>QODF01000226.1:532145-669024 GCA_024372805.1 Oostethus manadensis | reverse complement strand
AAAAAAAAAAAAAAAAAAAAAAAAAAAAAAAAGAATTAAAAATTGACAAGGATTGATCAGAAGTTGCTAAATGTATTGTTTACTTGAAAACTATTGAAAGTTCTTTTTTTTTTCATTCACTATTGAAAATTGAGATTTGTATATGTATGAGTGTAAGTGATCTGTAACACTGCTTTTAAACAAGGACCTGTTATGCTATATTTGGGGCTTTTGTATTGAGTTCTGGACTCTTCCACACGCTGCGTCTTTTTCTGCAGTGTTTCCTTGGGTTTCCTGTCTCGCACCAAAATAGTCGGTGTAATTTATTCCACAGCCGGCCCTTGTCCAGGTACACCTCCGGCCGAGCCCACTTCGCTGTGATCAGTCGCGCTCTCGAGGATTTTGGGAGGGCTGATGAAACCCCACTTCCTTGGTGGTACAGGAGTTGATAAGAAACTACGCTTATCTTTTTAAAATGTCTGAATGGTGTGTGTCCCACCAAGTCTTTGAGCCCGAACTAGACTAGAGCTGTCCTATCTTGTTTGACTGGAGTGTGTCCCACTTAGTCTTTGAGTATGAACTGAGGAAGCCTGCTCAGATCAGAGGCAAAACATCTTCTATGACAACCTGAACCAGTTGCGATGGATTGAATGCACTGAGAATAAAATCTTTCAGCTACCTTCTCATTATTACAAATTAAAGTCTGCTCCCATAAAATAAACATCTGCTCACCATGTGCTTCTCAATAAAATATTATTGGGTATATTTGAAAAATTAATTTATTGCAGTCAATAAAAAGACTTACCAATTTACGATTAGACCTGGCCCACTTCCAGGAATTTACCCTCTTCGGTTCGGGTAGATACGCCTCCTGCCGAGCTCACGCCGCTGTGATGGAACACACTTCCATTGAACTTCCTTAGACACTTCCTTAGAAAAGAGGAAAAGCAAATATTAACTCATTAAAGCCTGTGTGTGTGTTTTTGTGTGTGTCTGGTTTAATTTGCAAACAATGTACAAAAAGTGTGTATCATTTAACTTTTCTTCATGTATTGCACATTTTTTTGTCCAAAAGTAGTTTTTCCCAATGACTCTGTCACCATAACGGAGACTTTGGTTCGAGCTTGTGGGCTAGATCATGTAAATCAGCAGTCTGCATCGTTTTTTTTCTTGTGATAACTACTTTTATAACATGAAAATCCTATTCATGTTTGTGACTTCTTTTTCCCTTGCTTTTTTTCTTCAACCCCAACCAACCAGAACCAGAACTTGTTTTACCAGAAGATTAGCAAACTACTGCTATCCATAACTCACATTTTGTATTTCAGAATGCATTTCTTTCTAACGTTTTGACATTGTTAACTGAAATGTATTAACTCTTAATTATGGGGGCTATCTGGTGTGTTTCGTATTAGTTTTAATGGTTTATTTTTTTTCACTATACTATATAACTATAATACAGATATGAAAACAGTTTGACCTATCCATTCTGGGTGTAATTTTGTTTTAAATTTATATGTTTTATTTCTATCATCACTTGCAGGCATTTAGGCAGATATGATTTAGTTTGATGCAATTTTTTGTTGTATAAAGTATAATGTCATTTTAACCTATTGTAAACACGGGGGGAATTTTGTTTTTTTTGTTTTCATATAGGGTGCCAGTATACTGTAAGTGTTCAAATACAAGCGTCTACTATACTCGTACTTTTTTCATTTGGCCTTCCATATAGTCTGTCATTTCATTAGAATGTCACGGGGGGCCACTTTTTACACAATAAAATCCTCTGTGATTTTTTCAGTGAGTAGCCTAGGATTTTTGGTGTTAAAGCAGCTTCTTCTTCGTTGGTGCTCGCTGAACCAAACAGCACAATCAAGAACAGTCAAAATGAGACTATTTTCCTTTCATTCAGAGCTTGTTGACAAGTGACTGACCTTAGTTGACCTTTATTAAATGTGTAATATCTCAAAAACAAAACCAGCACAAACGTTCATTTAATCTGCACAAAACAGCACAAAACAAGACGAAAGAAATGAGACTAATTTGGTTTCATTCGGAGCATGTTGGGAGGCTGAGTGACCTTTGGTCGACCTTTAAGAAATGCATTATATCTCTAAAACGAACCAGCACAAACGTTGATTTCAACTGAACCCAACAGCACAAACGAGGACGGTCAAAATTAGATATTTTGGTTTTATTCTAAGCTTTTTGACAGGCCAATTATGTAATAGCCTAAAACTCGTTAATATATATTTTTTAAATGAACAAACGCAGCACAATCAAATGGAATTATTTTGGTTTCATTTGGAGTAAATTGGGGTCTGAATGAACTTAGGCTGACCAATAAAAGAAACTGTAATAACTCAAAAACAAAAGCAGCACAAACGTTAATTTTAATTGCACAAACAAATTAGACTATTTGACCAGAGTTTAGCACGGGGTGGGGGGCCAACTTCACTCAGGTGAAAAGGGGTTGTTCCAAAAATAGCAGTGAGGCATTTGATCAGAGATCAAATTCGTGAAAAAAAACAGGTGTGAATCAGCTGGCCCCTATGAAACCAGCCCTTGTTGAACAAGTTTTTTTTTTTTAAAGCCTGAGGAAAATGGGCGGTTCAAGACATTGTTCAGAAGCACACCATACTTTGATTAAAAATTTTATTACATAGGGTAAAAATTATGAAGAGGTGCAAAAATATTTTGGCTGTTTGGCTGAAACGATCTCCAATGAAACGATCTCCAATCTCCAAAATGGAGAGCAAAACCAGAGACCCGTGACATATTCCAATGAATAATGTAATCAAATAAAATGGCCATATAATAGCAGGCGTGTCTAATTATGTCAGACTTATTATTTTTATATTTGAATGTTATTGAATTGTAATATTTTGATTGGCATTTTTCTTGTACAAATATATACTCAAGATTTCTGTGCAACATATCCCGTATTTACTTACGTTATTCCTAATTGCATGGGTAGAAATAAAGAGTATGTCTTCTGAACTGTACTTTGCTCTTGTTTTTAGGTGTATTTATGTTTAAAAAGTTGAGTTGTTAAAATATAAACTGCCTGGCCAATACAAAAGTCGCCACCAAAAAAAAAGGACATACATTCTAATATTTTGTTGGCCTGTCTTTATCTTTGAGTACGGCACACATTCTCTGTGGCATTGTTTCGATACGCTTCTGCAATGTCACAAGATTAATTTATTTTTGTATTATTTCCACCACTCTTTCACAATTAAAGCCAGATGAATCCTGGCATTGTCATCTTGGAATAAGTCCCTGCCATCAGGGAAGAAAAAAATCCACTGATGGAATAACCTCCTCATTCAGAATATTCATGTATCCACCTGACCTGACCCGACTGCAGCAACCTTGTACCTATTTGCTTAGTTAAATCAAGGTGGCAACCTTTTTTTTTGTGCCAGGCAGTTTACAGTATATCCTTGATGCAAAAAAGCCATTTCAGGGTGGGACACGCTGTGGAGGACTTCCTCAAAAGAGCTGTGCAAGCAGATGTTCCCAGTTTATTGTTCATCTTCAGACGTCTTGGCTGGGTCTGAGGTTTGTGGAACATTTCGTCCCCAACACCTCTGACGTGTGCTTTGATGCAAACAGCAAGACAGGACAACGTCAGCTTAGTTTCCTGACATTCAGAGAGAATTTCTACCAGTCGTTCACGCTACAAGTAAGAGCTGAGTACTAAACCGTCTCAGAACAAGTACAGCACAGACTAGGAGGGCAAAGTATCTTTCAACAGTAACCTGAGTTGTATATTTGTTTACCTTTGAGCTTGTTTCTCTCCGAGGTAATATAATATTTACTCATCTACTGTGTTCAAATAGCTTTTTAAAAATAATCTGCAGAAATTATATTTTAGCTGAAAAGTGAAACTGTTAATAGTTCGAAACATCAACATTTAGGAGACTGCCTTTTATTTCTTAAGCATTCTTTTTTCATATGATAAATTTGTCTTAGGTACTTGTATAAAGTACATTTTTAATTTGCAGTAATCACCACCAACTGTCAGTGACTCTTGTAATGTTAGTGTTTGTTTTACAGTTGGTACATGAACTCCAGTCTACACTGAAATTAAATATGAATCTGCTTTCACTGTATGATTTGTTGTTGTTTTTAGTTTCGTTGGCATTTTCAATGCACTATACAGGTCTTTACAGTGCTAGCATTAGGTGGTCATTACAACAACCATTCCATTCCCCACCGCTTATCCGGGTCCGGGTCACGGGGGCAGCAGTTTCAGTAGGGAAGTCCAGACTTCCTGATCCCCGGCGACCTCTTCCAGCTCCACCGGGAGGACACCAAGGTGTTCCCAGGCCAGCTGTAAGACATAGTCCCTCCAGCATGTCCTAGGTCTTCCCTGGACACCTGGATGCCTGAAACACCTCACCAGGGAGGTGCCCGGGGGCACCTGGATGAGATCCCCGAGCCACCTTAAATGGCTCCTCTCGACGTGAAGGAGCAGCGGCTCTACCTGAGCTCCTCCCGGATGGCTGAGCTCCTCACCCTATCTCTTAGGGTGAGTCCAGGCACCCTACGGAGGAAACTCATTTACGCCGCTTGCATCCGCGATCTCGTTCTTTCAGCCATAGGTGAGGGTGGAAACGTAGATCTATCGGTAAACATAGAGCTTTGCCCTCCGGCTCAACTCTCTCTTCACCACGACGGTCCGGTGCAGCGACTGCATTACTGCGGATGCTGCACCGATCCGTCTGTCGATCTCACGCTCCAACCTTACCTCACTCGTTAACAAGACACCAAGATACTTGAACTCATCTACCTGAGGCAAGACCTCACTCCCAACCCGGAGGGTACAGTCCACCCGTTTCCGACTGAGAACCTTGGCCTCGGATTTGGAGGTGCTGAGTCTCATCCCAGAAGCTTCACAGCTGCAAACCGCTTCAGTAAACGCTGAAGGTCGCAGCCTGATGAGGCCATAAAGACCACATTGTCTGCAAATAGCAGAGACGAGACCATAAGGTTGCCAAGCTGGACTCCCTCAATGCCTTGACTGCGTCTAGAAATTCTGTCCATGAAGATTATGAACAGAATCGGTGACAAAGGGCAGCCTTGGCGGAGGCCAACATTCACCGGAAACAAGCTCAACTTACTGTTGGCAATGCTGAACCAGGCTCCTGCTTCGATTGTACAAGGACCGAATGGCACGTAGTAGCGGGCCACCAATCTCGTACTCCTGGAGCACCCCCCACAGGACACCACGAGGGACACGATCAAATGCCTTTTCCAAGTCTACAAAGCACATGTAGACCGGTTGGGCAAACTCCCACATACCCTCTGGTACCCTTGCAAGGGTGTAGAGCTGGTCCGCTGTTCCGCGACCGGGAAAAAAACCTCATTGCAGCTCCTGTAACCGAGGTTCGACTAAGGGTCGTGCTCTTCTCTCCAGCACCCTGGAGTAGACTTTTCCAGAATTTACATTTTGCACTGTTCAAAGGGTCTAAGCTGAGCTTCAAAATGCAAAAAGAAGATATAGCAATGAGACAAAAAACATTTCTGAGTAAGCAATTTATTGCAAATGACCAGTGAAGTGAAATAGTTAATCAGCTGGTCAAAGACCTGACCTGAAAAATTAGGCCATCTGTGTCTCACGTGCCTGTTCAGCGGCTGCTTGGTTTCCCCAATGTAAAAAATGGTGCATTTTACAACATCATATAGAAATGATATGCAAATTAGACAGTGATTAATCTAAAGACTTCTAGGACAGCCAATAGCTACTTTTTTTTACAGAAAAGTTACCTGAGCGGAGTTGGCCCCCCACCCCGCTCAAAGCTCTGGACAAATAATCTCATTTGTCTGTGCTGCGTTTGTGCTGTTTTGTGCAATTAAAATTAACGATTGTGCTGCTTTCATAGCTCAAAAACGAAAGCAGCACAAACTTTGATTTGAACTGAACCCAACAGCACAAATGAGGACAGTTAAAATGGTTGACAAAGGTTGACCTTTAAGGGTTGATCTCCTCAGTTGACCTTTAATAAACGTGTAATATCTCCAAAACGAAAGCAGCACGAATGTTGATTTAAACTGAACCCAACAGCACAATCAGCACAATAAACATTGTAAAATAAAATTTTGCCTTGTCTTGTTCGTCGCATTTCATGTGACAGAAGGAGTTACATCTTGTTATTATAGAAAAGTCACATGAGTGTAATTCTTTAATGATGTGTTAACACTAACACTGTTAGTGATCATCTTTCATCCTGATCTGGTGTGTACTGGTGCAGAATAAAAGCAGACAAAAGTGGCCTTGCTGTTCTCGGTGTGGGAAGTGGCGGAGGTATGTAATGACTGAAATTACCGGTAATTTCATATCAATAAGACTGTCCGACATTAAAGGAATTGCTTGTATTTTTAGACATAAGGTTGAATGACATGCCCATCAGCAGTGTAGCGTATCAACAGTGACCTAAGTAGTTCCCATTAGTTGCTGGGGTCACTTAAGTAAAGAGTTTGGCTTCTCAAAACAATATGCATTCAAAAGAGTACAGCTTACCTCTATTGATCTTTTGTTTAGAGCCTGTTGTCTTGTTTACGAGTGAGGGAAGAATGGAGTGCAAGATTGACAGGTGGATTGGTGTAGCGTCTGCAGTCAAGTGGACTCTGCATTGGTCCATTGTGATAAAGAAGCAATGTGTATAGAAGCAATTTTATGCAAAGTTAGCCTATTCGCTGAAGAAAATAGGTGGTATTTTCTGATGTGTAGCAAAGCTTTTTATAAATAAAGCTATCTTCTGTGAACTAATGGACAGATACCATATGTAGTAGTGAGTGCCAGCAACATTGGTAAACCTGTTGCTGACTGGTAAACAGTCGCGCTTGACATCAAGTTGACAACTCTGGCTTTTAGCTGGATGCTTCAGTATTTTGAGATTGTACTGTTAAATGTCTCACTGATTGTTGAAATGTTCAGAGGTTGCATTAATACCCAAGCATTTTTTGCAATGTCTCTGTTTTCAAAATGTGTATTTCATTAAGGATGCGTGTTGATTTTTGAAGAGACAGCCCAGTCATTGCTGTGACTTGGAATAACACTGAAGTAAAAAGACCAAAAGTACATCACTTGAATTAACCCATCATTCAAACAACCATCAATCCAGTTCAATGATATGGCTTACTGATGCTATACCTATAAGAAACTGAAAAGAGTCATTCATTGTTTACCTGGTTATTTTCTCCATGAATCACTCACCTCACCAATCTCTCCCTTTTCGAGTCGTTCGTTCATTACGTGACAGCGCCTTGCGAGTTGACCCTATGCTGCATGAGCCGGAAAGAGAATTGAATTAAATATAAGTAAATTATTAAACATTAGTAAATTGTAAGCTTTGATTGTTTTATTAGGCTATGGTTTGCTTACTGGTGGACAAAGACAAAAAAATAACAAATTAGGCAATTTAATATTTCATTTATATCAGTTTTTTAAATATAAAAAACACCACAGATTTTCAAGAAACATTAACAAAATGACAATGTCACAAATGAGAAAAATGCATTATACACGTCTTTTGATAGTTTTATGACAATTTCTAAATATGATCGTACATATAACAAATAGAACTTTAGTATTTGACTGCATTATTGATCGGAAAAGTGGTCACGTGGTAAAAGAACGAATGAATCAAATCCGAAGACTCGCGAGATGAACTAATCAATTCTCTTTACAGCTCATGCATCATAGGTTAGGCTTATGGGGATGTCACCTGATGAACGAACGACTCAAAACCCGAAAACTCGAGTGATGAACTAATCAATTCTCTTTCCGGCTCAGGCAGCGTAGGTTAGGCTTCTGTCGCGTAATGAACGAACGACTTAAAACCCAAGACCCTAAACAGGTGAACTGATTGCACTACAGAACAGATTGGATGTTACGCAAATGCGCATGCGCGACTGAACGAATCACTCCCCGATACGATTCGTTCCTCCCGAGTCACATTTAATATTCGTTCAAAATGAACGAATCGCGAACGACCCATCACTAGTCTTTACTGTTTGACATTCTGACGTATGCAGCCGAGTTTATTATCGACGGCGCAGCCATTCAAGGTAACTGTAAAAAAGTAACATGTAAAAATAGTTGTATGTTGTAAACTTACTGCAGTTCTGTTTATGTGTGACAGCGTCATGGCGGCGGAGGCCAGGCAAAGCTGCTATGAGGGCAGCCATGTGGAAAATTTTGAGTTCTACTTGCAACAATCGGGGGAGCACAAATCCATTCTCCACTTCCTCATGAAGAACCTGCCAGGAGAATTCCAAAGGTAATAATGCTCATTGTTACAAGCTTTATAATTGATCGGTTGTAACTCTTGTTAAAGGTGATGGATAAGACATTTTGTGTGTATGAAAAACATGTTATTTTAATAATTTTAAAGCAAAAGTACACATTGGAGTACAGATGAATGCAACCCGGAGTGTGTTTAGGGTTTGTTGTGGAATATTTTAGGCCATTTTATATTTTCAGCAACATTCACAAAACTACAAATTCAGGGTTTCACCATAGGACTAAAATTGACCTCAATACATCATGTCAATACATCAGGTGCATCTAATACATTTGAAAATCTTTGTAAATTTCATTTAAAAAATCCATATAGTAAACTACTGCTTCATACTATAATCAAACGAAAGGCTGTACAAAAACATGTGTCCAATGTGCGACCCAGGGTCCTTTTTACTGGCCTGCAACACATTTTGAAAATATCATTTAACAAGGAAACAAACAAAAAACAACTACAGCAAAAATTGGAAAAATGTATCATTTATATATCAAAAAAATTTGTAAGAGGAAAAAGCTGTGATCTAATGAGAAAAAATTTAAATTTACGAGAGTAAGGTTGTAATATTACGAAGAAAAATAACAGTTTTAGTAGCATAAAGTTGAAATAAAATAGAATAAATACGTTTTTTTTCAAGCCTTAGCATTATCAATTAACATTATTATTTGGCAATAAACAAATGGGAAATTAAGCTGCAGAGAAAGTTATGTTATGTTTGAAAGTTAGGTCAAAATATTTTGGGAACACAGTCATACTTAAATCAATCAATCATTCAAACTTTATTTATGAAGCACTTTTCATACACAGGTGCAACACAAAGTGCTTTACAGATTAAACCAACCACCCTCCTAACCCTCCCATCCCTTGTATACACAGGCATCTCCGTGGTCACCCACATGCACACATCATCATTTGCAACCCCACCCCCACCCACCTCAATATCAATAGAATAGGAAGAATAAAAAATGAGGTAGATAAGATACATAAGGCTGAGTACTAGGAGTGCAACGACTCATTCAGTAGATCGATGCATGGATTAATATTCCTATGATCCAACTCCATCGATCTGTGTTGACCAAATTGCCATTCCAGACCACATATATCGAGCTAACATTGTTTGAAAGTTAATCAATCGATTAAATCGATACTAGGAAATAAAGCATTGTATTTAAGCACTGCAGGTTTTATATGGATGTGTGTTTTTTAGCAGTTTTAATGATAAAGGCGTTAAACGTTACCCTTGTAACAGTTTGATATGTCGTAAGTCGATTAGTCACGCCTGTAGACAGGGGCGCACTGATGATGTCATGCGATGCTGAGTGTGTGTGCTAGAATGTCAGAATAGTCCGTGTGGACGTCCTAAAATATGCAATTTTTCATAAGATATGGGGTGTATTTTCATTGGTATACATGCTTGTTAGCTAGATGACTTCTTCCTCTTCTATTTGCGATGGAATTTTCACTGAGTGTTGGACCACATCCAAAGTTAAGTCCAACTTGAAGCCTTTCAAACTCATGGATGAGAGCGTCAGGACAAGATAAAAGGCGAGATGTGGCGAGCGTTAAGTTTGTGCATGTTTGTGTTCTGGTTGAATGGGGGGGCTGGTCGTTTGGGAGCCACTGTTGTCCTGGCGTATGTTTCATTTTTTTCTTGCAATGATAAGCGTGTTGATGAAACACCTCCTCGTAGCTTTAATAGCGTCTGTGCAAACGTTTACAGTATGTAGGATATTCATTCACTTTAATATCTATCTGCACATGACATTTTATTCTAATCTGGTGGTGCGAAATAACGTCTTTAATACTTTGGTTAGACAAGTGAATGAGGTATCAAATTAAAGTTAGTCATGTTTTGATAGAATTAATCATTCAACTTGTCAAATTAATTCTTTGTTAATTCAACCCGAATTGTTGGTTGGACCTTTATTCAAATAAAATGTGAATATATTTGCCATGAATTGTTGTTCACTTGTTTGTTTGTATCCATACTTAATGTATACCTGATTCTCTCACAAAAAGCAAAGGAAATTTAGGAAACTTCACCCGCACTGTCCAGTATCCAGCTATTTATTCCAGACTGCCTGAATTTTTGGCTAAAAAGTTACTGAATCGTTTCGGATTGTATCGTTCTAAATGAACCAATACTGTCCTTGAATCGAATCGGCAACCACGGAATCAAATCGAATCGTTGTAAAAACAAATCATTGCACCCCTACTGAGTACAGATGAACAGCAGAGGAAAACTCCATCAGGAGGGCACCGCCAAGGAGCACCCAGGGATGGTAAGGCAGGGTGGGCCCGCCTCCCCCCAGGCACCCACAGGACAACATCTAGGCAGCTACCCGAGGCAGAGGGCTCCCTCAAAGGGAAAAACTGGAAGAACCAATAAGAAAAAGCAATTAAAAACTAATAATCAATGAATATGACAAAACATCAGGATTAAGACAAAGAAATAAACGAGAAAATAAGATAGATAAAGAAATATTAGCTAAAAGATGAACTAAAAAGGTGGGTTTTGAGCCTGCTCTTAAAAACATGAACGTTCTCTGCAGCCCTGAGGTCTGTCGGCAGACCGTTCCAGAGATGAGGGCCGTAGAACTGAAAAGAAGCCTCTCCCTGAGTGTGTGTCCTGACTTTGGGAATAAGGGTTCACAAGGTAAAAGCAGTACAAAAGATAAGATGATTCTAAAACCGGTGTAATGTGGGCCTGCTTCCTGGTGTTTGTTGCTGAATTTTGTAAATGTTGTAAACCCGATGTCATCTTTTTGGACCAGAAGGCCAGAAAGCAGGGCATTACAGAAGTCAATACGACTGGAGATAAACGCATGCATGAGCATCTCCGTGTCGGCCCGAGAGAGAATGGGGCGAACTCTGGCGATATTCTTTACAGTGGATGGTAAAAAACGATCATTGTGATATTCTTGATGTGTGAAATAAAAGTCACCGCAGAGTCAAAAGTCACGGCCAGGTTTTTCACTTGTGATTAAGGATTAGAAGATAGTGACAGTAGTTTGGGTATAAGCTTCTCTCTCTGAGTTTTAGGACCGATGACTGAAACTTCAATAAGAAAAGTTACAAAAAGAAATTTGAAAGTTATTAAAAAAAACAGGAGCAGAAGTGTAAGAAACACTTACTAGATTTAATTTTACTAGAAAAAAGTCTGAATTTTATGGGGATACTGTTGTCCCTCGCTGTCCCTGGTTGTCCCTCGTCCCTCTGTCCTGATGGTCTGCAACACCTGGCCCCCGTGCCAGCCCCTCATGACAGAAAATGTACAAGAAGAAAGTTTAAATTGTTATAAAATCTTGAAGAAGCAGCGGTCATAAAACAGAATAAGAATAAAGTGTTTTTTTTAAGAGAAAAAAGTCGTATTCAAACAAGAGAAAAGTCTCAAATTTAAAAGAGTAAACTAATATCAATAAAATTGAGAGGTGTGTCATTTTAGTAGCATAGAGTTGAAATATTAAAGAAAAACTTTTTTTCTTGATTCAGTTTGGTATTTGGAGTGTTAGGATATTGCTGTGTGCTTGTCCTCGTTTTGAACTCTGCACACGTGTATAAACTCAAGGTCGAGCACACCCACAAACAACAATCGACAGTGCCATCCAATAAAAACGAACCTGATCGCCTGATCTTGTGTGTGTTTCGGTGCAGAATTGGAGCCGACAAAAGCGGCCTGGCTGTTCTCGGTGTGGGGAGTGGTGGAGGTATGTGATGACGGAAACAAGAAACTGGTGGCTTTGGCCTGAGCTCAAGTTGTGATGTTGCTATAATTTATTTATCATAGTTATTCATATGCTTGTTTAAATGTGGGATGGAAAAGCACTTTATATTACACACTGCAGTCAGCTCAACAGCTCTGAACCCCTCAAGAACAAAAATGTACATATTCAGGACAGAGAAGACAGATGGTTTGAAAGAGGAGTGAGGGAGGCCAACTACATCAAGGTTGAGACAATCTCTGAAAAGAGGGGGAGGTCTAGAGTTTCAATAATTTAGCTTCTGACAAATAACAGTGATTCCAGCCAAACGACTATCATTTTACGTGCCTTTCTACCCTAATGGATATCAACATGGTACATCACCATCCCCTCAGATTACAGCTGTCCGATAGTCTTGAGCATGAACTGATGAACTGATCTTCCAGGTGAAGTGGATGTCCAGATGCTGTCTCTCATGCAGTCCACTTTCGCCACTCTTCCCATCACTGCTGACGTTGTGGAAGGAAGCACTGAAATGGTTGCCAAATTCAAAGGTATTGACAACTTGCAGTGAAGTTTTCTTCTCATTGAGTTTGTAGTTGGTCCGTATTCTTCTTTTAAAATAATATAAATATCATTCATCACAACATGCATTGAGTTGTGAATTTTGTACTTAAATTTGTAACAAAAGACAGGATGAAAGTGCTTAAAATACTGTATTGATTTGTTATTCAACCTAAACAAAGAAATCTTAGATTAAATAGTTTAGTAGCAGTATTGCCGCAACCTTACATTTGTTTATTTAATGACCTTTGGACATCATTTTTTTTACTGTATTTTCAGATTTGGTAATGAAGACTGATAACCTTGAGAAGATTCCATTCACTTGGAATACCATGCCAAGTGAGGAGTATATGCAGAAAGCCAAGGAAAGAGATGTGAAGAAATTTGACTTCATACACATGATCCAGGTATATCTAGCAAGGTTTACCCGAGGGTTTTTTAAAGGTGTGGTTGTTGGTTACTACTAATACTACTGCTGCATCTGCAATCTAAAATGACAAACCAATTTTTCGACACACAACTACTGGTTTGAAGACAAGCTGTAAGTATTATAATGATGATAGTAGAGCAAGATTGTTAAGTACACTAGTAAGTTGTAAAGCTGATCGATGATTGACGTATCCCATGAACTAGATGCCGCTAGCCAGGCAAGATCATGTGTAAACCGAAATGCCAGAAAGTCAAATGACTTTCTCTCGTATGTCTGTCAGTGCCTGTCAACTGCATCAGGATTCCCACAAGCCATCCATGCTCGATAGCACTCCTTCTTCAGCTTGACGGCTGCCCTGACCTTTGGTGTCCACCATCAAGTTTGGGGCTTGCCGCCACCACTGGCACCGATCACCTTGCGGCCGCAACTACGACTTGCTGCCTCAATGGAGGCACGGAATACGGGCCATTCTGACTCAATATCCTGGTCCTTCCCTGGGATGCAGTGGAATCTTTGCTGGAGGTGACAGTCGAAGACTCGACAAATGGGAAAATCTGCGATGCATTCTCAGCACTCCCTCACTACACGTTTGGGTCTCCCAGGTCTGTCCAGCATGCTCCCCTGCCAGCTAATCACACTCATCTCTAGTTGGTAATCAGCTGACAGCTCAGCCCCTCTCTTCAACCGCATGTTCAGAACATGCAGACGCAGGTCTGATGATAGGATTCAAAGTTAATAATAGACTTGTGGCCTTTGTCCAAGTGCACTTGTGGACATCCTTATGTTCGAAGATGGTGATCAACAAACTGTGGCTTCCACAGAAATCCAGTAACATCACACTGCACAGGTTCAAATCAAAGAGGATTTCTTCTCAGTCACGGCCCTTCAGGTCACACTGTCATTGCTGGGCGTTGACGTCTCCCAGTAGAACTACAGCGTCACCAGCTGGGTTGCTCTCCGGATAGACTCCAAAAAGGCTGGGTACTGCGTTTGACACGTACCCACAAATTACATTAAGGATCCTTTCCCCAACCTGAAGGCGTAGGAAAGTGATTCTCTCGTTCACCGGGGATGACTCCAACATAAAGGCACTAAGCCTGGGGGGATATTAATACGCCCACACCAAATTGCTGCCTCTCCCCTGAAGCAATTCCAAAGTAGAACAAGGTCCACCCCCTCTCAAGGAGTTTGGTTCCAGAACCCAAACTGTTGGTCGAGTTGATTCTGTCTGTGTCTAGTCGGAATGTCACAACCTCTTGCATACGCTTGGGCTGCTTTTCTCACTAAAGAAGTAACATTCCACATCCCAAGAACCAGATTTGGCCACTCAAAACCAGGTTGCCCAGGCGCCCGCCTTTTATCCCTACCCCAATCACATTGCCCCAGAACCTTATGCTTTCCCCTGCGTGTAGTCAGAGATCTCATGAGGCTTCTTCGGGCTGTGCCGGGCGGGCGTCATTGGTGAAGGCCCAAACAACATGCGCCTGCGAGCCCCTCCCCTTGGCCTGGCTCTAGGATAAGGCCCCACTTCCGGACCTAGGACCTGTTTGCCTTAGAAGATCCTACCAGGGACATATAGCCCCAGACAACATAGCTGCTAGGATCACTCTGGCATTCAATTCCCTCCACCACAATAATGATGGTGATTCACGATGGTGATAAGACATTAAATATTGTTATTGTTTTGCCTGTGCAATTTTAAAGACCTGCAATAAAAGCCAGTATTGCGGTGATCAATTTAGGTGCTTCTGTGTCTCACCAAGCATTACAGTAAATTTACTGACACCAAGTGACCAGTGTAGGGTACTCCAATGCAATACCACTTTGCATCTTCGGAATGCCATTTTTACCCTTGAAAATGCTTAATTTAGGCAAAAATATACAAAATTGCCTTAAATTTGCATATTTTCACTAATAATAGGCTGTATTCAACCATGAAACTGCATAATTTATTATTTTATTTTGGAAAAAACCATCATAGTGAAGCAGTGCAATTAAAATCTTGATGTGGCTAGGGACGACTTTTTAAGGTAAGTTTTCCCATCAAAATTAATGTAAATATATACTGTTGCTATAATGTTGCAGAAACAGCCGATGTACTGTCTTTTGTGTAAGTGTGACATCGAACAATAAAATTGCTTGCAGTACTTTGCTCATCCTGAGGGGCTGATGGCGTGCATGCGCTGGAAGGTGCTTGTCACTGGCATCTTTTCATAGAGAGGAAAACCCAGCTTTTTGTTTGTTTTGACAAAAGCAGCGCCAGCTGGAGAGCAGCAAGTCAAATGCAAGATATTTTTATGCTCTGCTAAATGAATAAACCGAGGATTCCCTCAAACTGTGCACTGTGCGTTACAGATGCTGTACTATGTGGATGACCTGACAGCAACAATCAAATTCTACCACAGCATTCTGAACAAGAATGGCAGGCTCATGATCATCATAGAAAGCAGTAAGTAGCCCAAGTTTGAATAACTTCATTAGCTGTTAGATAACTGTAAAAACACGAGTGCAATAGTGGGGTGACCCGTGGTATATACCGTATTTGTATATTAGGGGTGCAACAAGTTGTTTTTAAAACGATTCGATTCGTATCACAATTCGTGGTTGCCGATTTGATTCAAGAACAATATTAGTTCTTTTAGAACGATCCGATCCAAAACGGTTCAGTTACTTTAAATTGATGGAGTAACTTTTTAGTTCTTGCAGCTAGCTGCGTTCTTCGTCTACGCGCGAGCCGAGTAAATCACCACCTTATCGTGGTGGAGTGGTTTGAGCGCCCGAGTGATCCTAGGAGCTATGTTGTCGGGGGCTTTATGCCACTGGTAGGGTCTCCCAAGGCAAACAGGTTCTAGGTGACGGGCCAAACTGAGAGTGATTCAGAAGAACCCCTAATGAAGAAAATCAAGAGGAGTGACCGCACCTCGCCCGAACGTGGAACACCGGGGCCTCACCCTGGAGCCAGGCCTGGGGGAGGGGCTTGTGGCCAGGCCTTCACCCCCCCCCCGCAGACCCACCACCTCAGGGGCAAGCATAAGGGTCTGGTGCTATGTGATCTGGGCATTGGTCGAGGGCGGGTGTCCGGGCGACCTGGTCTTCGGCAGCCAAATCTGGTTCTTGGGATATGGAATGTCACTTCTTTGGTGGGGAAGGAGCCCGAGCTTGTGGAAGAGGCGGAGACATTCCGACTAGATATAGTCAGACTCACCTCAACCCACAGTTTGGGCTCTGGAACCAAATTTCTTGAGAGGGGCTAGACCTTGTTCTTCTCTGGAGTTGCTGCAGGGGAGAGGCGGTGAGCTTGTGTGGTCTTATTAATAGCCCCCCGGCTTGGTGCCTCTGTGCTGGAGTCATCCCCGGTGAACGAGAGCTTCAGATTTCCCTACGCCTTCTGGCTGGGAAAAGGGTCCTGACTGTGGTTGTGCGTACGCGCCGAACGGCAGTTTAAAGTACCCAGCCATCTTGGAGTCTATCAGAGGGGTTCTGGATGGCACCCCAGCTGGTGACTCTATAGTTCTGCTGGGAGACTTCATTGCCCACATGGGCAATGACAGTGTAACTTGGAGGGGCGTGGTTGGGAGGAACGGCCTCCCTGATCTGAACCTGTGTGGTGTGTTGTTGCTGGACTTCTGTGCGAACCACAGTCTGTCCATAACAAACACTATGTTTGAACATAAGGATGTCCATAAGTGCACTTGGCACCAGGACACCCTAGAACGCAGGTCTATTATCGACTTTGTGGTCGTATCATCAGACCTGCGTCCGCATGTTCTGGATACGCGGGTGAAGAGAGGGGCTGAGCTGTCAACTGACCACCACCTGGTGATGAGTTGGATTAGATGGCGAGGATGGATGCCGGACAGACCTGGTAGAACCAAACGTGTAGTGAGGGTGTGCTGGGAACGTCTGACACAGTCTCCTGTTCGTCGAGTCTTCAACTCTCATCTCCGGCAAAGCTTCGCCTGCATCTCGGGAGGACCGGGATATTGAGTCCGAGTGGGCCGTATTTCGTGCCTCCGTTGCTGAGGAAGCCAGAAGTGGCAGAGTCTGAGGATACGTATGTTGACAGTTCTATCACCGTGGTTGAGGTATTTGGGGTAGTTGAAACACTCCCCAATGGCAATGATCCGGGGGTGGACGAGTTTCGCCCTAAATCCCTCAAGGCTCTGGATGTTGGGGGACTGTCGTGGTTGACACACCTCTACAACATTGCATGGAAGTCGGGAACAGTACCTCTTGACTGGCAGACCGGGATGGTGGTTCCCATTTTTAAAAAGGGTGACTGGAGGGTGTGTTCCAACTATAGGGGGATCACACTCCTCAGCCTTTCTGGGAAAGTCTACTCCAGGGTGCTGGAGAGAAGGGTACGACCGTTAATCGAACCTCAGTTACAGGAGTTGCAATGTGGTTTTCGTCCCAGTTGCGAAACTCTGGACCAGCACTACACTCTTGCAAGGTTACTGGAGGGTATGTAGGAGTTTGCCCAACCGGTCTACATGTGCTTTGTAGACTTGGAAAAGCCATTCGACCGTGTCCCTCGTGGTGTCCTGTGGGGGGTGCTCCGGGAGTACGGGATTGGTGGCCCGATACTACGTGCCATTCGGTTCTTGTACAATCGAAGCAGGAGCCTGGTTCGCATTGCCAGCAGTAAGTCGAGCTTGTTACCAGTGAACGTTGGCCTCCGCCAAGGCTGCCCTTTGTCACCGATTCTGTTCATAATCTTCATGGACAGAATTTCTAGGCGCAGTCAAGGCGTTGAGGGAGTCCAGCTTGGTGACTTTAGGATCTCATCTCTGCTATTTGCAGACAATGTGGTCCTTATGACCTCATCAGGCTGTGACCTCCAGCGTTTACTGGAGCAGTTTGCAGCTGAGTGTGAACCTTCTGGGATTTGGAGACTCAGCACCTCCAAATCCGAGGCCATGGTTCTCAGTCGGAAACGGGTGGACTGTACCCTCTGGGTTGGGAGTGAGGTCTTGCCTCAGGTGGAGGAGTTCAAGTATCTTGGTGTCTTGTTAACGAGTGAGGGAAGGTTGGAGCGTGAGGTCGACAGACGGATCGGTGCAGCGTCAGCACTAATGCGGTCGCTGTACCGGACCGTCGTGGTGAAGAGAGAGCTGAGCCGGAAGGCAAATTTCTCTGTTTACAGATCGATCTACTTTCCCACCCTCACCTATGGTCGTGAGTTATGGGTCATGACCGAAAGAACGAGATTGTGGACTTCCTCACTGAGACTCCTTCCTCCACAACCCGGACCAGGATAAGCGGAAGAAAATGGAATGGAGCAACTTTTTAGCAGGAAATTCTGTGTAATAAATAGCTGGATACTCAACAAACAAGTTAAGCACAATTTATGGCAAATGCATTCATGTTTTATTTGAATAAAGTCCAACCAACACTTCAGGTTGAATTAACAATGAATGAATTTGGAGTTTGAATGATTAGAATCTATCTGATAAAACACGACAGACTTGAATATGACACTTCATTCTCTTTGCTAACCAAAGTATAAAAGAAGTTATTTCGCATAGATATTAAAGTGAATGAGTATCCTACATACTGTAACGTTTGCACAGACGCTGTTAAAGCTACGAGGAGGTGTTTGATCATCACGCTTATCATTGCAAGAAAAAATGGCAAATACGCCAGACCAGAAGTTTGGCTCCCAAAACTAACTAACTAACTTTAAAAAAAACTAACATGTGTGACCGCTGAAGTTTGGAACATTTTGGATTAATTTCAAGAAGGGTGCAAGACTTGACCACCCAGACCAACATAGGAGAGTATGGTAACCTTTGCATTGGCGTGTGCCAAGCTAGCCGCCGTTTTAATGACAAAGTTGGGAACGTCTTTGGAATAAGATAATAGTAAATTTAATAGAATAATAAAAAAGATGTTCATTCAGCGTTTTTTTTTATCTGTGTCTAAGCAATGAATACATTTCAAATGTTATTCTGCTGACTTCATTCTTGCCAGTGCCTTACAGCATGCTTGGGTAAATGATGTGCTGTAAGATAATGTAAAGTACTGTAAGAATGCCACTTTCATATAATTGTCATCTTGATTTTATAATGTAAACTTCAAATGTAGCTCAACAAACATTAACAGTAGAATTGAATCGTATCTATCTGTTTTTCAAATATATTGTTTTTGAATTGCATTGTAACCTTTGTATCTAGATTTGAATCGAATCGGCTGTCACAAAGAGATTTACATGCCTAATATTTACTACTATAAAAAAGATGCCTTTCAAAATTTTTAAGTGTAAAAATAGGTCCAACAACATTGGGTGCACCTTCTCAGTTATATCCCCATTTTGCATGACTATGTTATGGAAATAATTCACAGTATGACTATTTTGGTGCTTTAGTTAAGAAACAACAATAGGTATCTATAGTTCTGTTGAAGTGTTGTATTTTTTAAATAATACATTTCTTCATGCAAAACAGCCAATTCGGGCTGGGACACGCTGTGGAGGACTTTCTCAAAAGAGATGTGCAATGAGATGCTCCCAGTGTATCGCTCATCTTCAGACGTCTTGGCCTCCCTGAAGAGTCTGGGTCTGAAGTACGAGGAACATTTCGTCACCAACTCCTTTGACGTTACCGAGTGCTTCGACCCAAACAGCAAGACTGGACAACGTCTGATTAGTTTCATGACAGGCAGCGAGAGTTTCTACCAGTCGTTCACACCACAAGTAAGAGCGGACATACTAAACCTTATCAGGAGCAAGTGTAGCCTAGAAAAAGAAGGTAAAATGTCTTTTAACAGTAACCTGAGCTGTGTATTTGTTCACGCTTAAATCTTTTTCTCTCTTGGGTAAGGACGATCCTTAATCTACTCATTTTACCGTACTCAAATGCTACTATTGTATCTTAGGTACTTGTATGAAGTAAAATTTTATTTCCAGTAATCATCACCAACTTTCTGTGACCCTTAGTGTGTCCACATTTTTAAACTAAGGACTAATGACAGGATGAAAGGCCACTTATATTTGCTAAGAAGTTACAGGGTGCAAGAAAAAAATGCATCTAAGCATTGTGATATAGGTGGAAAAGCGTGTTTTTAATATGAACTCTGCTCTTTTCTCTTTTTTCTCTATTTTGTATTCCCATCATATAACTTTTGTTCTCTAACCTAATAAAATGAAAAACGTTATTTTGTCTTTTTTTAATCAGTTTTAAAAAAACATACTTTTTTGAAAACGATTATTTTTCTGCATAATATCACAATTTTATTTTTGTAAAATTCCGACTTTTTCAATCATTAGAATACACCCTTACCTTTCAATATTTTGACTTTACTTTCAGAAAATATAAACACTAAATGTTAAAGTATTTGATCTTGTAATTTTATTTTTGTAAATTTGTTGTTTTGTTTATTTTCTATAATATTCGAAATAAAAAAAAAGGTATTCCCATAAGATTGACTTTTTCTCATTGAATTACAACTTTTTTTTCTTTTAATGTTTTGAGTTTTTTCTCATACAATTACAGCTGTTTCTTCCATGTCTGCTGCTGTTTTGTTTTTACATTTTCTATTTCTATTTTTCTTGACATTGTTCTAATAACATAATTTTTCCCGCTACATCATTTTCCACATACATAATTTGTGGGATTTTAAATTGCTGAAAAATAATATAATGTGGGTTAAGTGGCCACTCTAAATTAAACTAGAAGTAAAATCCAATGTATTGACACGCTATCACGCCTGCAACCTAAACAGTTGTTGCACATTAAATCCAGCAGATGGCAGTGCTTGTGCAAGAATGACGTCTAGGCGCTTCTTACAATGTCCAACAGAGGGCACAATGACCTCTCATATAAACAAAACATTACACCAAATAGAGAAAACAATAACGTTAACCAAAAGCTGTTTATTCATAATTGATCATAGTGATGCATGACTAAAAGAAACACTCTATGGTGTGACTTCACACACACACATCTGCATGTCTACCTGCTGAGGTCTTGTCTCAGGCTAATCTTGCAAATGTATTCTGGCTGCTCATTTAGCTCATTAGCTTTAATAGATAGGTAATTGAAATTCATCAGAAATTCTTGTCGGTGCACTCCCTCCCCCCTCAGCAAACCCCATCCCCTACCAATGTCGGGTTTTCAGCACCTGCTCAGGCTTCATTTAAGGAGGTCCTCACTGGGACCTCGCATACCACCGAGTGACAGAACATTAGTCACCAAGATAATCAACCTCAACACACTGACACTAATTCTCGCTTAAGAGCCGTGCCATAAGATAAGCAAATTCACAATGATCACCTGTTTAGGCGATTCAAGTGTACTTGTAAGTAAACATATGATTTGCCTCTTTTCTTGTATTTATTGTCCATGTTGAAAATGGAGTTTTCGTGTTGTGAAGGGGTGAATTCATCACCACGGAGTGCATGTCCAATGTTGCACATGTGCTAACACATATACACACACATACGAGACCCCTTCAGGTGAAGTTCTTCATCTGGAAAGAAACTAACCTGCTTCAGTCCATCTGGCCCAGCAATCATAGATGAACTTTCAGCCTCTGGCTCAGCCTAATGAGCAAATGTGTGTCTTTTTTTATTTTATTTGACTTGATATTATCATTTTTGTCCACTATATTAAATTGCCTAAATAAACTAAAATGCAAATACACTCCCTGGCCAAAAAAAAAAAATTGCCACCAAAAACAAAAAAGTTCATACACTTGAATATTTTGTTGGAGCGCCTTTAGCTTTGATCACGGCAGGCATTTGTCGTGGAATTGTTTCGATAAGCTTCTGCAATGTCATAAGATGTATTTCCATCCAGTGTTGCATTCATTTTTCACCAAAATCTTGCATTGATGATGGTAGAGTCTGACCGCTGCCCAAAGTCTTCTCCAGCACATCCCGAAGATGGGGTTAAGGTCTGGACTCCATGTATGAAAATGATGTCTCATGCTCCCTGTACAACTTTTTCACAATTTGAGCCCAGTGAATCCTGGCATTGTCAACTCGGAACAAGCCCGTGGCATTAAGGAAGAATAAATCCATTGATGGAATATACATTAAAAAATATATACTGTACACAGCCAACATGACTCCTGCTACATGGGTAATACGTCAGCACATTCTGTTGTTGTGATCATGTGGAGCTATTGTCCCACGCTATTTTGCACTTCACTATATTGTTGTTTTTCCAAAATAATAGATAGATGGAAAGACCCAATCTATAGGTGTAATAATAATATTTAACACGATCAAGTCTTTTAATTGTCTGACTTCTTCTACGTAAGCTTCTACACAGCTAAGTCCAGTTAGCTTTGTCAGTGGCTATCTATCTAGCTGGTTATCTAGATAAATACGTTATTTATCTCCAAGAGAAATGTTCCGCTCTTTTGTTGAAGGCAATTTATACCGTATGTCAGCGGTGGGAGTAAGTCACCAACGTCACAAGTAAGCACCGAGTCCTTACCATCCGTCAATCTTTATGAGAACCAAACAATTCAAGTCGAGTCACTGCTTTTCGTCTGCAAGTGTCATACACGTGTCAAGTTATGCAAGTTTTAAGTAGGCCAGTTTTACAGATTCAAAGTTTAAAAATAAGTACAACAAATAAAAATAAAAACTTGTAGGGTCATACAGAGCTGAGTTAGAAAAAACCCCTCAATAAATATAGTAAATTAAATCCATCCATTTTTTATACCTCTTATCCTAATAAATACAATTAGTTGTCCTGATAACTTAAGATTTTGAAATTAAAAGCCGTAATGTTAATGTAGTTAAAATCTAATATTTACGACTTAATTCTCAAATTCGTGATGATTTTAATGCTTCATTTAACAGACATTGACAAAGACAGCTATAAACACAGGGGACTTGTGTGACCCTTAACCTGGGTCAAAGGTTACAACCTTTTGTCCCCCAACTGATTTGAAAAGACTGGACTAATACCTGAGGAGAACAACACAACTTCAGCGGTAAGTGAGGCTCTTAATCAGGAAGAGGATGGATAAAAACAACGACTTTTCTGTTATGTTTAAGTTTCACTTCCGTGTTACAGGCACTGTTTGGAAACAAGGTATATAAACAAACATTCACAAAATCTTTCAGTGTCTTCTTTCCGGCTTATCCATGTTTTGTTCTGCCAGATTGCGCCGAAGTGTGCTCATGCGTAAAATAAAGCTCCCGAAAATCGACTTGTTGAAACACAGTTATATTTTGGATATTTGAAAAATACAACAAAGTGTTACACCAAAAACAAGTCATTTCAAGCAAATTAGCTCAAGTTAAGTCTAAAGTCTAGAACATCAAGTCCAAGTCAAGTCTTTTTGGAACATTTGTCAAGCAAGTCACAAGTCCTAAAAATTGAGTCTGTCACATGACTGTCACATCGATAGCCATCGGTTATGTCTCTGATGTGATCCCGTAGCCTGCACGATACGATGTAAACAAAGTATAATAGGAGTGTTAAAGTCATTATTGGGGTGTTATTTCATGTCTACAGGGCTCTAATGTTATAATGGAACTCCACACATTTGGAGAATCCGGTAGCAGTGAATTTTCTGCCGAGGAGTCTCTCGTGTATACTACAGCATCTGCCAACCTCTTTTTTTTTTACATTCCCACTACCACATAGATTAATAATAATATATATTAAATGAATTAATTGTGTGCGGAAATACAGTATTTTCCACATTTTCGCCAAATTATGCTCTCAAAACGATGTTATAACGGCCAAAATAAATAAGTAATATTGAATAATGAGCAAATCATGCACTCTTTACGCCAAATACCTGTGAAAGATGATACCCTGGGAATGACATCTTTTCCTCTTTGACTCTTGACAATCCACCACACGGTAAAGCAAAGCATTACCTCAAGTATGTTCTGACTGTTAAGGTGAGCTGACCCGCTACTGCGGTTCAAAGTCTATAAAAACCAAAACTTTGGACATAACCTGAAGTTGCGAATGTCTGCCATCTCCTGATGTAATGTATTACCTACTGGAGGCGTCATATTAGCAACAAATTCAGCAATGTTGTGACTTTGGCACTAAAAGTTTTTCTATATAGGAAAGAAAAACAATACCGATATTACATTTTTACGGCAATAACGTATAAGGCCGCACGGTGGATGAGTGGTTGGCACGTTGGCCACACAGTCAGGAGATCTAGAAGACTTGGTTTCAAATCGCCATCGGGCATCTCTGTGTGGAGTTTGCATGTTCTCCCCGTGTGTGTCTGGGTTTTCTCCGGGTACTCCGGTTTCCTCCCACATTCCAAAAACATGCATGTTAGGTTAATTGGCGACTCTAAAATGTCCATAAGTATGAATGTGACTGTGAATGTTTGTCTGTATGTGCCCTGTGATTGACTGGCGACCAGTCCAGGGTGTACCCCACCTCTCGTCCTAAGCCAGCTCGGATAGGCTCCAGCCTACCCGCTACCCTAATGAGGATAAGCGGTATAGAAAATGAATGAATGAATGAACGGGCCGATAATATTGGTGGATTGATATTATCGGACAAACACATTTTCTATTTGGTCCCAAACACATGAATGGTTGAAAAACCCTGAAAGCCAAATGAATTAGTGTCAACCATAGTTTCTAAAGCAGCACAACAAACCATCAACTTTAACTCCACTTGGTTGTTGTCTGCACATTTGTCAGAAAAAAAATCTACTTATCTTGGAGGACAAACCATCGATGGCATCTGGGTATTTTTCGCAGCGTTCAGTGCTTGACCAAATTTTCTCATTAGATGTTTATCTATGTGGATATGGCTTCTCTCCACTTCTCCCCACACTGGGCCAGAGTCGTCTTCTATCAGCCATCATGTCAGAGTAGCTGTGTGAGACCCAGTCGCACGTAAAGTGGCCCCTAAAATACATCAGACACCCTCTAATGGGCAGGGGCTGCGATGGGCCTTGAAATATAGCTCTGATATCGGTCCTGTAAATGGCTGGTTTCCGTGACATATTTCATCCTGGAGAATTAGTCCTGTTTAGCAATTGCTGTTATATAGCACCTGTCCTCCACAGGACTTCGTCCAGCAGAATATACTCGTTTGATGGACAACAACAAAGCTTCCCGTCATGCATTTTTTTTGTATTCAGCTCAATAAGTGTGTGTGAATGGGTTCAACATCCCGGTTACTGAATTTGGCTTCTATCTGACGAAGGTTGAACTTTGCTGCAGAGGAGTGATGCCATTCACTAGCTGGCTTAAATCGATCTAAGCCAATTAGGCGCAAATCAGAAAGGGTGGAAAGTGGTGACTTGGCTCTAATCACGTTTATGTTTGTCTGTCTCGCGGCTCAAGGCCTTGCTGGTCCGATCCTCAGCACTGCTTCTGTGTGGGGGTGAATGTGGACAAGTTGCAACAATAAACACTTTTGCAGATTGGGCCCGATGTACACTGAAGGATAAATAAGGCCAGAAACTTAACTAATTGACCCACTCATTTCATGCCATGATTAATTACACATCATCCTTTTAATTCAGGGGGTACCATTGCATAAACTGTTTTGGGTGCTCTGCACAATATAAAATCCCTATACAGTAGTCCTTCGTTTATCGCAGTTAATTGGTTCCAGACCCAGCCATGATAAGTCAATTTCTTTATTTAGAAATTGAATATTTTCATTGTTACTTCATAGTTATTTTGTTGTTTTTTTTTTTTTTTTTATTTTTTTTTATTATTATAGCCCTCTTGACATGAAATAACACCCCTATAGTCATCTTTACCCTCATATTACCCAGTAAAACCGTAATAGAGTGAAGCCACAAAATTTGAAGTGTGAAGTGGTGAAAGATTACTGTTCAACAGGGGTGTCCAAACCTTTTTCATTGAAAGCCACATAGTGGAAGTCTGCAAGGACCCACTTTATTTTGTAAATCAACACATGTAGATTTGTGATGAAGGTGAAATAGTGTTTTATCAGTATGAACTTTGGTCTTTGCTCTTTTTTCCCCCAAAATATTTCAAATTCTTTTTAAAAAATCTTTCATGATTTTTATTTCTATAATATTATGACTTTATTTTTATAATATTTTGGCTTTATTAATGTTATGTATTGATAATAATTAATTAACTAAATAGTATGAATTGCAATTATTTATTAAATTAATATAATTTTTCCCCAACCTAATTTTCCAAAAATTACAACTGTATTTGTTGTTTTGTTGGTTTCTCACAGTATTACGACCTAAGAAAATTGTCTTTTTTCTTTAGTATTTAATTTTTATTCTACTAAAAGGATGTTTTTTTCTTGTAATATTACAATATTCTCTTAAATTATAACTTTTTGTTAAATTTGTTTTTCTTTTAATATTTTGACTTATTCTTGTAAAATTGCTGATTTTTCCATTTTTGCTATTCTTTTTAAAGTTGTCCTGTTAAATTTTATAATGAGAATGTGCCAACCAATTAAAAAACAGCATCAGTCAGCACATGGCACCCCTGCTGTAGAACAATGATCATGCTTAGTTTGGATCACTTAATCCAGGGCACTATGATTTCCATGTTAACCGAATTGTGGACGGAATTGCAGAATTGTCCAATAAAAACAGAATGTACTGTTAAACGCGGAATCTCGCAGGAATCGACATCATGTGAATTAATTGCTGTGATCGTGAGGAGAAGGAACGTTCGTGTGTGGAATTATATACCCGGTGGACGGCTAAATCGTGGTGGAATATCATTGCAAACACTTAACCGCCCTCTCCAATGTTGAAATGAAGATAAACTTCCGCTAGCTTCCATTCACAGAGATAGCATGCTAATGTGATTGTGTGTGCGACTCCAGTTGGATGAATATATTTTCACCGTGTTGTGATTTACTGCTTTAATGTAAGGAGCGTTTCACAAAGCCTGATCACGACATGCTGCTTCTGATTGAAAAAAGACAAGAATTACTTTTACTTTTGCACCCAGCTGGTCCTAGCCATAAAGAGACAGAGTTTCCTTCAAAATAAGAGCGCCATTTGACACATGTCTAATTGCAAAAACAAAATAAGCGTGTCATAAAAATATCTTACATAGTAGTAATAGTAGTAGTAGTAGTTGGAGTTGCATGAGTGACTACATCTTCCTTAATCTCAAGCACTGGCTTTAGATGCAGAGGCTTACATTCCTTTAGAAATGTTAGCCAAGCTACATCTATTTCTTAATTGCTGGGCTAAATTGTCCACTGATGCATTGCATCAGTAAATGTAATTTTTACCAGCATTATACATTCTTTAGCTGCAGGAGCTCTTCATGACATGCGGCGGCCTAAATCGCAGAAACCTTTCAGCTCAAATTCTTCAAATAACTTATATTTAATGACAAGACAGCAGTTTGAATTTGAGATGGTCCAAAATGACACAATGTGCCAGCATAGCCTAATAGCCTAAACACTTTCTAATTTGACTCAACAAGAGACTGGTCTGGCACATTCACCATCAAAACGGCAGTAGTCTGCTAACAAAAGATTGCTCTTCTTCAACGACAGAGTTTTAAAAGGAACTACAAATCATGGTCACCACCTGTGAGACCCTTTATACACGACACACCCGGCATAAAAAATCAGCTTCACCCGTTTTCTGCTGTCAAAAATCACTTAAACGGAATATTAAGCAAAAATGTGCTTGACAGTTTGTGATTAAAAAAATGAACAGTGTGATTCTAACTCTCAGCCATTTGCTCTTTTAAGAAAATGAGCACCTGTCAATTTTTCACTCGTGTCAACGGAGGAAGCTCCATACGGGAAGATCCTACTTAATTGCAGTGAGGTTTACCCGCACCTCACCCCGTGCATGAGGCCGTGCTTGTCATTTAGTCTTGTTGAGATGTAAAAAAATAAATTAATAAAAAGAAAGGAAAGAAAAGCTCCATTCTGTTGTTGTGCTCAACATGTGCCTTCGACTCTTCTGGTTGGATTGGTGTGTTACTTTTTGGCAAAAAATCAATATTCAATGTAATCAATGTTCATTGCTCCTCTTGCAAAGATGAATGAGCTTACCCATTGAGACCATTTTTACTCAGCATTGATGTGATTTCATTTACTGTAATTGGATATGTAAAGATATATGTTTTCATCAATAAACTGCATTTTTCTGATGTTGGTCACTTTGCCCTAATGAGGTGTTTGCCCTACAAGAACAGAAGTAGCCTGTGAATCAGTGGAAGTTAACATTTAGATGTTCACTGATGCTGTGGCTTGAAATAGCCAAATCAAAGATACTGAATATTTTCAGTTTGTAGGCACAATATATTGACAGAGGCCTACAAACAACACTATAGGACTGTAATCTATTTGTGGTGGGGGTCTCAGGGGTCCTCAAATGGTCTCAACCTTGGAGTCACATTTTCAACTTTATTTATCATAAATAAAAATATAACAAATTTGCAACATGCACATTTGTTATATTTTTGATTTTTTTCATTTAAAAAAAATACACATCTTAGTGCATTTTACAGGAATTTAACAGGCAGTTTATTAAGGAAAGGACAAGGGACATAACAGCAAGCATACACATAACGCAAAAATAGAATGTATTTATAAATAGAATATTGTTGTATTTGGAGCACAGAAAACCGTTAAGTTTTTACCGTCATTACAGTCCTCTAGATATGAAATAATGCTCCAAAATAAGACTTATGGTGTTGTGTGTTGCTGTAAATGTGTTTTGTTGCTGGGGGGGCAGAAAGCATGTGACATGGGGGGTTCTAAGTTGAGTTTTAGCATGGCGTGGGTAACGGCTACAACAGTAGTTAGTGTTTTAATTGGGTATTTTTTTTATGGACTGCCTGTTGTGAAATACCCGTAATTCAAATGTGCAGTTAAAGTCTGTTCCCTCAATCGAGTCGTGTGTGTTTCATGGAACATTACAGTAACATTACTGACACCTAGTGACCAGTGTAAAATGACTTAGCAGGATTGATTTGTATGTTTTTATTTTTATTACTGAAGCCAAAGGATTTAAAGCGCAGTGTGGTTATTATTAGTTAGTTAAAAGTATTAACATTTCAGCTTTTTCTTGTTACATTACATCTTTTTGCTCTAGCTTACCTTGTTGATGTTTGGGGGGGGTTCAAATGTTAGTTTATTTTTACAATTTACCATAGGCACGTGAAAGACAAGCTGTCCACAGGTTGGTCACCCCTGGTTTATGTGTTTCCGGGAAGGCAAAAATACATACAACAGGTATTGCCAAAGCCATTTGTGATGACCTAAATTTCATAGTGGAAATACATAAACCCACGGGAAACACCGTCCATACCAAGTTAACACTGCAGATGATTATCGGCTGTGTTTTATTACTGACAATTCTCTGTTGGTCTGTCAGAGAGCAACGCTAAGAAGCGATCCTGACACAGAACAATCCTGCCACAAGTTAATACCGGCGGTGGGGATATGTGCGCTTAATCCCCGTTATGAGAAAAAGAAAATGCGGCCTTACAGCTCCCTGCAGCTCTGCTATGACTTTATTATTCTTTAGCACTTTAATCTACATGTATCTCATCTCTGCTTTTATTAAATGTTTCATTCACTGCATCTTGAATAGCCTCTTTCTTGTGGGCGTGAGCGTCATTGTGCCTAGGAAATGAAGAAGGAAACTTTGGAGCTCTGTTTAAAGTCCCTGTAGTGACCCCGGCCTCAATTACTCTCCTTCCTGTTTTTTTGGCAGAGACACGTGGAATAAAATCCTCTTAGCAGCAGTAAGTGATACTTTCAAAAAAGTATCAACGTGATGAATGAATTAGCTGTCATTTCAGACTTCCTAAAGTCTTGTTGAATGTTTCATATATTGAGAGATTGGAGGTTTAGATGCTTGACTTTATTTGTCTGGTTGTGCTGCCGTGCAGCGGTTTGAAAGAAATCATGATTGATTAACTCACGTCACTCTACACCTTCCTTACATTTGTTGCCGCGCTCTGCCGATATTTGTGTCTCGCAAGATTCAACTGGACTTGCGAATCAATGCGGGTATTGATGGGTGTCAAACAAAAACCATTATGGTGAACAGATCTAATTCTTCATTCAGAATTGATTTCATTTTCAATGACCCGTGCACGGCCGGTGTAGCACCCAAGCACTGCAGTGACGTGGCACCAGGGAGACGTTATTCATCACCAACAAAATGTCCCGTCTTCCCACCCTAATAAAAAGCAGAGTAATGAAGCTTCTATGGCCGCTGTCACCCCGACACTGCTTCATAAAGGATGACACAATTATGTTTTACCAGCTCACCAAAAGTGCTGATGTGAAAATCCAATATGAACTGTAGATGAGTGTGTTGCCGTCTTAGAGACACAGCTTTCCACTGTGAGTGCCATCGCCTTGAGATGTTCCTTCAGAAATATTCCCTCCTGACATTTTAGCCCTTAAAAAGTGTTTGATGGTATGGAGCAGTGGCGATTTTCCATTAGGGGCCAGAGGGGCAGTACCTGACTACATCCAGTAGGTGGTATGTGAGGCATGGAAACCCCTGCCACATGCTGGCTTCATAGGGACTGTTATGGTGTATCCAGTTTTCCCTCTAATTTTTCCAAGTGTCTGAGCATCCCTTGGACCTCTGTGAGCGCCATCAGACATGCATCAGACATAGTATCATACCTATCCAAAACTTGAAAACCTGAAGTAGTCCAACTTCCATTCTGTGGTATTTTGTATGTGTATATGAGTATATTTCACATACAAGCTTTCTTTTTTGTCCACCTCAGATGAAAAAGCCAGTGGAAATATCTCATCATGAATCATAGAAAACAACTAGTTTATCATTTATTTTTCCACTTCTTTTCTTGTTTACCATTTATTTTGTTATTCATGTATACTTTTTTGGGCAGTCAATTGATGAAAATATCTATTCGTGATTATTGCATTTTGTCCACAGGTAACTTATAATTATTTGCACTTATATGCAGAAGGAAATATGTTTTAATTTATAATAAGAAGGGATATAAATCTCTTTGTGGTAAACAATATGATACACAACTGCAATAACAACATCAACTTTTATGTAAAGAGATATCAATTTGGGAAAAATGGGCCAATAAATTATTTAATAAAATAATCTGCAGTTAATAGGCTCCAACATACCTGCGACCCTAATGAGGATAAGGGGTATTGAAAATGGATGGATGGATGGAATATACAGTTAAAATCCTACAGTTATTGCATGTTTAATGCGAGCAGCATTTTGACCATACATGAACACACTTTGCCCCATGCTGCACAGTATTTACAGTACAGTACGATAGCGTATTTTCTTTCACCTCATATTTGCTCCCAAATCCTGATACTATGTGGGAATGCGTAAAGGTAAGGTTTTATGACTTTATTGACAGCTAATGTACATACAGTATTTGTATAGTGCACAACCTCTATGAAAAACAAAAGTCCAGGCTTGTACTGGTGGATGGTGGCTCTGTGTTCATTTTGTGCTTTAAATTCTTTCAAGTTTTTCCTGCCTTAGTTTTACACAGTGCATGATAAATAAGATAAATTAGATCGCTATAATGGAGGTATGTTTTACTGATGTGTTGATGACCAGTTAGTGTGCTGCTAATGCTAGCTATTTATAGCGTTGGTAGCTCTTCAGCCATGGTCACATTGACAGATGCCCCCAAATAGCTGTCCTCGGCTATGCCTGCCATTAACTAGTAGCTCATACCCAAATTTGAGCTTGCAGTTCAAAGCAAAAAATCAGTTGAGAAACAGGTCTCATAAAAAAATTAAAAAAAACACTCACTAGTCAGGACAGTCATATTTCATAATACCGGCAGTGCTTCAGTGTGTTCTCGTTTCCGCGTTTCTCTCTGGCAAGTTAACAGTAGGTACACATAACTTTGGTCTTTTTGCAAGAGCCGTTTTCCAGTGCTTGGAACCAAAAACATAATTACAATGCTAAATTTTATCAAAATGCCATTGTTTTCCCCTCTATTTGTTCCTGCTTGTGGCTCCACAGTCACTGCTACTTCCTCAAGGTACGGGGTATGCCCAGGGTCAAACAGGATATGCGCGTGTGCACATTAACAAATATATAATTCTGTTAGAGTGAATTTTTTGACAGCCCTGATGCTTTTATTTTCTTATTTCCTTTCTGTTTTGCAGCAGCCTGTTCTGGCACTCTTTCATTCTGGAAATTTACGTGAAAGCGATGCCACATTTGCTGTATATATTTACTATTGTCGAAATAAAAAAGTAAAATTAAAAAAGAATCCAAACCCACTGTGTGTACCACTCGTGATACACACTTAACAAAAACACGTCCTGTATTTGGTAAGTCCGCAGCTTAGAGGGAGCATTGGGTATATCGCTTTTGATTTTTTATTATCCATATCTGCTGCTCGCAGCACACTTTCCCCCTCAGGATGTACATTTATTGTGATTTCCATGAACTTCTCACCAATCGTGTGTGTATTTTACATTTTTATTATATGGGGACACAGGCATATAAGCGGGATACATTTTTGTTTGTTTTGGGGGTTTAGGGACCCCCAAAAGTGGGGAAGTAAATTGCAGAATTAATGTTCAACTACACTAAAGAGATCAACTTCACCTGAGGTTGTATTACAGTTGTTCTTTTAGAACATGTGTTACTAAATTTCTGCAGTGTGAAGTGGCAAAAAACAAATCATATAAAAACTGGGACATTCTAAAACCGAGATTTGACTTTACAAAATGTTGCAACTATACAACGTTGTATAGTGTAAATTATATACAGTGAATGGGCCTAATCCCTTATTCCCAAGAGCAGTTTTCAACCAATGGTATGAGGAAAGAAGAGAACATGTCATAAATTCTTGGAAGGCAGGAGTTTAGTTTTGTCATGTGACTTTACTGTTACAGTCGTCACTTTTCACTTTGTGCTTCAAATTTTGCAGCTTCAGTCTATCACGGGTTTGTAAACGTAAATTCTTAATAAATCATTGCTGTTTTGCGGTTAACTACAGTGTATTTGTAGTCCAAAATGTGCATGTTTAAGCAAATATTTTACATATTTTGGTCTACATTTAGCATTTTCAAACATAAAAATATCTAATTGAACAAAAATGCAAATAGAAAACATTAAGATGATGCTTTCAAGATAGGATTATATGTAGTATTCTACGCTGGTCACTAGGTATCAGTAATGTTACATTAATTGACAGTACCCACCGCAGAAAGTATTCAGTGTTAATATGCCCCCTAATGCTAACTAGTGAGTCTATATTATGTTTTATTTTCTCTTATGTCTTCTTTATTGAGTAATACCAAGTGTAAAGGTGCCTACTCAGGTGTTATTTTATGTATAGAGGGCTCTACTCATGTTAAAAAAAACGTATTTAGAAAGTTGTAAGCTGGTTTTCTATGCTCTAACGATACAAATATTTGTTTTATAAATGAGGAATTTTCCAGCGGAAATCATGGTCTGAACTGATTAAATGCAATAAACATGGGACGACCATATGTCCTTAGATGCCTGTACACAGCCTGTCCATTTACTTCTAAAAGCTGGTTGCTTGCCTCAGACCGAACAGATTCTAATCCTACATCACAGTCTATGAGCTTGGTGCATTTTTGTTTCAAGTATGATGGATGCTGACATTAAAAGAAGAGCGCTCCCACACTGAAGCTGGACTCTTGCATATTCAGAAAGTGATGGTGCAGTCCTGCGCCAACACCGTGCTGTTTTCCACCATGTTGCAATTTCTTCGTAGACAACAGCATGATTTTTCCCCCTTTTTCAAGAGATGCATCTGGCCTTGGATAATCTCTCTTTAGTCTTTTTCTGTGTAATTCATGCAAAGCTTTGCTCCATGTCTTTCCCCAACTGTTTTGTTTTTGTGTCAAAGGTAAGAATATATATAGTATGACAGTTGGAAAAAAAGGAAACCGTTACCATTGTTAATAGTCTTTTCACACAATATGCTTATCTCTCCTCAAAAGATTTTTTTTGTGCTTTTATTAAGGCTGTCTAATGATTAAAGTTTTAAATCAGATTCATCACTGTATTTTATCAACATAAAGATAAAGGACAGGATTATACAGTGGTGTGAAAAACTGTTTACTGAAAAGTGTTCACCCCATAAACCTAATAACTACTTGGGCCACCGTTAGTAGTGGCTACTGCAATCAAGTTTTTTGCAATAACTTGAAATAAGTCTCTGTGGGCGCTGTGGAAGAATTTTGGCCCACTCATCTTTCGCAGAATTGTTGTAATTCAGCCACATTGGAGGGTTTCCCAGCATGAACCACCTTTTTATGGTCACGCCACAGCATCGCAATAGGAATCACGTCTTCACTTTGACTAGGCCATTCCAAAGTCTTGATTTTGTTTTTCTTCAGCCATTCAGAGGTGAACTTGTTGGTGTGTTTTGGATCATTGTCATGCTGCAGAACCTATCTTGAGGTCACAACAGATGGCAGCCCGTTCTGCTTCAGGATTTTTCCGTAAACTGCAAAATGTATGGTTTCATTTATCACAGCAAGTCCTCCAGCACCCGAAGCAGTCAAACAGCCCCAGATCATCAAACTACCACCACCATATTTTACAGTTGGGTTGATGTTCCTTTTTTGAAGAAAGAGAGGTTCTCAAAAGTATTAGACAGGACAAAACAAGACGTGAGAAGCAAAGCAGGGAAAATAGAAGAAGAAGAAGAAAACAGAAGAAGGTTGAGTGATTGAGTCACGAACATTGACCTTAACTTAGGCCTGCAGTTATTTGGATGTTGTGGGGTCTTTTGTGACTTCTTAGATGAGTCATTACAATTTTGGTTGGCCGGCCACTCCAGGTTCACCACTTTTTCATGTTTTTTGCCATTTGTGGATAATGACTCTCTCAGTGTTTTGCTGTAGTCCCAAAGCTTTAGAAATGACTTTATACCCTTTTTCAAACTGATCGAGAAACCAGGAAGGGGGCGAAAAAATTTTTCCACACCACTGTATATATTTGTATGCCAAATGAAAGCAAAATGTAAATCAAGCTCCAATATAGCACACATGTATGAAATTTGCCCAGGACAAATCATACTTTAAGTGCGTTAGTATGAGTAATAAGTGACGGTTCAAAAATACCTCATAATTTTAGTAAAGTTCTTGTTTTGAGTGTATTCTGGAAAGTCTGAGCATATTTCCCAGCAGCAAATCGAACTTCTGTCCACATGTTCGTTTCTTTTTTTGGCAGGTTGAAAAAAAGTCACTTCCACACTGTGCTGGATCACTTAATAGTTGCATCCAGACAGGAACGGATAACTGAGTGAAAACTATGTAATACACAAGGCACACCTACACGTGGAGCTGTGAGACATGCTGACATAACCACATGACACACCAACTCACAGAAGAAAGAACGCATTCGCATTTGTCCATTGTCCAATTTGGCTAATACTGTTGCAGGCCACCCAGAGTGGCGTTTCCGTGTGGAGGAGAGGCTAAAACGACAAAATACAGTACTTTGCTGTTTTGACCTGAAAACATTTCCATATGGATAGCTCCTAAAAGTTACGAGGTGAGTGATAAGAATTTCCACTCATCGTGTGTGTCTCTGTCTTACTGTTTATTTACACCACAAATATTTGCATGATAAATGTGTTTGGGAGTGTCCATGAGTGCATCTCAAATGAGGAATCGGCGTTTCTATGGCGACGAACGGGCTCATGTCAATGGGGTGTGGTTATTTACACAAAAAATAACGTAATTAATTAAATAAATGATGTACGGTGTATGAGTGGGTAGCATGCTGGCCTCACAGTCAGGAGGTTGAGGGTTCTAATCTCCGTTGGGCATCTCTGTGTGGAGTTTGCATGTTCTCCCCGTTCATGCGTGGGTTTTCCTCCCACATTCCGATACATGCATGTTAGGTTAATTGGCGACTCTAAATTGTCCATTAGAGTGTGAATGTGAGTGTGAATGCTTGTACGTCTGCGCTGCGATTGACTGGCCACCAGTCCAGGGTGTACCCCGCCTCCCGCCCAAAGTCAGCTGGGATAGGCTCCAGCATACCCGCGACCCTAATGAGGATAAGCGGCATAGAAAATGGATGGATGAATGTACTGCAGTTAACACGTTATTTTAGACAGCTCTGTATGTGTTTATTCATTCAGACGTCAAACATAATAACACGTTTGCGTTCTTGATGACATGCAAGCAATACATATAATATAGAATGTCATAATAATGTGTTGCTAAAGTAAATCAGGGCCTGATTGAGACTGAACAACATGCAATGTTAATGGTAATGGAATGTGCAGTCTCACGCCTGACAAATAGAACGTACCTGCAGTGGCTCACTTGTTTATTTATTAACAAAAGAATTGTCTGCTTCACTTTGCTATCACGGAGGCTTGACAGCTGCAGACTCCAGGTGATGCATGAGCCAATATGTGTACTGGAGAGAGCTCAACGTCGCACATCAATATGAAAATCAGTTTCTGGCAGAAATAGCCCGGGGCAGGACATCCAGCTCCAAAAAGTGACTAATCTTTGGGTCATAAACCCTGCACAAGGCGCCTAGAGTTTTTTTTTTTTTTTTTCAAGAGAGACAGCATTCAAAAATGCCATCATTTTCCATTCCACAAGCCAAGGACTTCGCTCCTTGCATTAGCAGGTTTCTTTTAATAGTGTGTGAAATAGCAAGGTTGCCAGAAGTAGGCAAGAGCAAATAAAATGGGGAAAAGGGAGGAGGGGGGTAGTGTAAGGTGACCTTAGTCTCTGGAGCACCAGATTAAAAACTTCAAATGCTCCGCCAGAGGCTCTCCTAAAGAAACAAAAAGACCACAGGCACAATGTGACAGTGGATGAAGGTGGTTGCCAAATATCTTCTTTTTACAGAAAGGGATTAGACATTTCATAAGGCAGTGGTAGTCCCATTGCTATGCTTATTACTTTGCATATTATTACTCAAATCTATACACTATGCGTCTGGTAGTGTGCTTTTTTTTTTTTTTTTAACTTTAAAAAGTTCTTTGCTCTGCTCGGGATTTGAGACACACTATTATCAAAGCTACTGTGTCTTTACATATAAGCATATACAGTGGTGTGAAAAACTATTTTCCCCCTTCCTGACTTTTTATTCTTTTGCATGTTTGTCACACTTAAATGTTTCTGCTCATAAAAAATAGTTAACTATTAGTCAAAAATAACATAATTGAACACAAAATGCAGTTTTTATATTAAGGTTTACGTTATTACGGGAGGGAAAAAAAATCCAATTACACACGGCCCTGTGTGAAAAAGTGATTGCCCCCCCTTGTTAAAAAATAACTTAACTGTGGTTTATCACACCTGAGTTCAATTTCTGTAGCCACCCCCAGGCCTGATTACCACAGTGAGAGCCATTATCCACAAATGGCAAAAACATGGAACAGTGGTGAACCTTCCCAGGAGTGGCCGGCCGCCCAAAGTTACCCCAAGAGCGCAGAGACAACTCATCCAAGAGGTCACAAAAGATCCCAGGGCAACATCTAAAGAACTGCAGGCCTCACTTACCTCAGTTAAGGTCAGTGTTCACGACTCCACTATAAGAATGAGACTGGGCAAAAACGGCCTGCATGGCAGAGTTCCAAGACGCAAACTACTATTAAGCAAAAATAACATTCAGGCTCGTCTGAATTTTGCTAAAAAACATCTCGATGACTGCCAAGACTTTTGGGAAAATATCTTGTGGACTGACGAGACAAAAGTTGAACTTTTTGGAAGGTGCATGTCCCGTTACATCAAAATTAACACAGCATTTCATAAAAAGAACATCATACCAACAGTAAAATGTGTTGGTGGTAGTGTGATGGTCTGGGGTTGTTTTGCTGCTTCAGGACCTGGAAGGCTTGCTGTGATAGATGTAAGCATGATTTTTGCTGTCTACCAAAAAATCCTGAAGGAGAATGTCCGGCCATCTGTTGGTCAACTCAAGCTAAAGCGATCTTGGGTGCTGCAGCAGGACAATGACCCAAAACACACCAGCAAATCCACCTCTGAATGGCTGAAGAAAAACAAAATGAAGACTTTGGAGTGGCCTAGTCAAAGTCCTGACCTGAATCCCTTTGAGATGCTGTGGCGTGACCTTAAGAAGGCGGTTCATGCTAGAAAACCCTCAAATAAAGCTGAATTACAACAATTCTGAAAGGGTGAGTGGGCCAAAATTCCCCCAGAGCGCTGTAAAAGACTTGTGGCAAGTTATGGCAAACGTTTGATTGCAGTTATTGCTGCTAAGGGTGCCCAACCAGTTATTAGGTGCAGGGGCAATTACTTTTTCACACAGGGCTATGTGGGTTTGTATTTTTTTCTCCCTAAATAATAAAAACATTCATTTAAAAACTGCATTTTGTGTTTACTTGTGTTATCCTTGACTAATATTAAAATGTGTTTGATGATCAGAAACATTTTGTGTGACAAACATGCAAAAGAATAAAAAGTCATGAAGGGGGCAAATAGTTTTTCACACCACTGTATATACTGTACATATATATAATACAATTGCAGATTGGATGAATAAAGGTGTTTGCAGGTAAAATTAGTATTAAAGTTTACCTTGCAAAATAAATGAAACACTGTGTTTTTTGGTTGACGTCGACACTTACGCAAACAATTTACTTTGGTTTGCATACATTTTCCGGTTAGCATACAATAAAATAATAAAAAATGATACACTGCAAGAGTGCAACTGTGTTCTTGATGTAAGTAATAGTAGTAGTTAGCAGCTTGCTAATACATGGAAACAGGACCTGGAAATCGTCTGCTGCCGTGTTCTTTCCATTTGATTATCATAATTGCCTTAATTGGCCAAGTATGCTCACACAAATACGGAATTTGACTTTGGTTAAATTAGCTCTCACTGTACATGATACACTGACTGACACCTAAGAAATAATAAACTGGGACATTATCTGCATTTGTAATAAAAGACAGTATTTACGTTTTAAAAAGACAGGGGATTACGTTCAAGATTACAACTTAGTCCCTGACTTGTTTGGAGAGTTTCTTGGTCTTCATGGCCGTGTTTGGAAAGCGTTTTTAGGGGCTTCCCAACAAAGGGGGTGAATACATATGCGTATGCAAATTTTTAGTTGTTTTATTTTTTTTAAGTGTTTACAGTATATATATATATATATATATCCATTCTTTGCCATCTTTGTAACCCTAGTTGCTATCAGGCTGTTTTTGGTTTAAAAATTATCGCCCAACCTATTTTGCAGCATTGTGGTTGTTTGCTGCCTGCATGGTCTCTAACATGCTGTCACATTTTGAGCATGATTCATTATAGGTGAACAGGCGGCTCTCCCCTGTCTCTCCAGTGGCTGGATGATAACTCAGCACACTTAATTACAGACTCAGCTTCTCAGAAAAAAATAGCAAGAAAACGATTTCACTCAAGAGGAAAGTGAGACAATGGCTCTCCAAATCCTTGAATGGATTTCTATCTCCAAAGCTTGTGGTGAAGACAATTTGAACTGTAACATCGCCGGGTGCTTTAATTACTCTTCAATGACTTCAGTCTCAGTCCTTGACCTAGTTTAGATTCCTTATCAAAGCAGCCATGCTCAGAAAAAAGATTGCTTTTTAAACTTTGGGAAGCGAGGAGGGCGGACAGGAAAGAAACGAGGAAGCTGTTGCAGAAACGCATAAAATGAGTTGGACACCGCCTACGGTCATTTGGAAAGCAATAGCCCATTCCAAGATTGGGCAACCTCGCAGCGCTTAAATTCCTTTTCTTGAACCATATAGCTATTGAATTACACATTTTTTAATCTAAGGCATGAACTGCAGGCTTGGGGAAATCTTCTTTGGGTAGTCATTTTGTATTTATTTGTATATGAGACAGTCCTCAGGGCAACATCTGATGATAACTATGAAGTTGAAATCCTTGTGGTGGTCCTTGTGGTGACTGTATGAAAGATACCCTAAAATTGTGACACTTTCCAGAAAAAATGACTACAGCAGTAGCTTGGCTTTTGTTATTCTGTCTAAAACCAAATCATATAACAGTTTTTAACAAAGGGAAATAATGTTATCTAGTTAATCCATTTCAGACGGCCAAAAATATACAAAAATGAACCCAGATCAACAACATCTTAAAGTTGTTATCTCCTTAAGAACACATGGACAACTGTAACCCGTGTTCCACTCTAGGTTGGAAACATGATGCAAATATCCAAAGGCAAACAGGGAAATAATCTGTGAGCCTTGTTCTCTTTATTTTTCTTACATTCAGTAATACGAGCAAAGTCTTCCAACTGACTTTATATCACCAGCCAAATTATCACCTCTGTCTTGTTAAATACACCGTGTACGTTACAAAACAATTTTACCGAGTAACTTTAGATACGAGCTGAGGAAAACCTAAAAAAACTGGTCTGGAATGGAGGCAGTCATAACGCGATATGAGCTTGTCCTGTCAAACGCACCGTGTGCGTTACAAAACAAACACGTTTACCAACTAACTTTAAATATCATACAAACCGAAATGTGAGCTGGAGTCAAGCCAAGCTGAGTGTCACTGTCTTTATTGTGTCTGTGTGTGAAAGAGTGAGAGGCATGGCTCCTAGCGAATCTGTCTATGGAGCGACAGCCTGTGCTTGGTACACGCTCGTACTCTGCAAACACACATTATCCGTAACGACTACTCCTCTACAACGTAAAGTATCCGACTCATCCCTAGCCCAGACTAGCATAACTCTTACAGTTCAGGGAGTGAGATTTACAAACGTACATCTCCTACACGTACTCCCCTAAAACCTCAAGCTATGGCCCGTAGGAATCGAGAGCGCTAGCCGTCCAGTTAAAAGCCCGGCTTGCCAACTCAACATCCAATGCAACTCTTAAGGCTCATGGACTGAGGTTTACCAACGTACTTCCCTTACAGAGGCACCAGCTGGCATTTGTTACACAATGGTTGTGTGCCCCATGCAACTTTCTTTCCATCATAAAATAAATAAATAATAAATAAGCAATCCTACAACGCAGAAATTGAGTTCTTACGGCCAGGTGTGGAACCAATCAAATGATAATCGTGATAAAAGAGGGATTACTGTATTATTATAGATTATACTAGAGGTTGTTATTGCTTAGAAAGGTGCAAAACATTGCCTTATCTCACAATTATCAGGGATATGAATTGGGTAAGAATGTAAAGAATGTAAATTGATATTGGAATTAGACAAGAAGATCAGGGATCTTCTCTAAGAAAAGAAGATATTTCTTATGCCAGAATAAAAAATAGGTCCAGCGGGTGGCTGGTACTGACTTTCTGTATTGTGCTTGCAACGTCTAGCAACCCATTTAAAGGTTAATTGGAAAAATTTTCTGTTGAGTCAAAAACAAATGGTGCCAGAGTCCCCCTGCTGGCAGACGAGTTAATCTATGGCAGTTTTCCTCGTTGGTCCACCTGTGATCCGTCTCTGTCATTCTGCCGACAGTCCCTGCAGGCGCTTGAGAGGATGCGCTCCATCGCATCACTGTGACCGGCCTGCTAATGAATACAGAGGAGCCCGGGACGTCCAGACCCACACAAAATGGCTGGGCTGCTCAAATGCTTCTCTAGCCGGATGTTGGCTCAAATGAAGCAGAACATGGCCGCTAGACTGCAAGCGCACTTTCAGCCCAGACAGTGATGGGTCGGATGTTTGGGGATCGTTCAATGAACCACAGCACTTCCCGAATGGTGAAAGGTTTATGGTGGATGTGATAGATGAGGGCTGAGTATGTATGAGGATTATGCTGTAAAACGGAAAATATGCCAAGAATAATATCTTGTAAGCAAGTCAATTCTCAATCTGAAGCAATTTCTACATTTTTAAACCTTAATTAAGAAGTGCTTTGGAAATTGGAAATTTAGAAGGAAAACTGCAGTAACTACTGACTGATGTCCTTTTTACTTCTAAATGTTTCCCCCTCATTTTTTGTCCACAGACTCCTCCCACATTTCTCAACCCATTCCAACCACCAGTCTAATGTTAAAATGTTCTGTTCATTCAGGACATGTTGGTTGCTGGTTTGATCCTAGGTCAGTGAATAGTTTTCAATACATTTCGAGGATTCGTTCTACATTTCAATTAATCATTTTAGTATTTACCCGCAATTTCTCCTTAAATGTCTTTTCTTCTCCTTTTTGTTCATTTTTTGTCATTTTTGTCCCTGTGTCACTCAAACCAATCAAACGTCAAAATGTCCAGCTCATTTAGGACATTTTTTAAAAATTCCCACATTTACTTCAATTGCATATATTCTCTGACAATTTACCCACTGAAAATGAATCGGCAATTGAAGCCCCATCCAGATGAAGACGATCCGAGGCCCAAACGCACAAATACTTGTGCGTAATAAAATATCAAACCCGCGCATCATCCAGACGAAGCCAGATTTTCCAGGGTCTGTGAACGAACATTTTTGAAACCTGATCTCAGGGCGGAAAGATTTGAAGACACCGTTTACGCAGCTCCGTAGTGCCTGCCTCACCCCAGCTTCTATGAAAAGGCTCGGGTCATAGCCCCACCCTTTTACAAACGCGCATGCGCTAAAACCGCAGACATGGCGCGTTCCAGTGTTGTTTTTTTGCTGCTGAAGCTAGAGAGGCTTGTTGCAAAATCTGCTTCTTCGTTTTCGAGAAGAACAACAAATGTACTTGCCGCCATGTTTTCTGTTTACAGGCCGTCTGTGCAACTGCGCGTGTTTTGTTGTCGGTCTGTCTCGTGTTTCCGAGTGTCACAGCGCCACTGACAGGTCAAACATATGTATTACATCCTTTTATTCATATGGACGCACATAGTTTCTGAACTTGCTCCATCTTTACAGAAAACGTTTTGGAAATGATGAGTGTTTTGTCTTTGTGTGGATAAAGCTTTATTTGGTGTTCTTTACTGGTGTAAAATACTTTGACATTTTACATTATTATAAAATAATTGTATCTCGAAAAAAGGGGTGCTGCAAAAAAAAATTGGAAACCACTGCTATAGGTGATGTTATTCCTGCCAGCTCATTACTAACCCCAGTTAGTGTCGTTTTGGTTGGGAAGAAGAAGACATATGTTGGAAAGCAGCTGACCACAGGGAGCCTTTATCTGCAGGCACAATGTATACACTTCAGTCTGTCACAGTCACAGTGCACACACACACACACACACACACACACACGCACGCACACACGCACACAATACACCGATACTCGTGGCTATTATTATTATTATCTTCTGGATAGGCTTCAGATGCTTCAACGTGCTCTGATTAGATATTATATGAGGGTTTTTTTGTTTCAAAGATCTCAATACGGACCCAGACAACACCTTGGGGACATAGCATAAGACAACTTGAAGTGTACAGATGACGTGTGACATGGAGGAAAGGAATTACACAGCAAGGCGAGTCTGCAGGGCTGAGGAGGTAAAAGGGGATGACCATTTTCTGCATTGGCCCATGTGTTTTCTCTCGCTTACCCTTGCAAGGGTCCACTAAAAGTATGCAAGGGTCCACTAAAAATGCGGGTACGCATGTGGAAATATAAAGAGAATCAATAGTACACAAATATGCAAATGTATTCATAGTGTAATTCCATTTTGTCTTTCTTTTTTTCCATTTTATTGTTGATTTTCCTCTTCTCTCTTTGTCTTTTCCATTTGCTTTTTCTCTTCGCATTCGGATGCCTGACAATACGTGGAAAAAGTCACTTCCTTCTGCCAGGATGACTAGTCCCATCCAGCTTGTTAGCCACTTCGACAGCAGCTTCGATATGGACTCCATTGTGTAAGACGTTCACGCAAGGTATGTGCATGTTGGCGTGATAGTGATGTTACTTCTTGTCTGTCACCTGCTTGGAGTCCCCCACGCTAAGATCTAGATTCAAACATAGCTACTACATAGACACTGCTAGACATTGCTTTTTCCGTTTAGCGTCAGGCATCCGGTAAATGCAAAAAGAAAAGGCAAATGGAAAAGACAAAGATAGAAAATCAATGATAAAATGGAAAAAAACAAAGACAAGGCACAAAAAGCAAAGACAAAATGGAATTACAGTATGACTACATTTGTATATTTTTGGTTGAATTTATATTTACACATGCATTTCCTTTTAATTTAGGCACTCCTGTGATTCCATATTGCAGTGGAAGACTATATAAAACATAAATATTCTTTTTTTTTTCCTAGGCTGACTTAGCAAGCTAAATAAAAAGAACAGTTTTGTCTGACACATTTTAGCATTGTAAGAGCGTGAGATTACCACCAAGTATTTCCTATGGTGGCTATATTTTTATTAATACAATATTACTCTCCCCTAGTAAATGGTGTCAAAAAACAACATAACACCACAATGTTCACACACATACCCCTAGACTACAGTTTGGTTCATTTTTATGCTTGACAATGCTTGATTGAGGCCACAAATACATCAAATGTGTTTAATATGTACTATATATGTTTTGACTGATAATAGACCATAGTCAAGTGGCTCAAAAATGTAGTATAGTGTAGTATAGTATAGTACCATGAATGTTGTTTAGTTACCTACTGCTGAAAAAAGTACACTTTGGGAAAATAAACATCATAAAGGATGCCTAAGCTGAAAAATGTCATAATCGCGTTTGCAGGCACTGCTACTCAAGTGGTTCAGAGGAGGTTGAATGCTATTTAGCAGCATTTGTCAGCATGATGAGAGGTCTGGCAAACAGCGCTTTGATGTGGGGGTATTAAGGCAAGATGTGGGAGGCAGGCTCATCTATGTTCACACTGCTGGATCTGTCAAAAACAGTGACCACTTACTTGTCAAAAAGAATTCACCCAACATACGGCCAAAGCAAAGTTCAGGTGTATAACTTGGTTTGAACTTAAAAGTTCTCTAAAATTTGCCTTTGGGTATTTTCCAATTATATAAAATAGTGGAATATAATTAGGTCATAATAAGTATTGGACTTTTAGTTACCTTTACCAGGGCCGAAAATGTAAATGTGTGTTCTTAGGTTGTAAAAGTCAAATCTGGATATGCTCAAAAACCGATATTGTCCAGCATTCCATCACCGATACCAACATAGGCAGCAGGTTTTCCATCAAACTAATGTCATGTAATGACCGCATTTCACAAATAAACACTGTTTGTGCAAAAAAGACAAATACTGCCGCGTTGAAAAAATGCAATATTTATTTTAAGCGTTTCCAATGGCATGTAAAATAGCATGTCCTACTAACAAGTAGAACAGGTCAGTCTTAATAAATTAATAGATAAGAATTCCATTAATGATTGCTGGTTTCTATACAGTTTGGAAAATTGCACATTTGTATGTGACACAGACATCTATTATAATAACCCACGCTAAGCTAAAAGTCAACTCTAAGCCCCCGAACTCACTTCCTGTCCATCCCTCACTCAGCTCCCCTAGCTTAAGGCACATTGACAACAACACATACAAGCACAAGTCTTATTTATCGCTTATTGACTGTTATTTAATCTAATATACTGAGTAATGAAAGGGTTATGGTGACTATAGGGGTGTTATTTTATGTCTAGAATGTTCTAATAATGTTAAAAATTCACTTGTCATGGTCTTGTCTGGAACAAGTTAACCTCAATAAATGAGGAATTACTGTAGTCCATGTTTAAAGAAAAATCTAAAAATCATACATTTGAGCACTGCAGGGAATGCTTCCAGCTTCCCAGCATGCCTTGAGGTACTTGTTTTGTAAAAAGATGTTAAAAAGTTACATGTTGTTGTCATATTTGTCAATATCAGCAGAAAAAGACGATCCTGAAATGAATCAATAGCAAATTTTTATGCCAATATCAGCAGATAATCTTGGTGGCCGACAGTATCAGACATCCCTACTACAAAGTTTTGAAAGAATATTGGGATTTTTTTTTCTGTAGACTTAACTGCGGGGAATATATGCAGTAAATGTCTACAGAGCCGCCAGGTATTTATTGTACACAGCCAGGTGTTCAGGAAAGTGGTTCGTGTTGCCTGAATTCCAGCAATATCTCCCTTGAAGCATAGCTGGAAAAAAAGTTAATAGAGCATAAAGTAGGTATTACTATAGTAGGGTAATATGTGATATCAGTTGGGTCCATAATCATTGTCCTATGAGTGATAACAGCCACTTCATTTAGTTCCACATTGAGTTTGATAGGCCTCATTCACTGTGATCCTCAAATGACATTATATTATATGGAACATGCGGACTTGTCTCAGGCGTGACAGCACTGGGGTGTGAAATCATGTCCCCCTTCATCAAAAGAGTTACGATCAGTCAAGTTGGGCTCGTAACAAATAGCCGGCTTTGCGCTTTTATCAGCAATGCCGCGACCCTCAATGCTGTGACCTCATCATTAATATGGGAAGGCCGGATGATAGATCAAAAGCATGGTTCAGTGGAGCATCCCTGGGCCAGAGCTGGCCTTGAATCGTTCATCACACCATCCCTGTGGGGACTTTACGACAGTTCGGGGAGAGAGAGGATGCTCTTGAGACTGTCAAATTTGTTTTACTGCGTTTGATAACGGATACTTTAAAAAAAGATGATGTGCACAAAGGAATTTCTGTGCTACAGTGACATTCTCTCATGTTAATACAGCTGGACTTTAACCAGTTTGGGTCAGGCATGAGTCACTTGTAAAACATTTGTCAAACAGCCAGGGTTGTCATATGAAAATCACCGAAAGCAAAAGACAATGAAGGCTCTTATGCCACGGCAATGATGTTTGACTCACTCCAGTTCTCTACCATTATTTTATATCTTCACTCAACAAAATTTTGCTTTTGAGCTACCCTCAAAGATCTAAAACTTTTTCTATGTACACAAAATTTATTTCAAATATTGTTCACAAATCTGCCTAAATCTGTGTTTGTTGACAGAATTCAACCACCTCACCTTGTGGCAAATGATGATGCTGATTAGATGAGAGCATGATTATTACACTGGTCTGCCTTAGGCTGGCTGCAATAAATAGGCACTCCCAAATATGCAGTTTTACGATATTGAGTGGTGGGAGGTGGTATCACAAACCAGTCAGTGTTTGGTGTGACTACCGTTTGCCATACGCAATGAAACGCTCTCCTTCTCGTAGAGTTGATCAGGTTGTTGATTGTAGCCTGTGGAATGTTAGTCCACGCTTCTTTAATGGTTGTGCAAAGTTGCTGGATATAAGCAGAACCTCCAAAAAAATTATCCCGCTGCGGCGACACGATTGGTAAGACTGACTGTAACCCTGACAAATAGCCACATAAGTAGGGGTGCCCAAAGTTTGGCCCAGGGCCGTCCATACCCGAGACATTCTGCAATACCAAGCAAAAGGCCAACCAATAATAACACAAATTTTTGTCTTTATATATCTATCATTTTTAAACCATTCTACAAAATACAAAAATATAATCCAGTATATAAAACAATATGAATATAATTAAATATAATCGTACAACAATGTAATGGCACTAAGTCAGCGATATTACAAAACTTCTTGGCAACATAGTTTCTCAAAAGCGATTAGAAACAAATTCAGTGACGTTTTCTGGCATTGTTGGAGAGTTTTCTGGTATTTGGGAACTTAAAAGTGAAAGCACGAAATGTTCGGAAATTTCTGTTCTGCCTACAAGCAGTCACTAACGGTTGGTGTGCAGTCTGCTCCCGCGGCACATCCGGCAGTAGATAACGTGATCTTTTTTCACTTTTTTTGTCTCTCCCACAAGGTTATGCTTTTTTCTGCAGGATCCTTGACCCAAAAAGGCAGGTGACCACTGGTGTACAGGTCCCTGCAACATGGGGCTGTGCAACATGAGGCGGTGGAAGAATGGCACAACAATGGGCCTCTGCAAAGCCATCAAGAAATATGTCAAAAATATACTTTTTTCAGAATTCACTGGTGGTTCCGTCAAGTGTGGTTCCTATGAGCATATTTACTACCAGTTTACGGCCTACCTTATCATTGTAAACCCATATCACCATCAATTAAGAGAAAATTATATTCAATAAATGAATCTTTATAGGACTCATATATCTTGGTGCACTGTGCTAAATGTATAGCTCAGGCTGGAAGGCTTGACGTTGGAAATAACATAACCATAGGTGAATTGTATTGCTCATATTGTACTAGCCAACCATACCGTTTTTGTATTACATAGTAGCTCTTCTTCTGATTAACAATCATCATTGCACTTTCTGTCAAAATGAGCCCTGGAATTTACTGTTGACCGGCCCGTTTCAGACACTTGTAAATGGTGATTAATCACAACTAATTAATTTCTAAATTGTTTTTTAATTTCTAAAAAAAATCTTAATTTCTGATTAAACATTTTAATCATTTGGCACACCTAGTTATTTCCCATAAACACATTAGGAACACTTGCACAGTCTAAACCAACCCATTAGAAGAGATTAGTATAGCAGAAAGTATACACATTCTTGTGTCTGTGTATAGTCACCTAATTAGCCACAAGAAGAAACACAATGGTTGTTCCGGTGAGGAGATGTTTAAATCAACCTGAGACTTATTGTCGCGCTTTCAACACCATTAATTTTTTTAGCATCAAGAGAGCTCAGTGGGACTAGACGTGTCATACATAAATATCAGCGCCTACTGTACTTGCTCACACATTTGGTGTGTTAAGTCTATATTTGCCAACATTAAATTTGTCATATCCTTAAGGAAGATCTACAGAAATCAATAAAAAAATAACACATTTACATTGTTATAAAACAGGACCACAGAGGAGAAACACTGACATCATTCAGTGATTTTCTCACATGATGTCTCCCAGCATCTTTTGTAGTACAATAATTAGGAATGTCAGATATTTGCTTTTTTGCCGATATCCAATATGCCGATATTGTCCAACTCTTATTTTCCAATTCCAATATCAACCAATATCAATATGTGTGACATCGCATATCTCCTGTCGTGGAATTAACTGCAGCCGGCGGAACCTTGTGAGGAGCTGCAGCTGGAAGACCCTGTGTCTCCTCCAATGCCCAGCAGGACACAGAAGACCCCCCTTCCAAAGGTGGATTCCTGAAGCCATCCACAGCTTCCCTTCTAGAAACCAGGGAAGGGTGGAAAGAGGCTTAGAGGAGGATACCAAGGTCCACCTGCAGACCCCCCCCCCCCGGCCGGAACCGCCGGGTACGTCTGCTGTGGTCGGGCCGATGAGTGCGCAGCGGGTCCCGGGCACACCCACGGCATCGGGACAAGCGTGGCTTCTGGCCCCCACACCAAGTTCTCCAACTTGCTTGCTGAGGCTGAGCGTGAGATCAAAGAGACGGGAAAGCTTCAGCGAACTAGCTCAGCTCAATTCCAGGTGCTGTGTGGGCCATAAAGGCACAGCATTTGGCGAACAATCTCAAACCATCTTTGTCACAGTCTTGTTAGTGGCGCTCAGGTGGCGCAGGTTGAACAGCGAGCCATTGCGTCTGTATTGCAGGTATAGAAAACCACTTTTGTGGTTGTAGTTCTCAGGAGGACGAGGAGAGCAATGAATGACTTTTCTGGTAGGCTACCATTTCACTAGCTTTTTTATATGCAGTGTTTGGAAAAAAAACCTTTATTTGATTAAAAGTTTACAAATATTTCTGTGTACTACATAGCCCATGTTACGACAGATATATGCGGCCTACACAGTAGTCCAGTAAACTACCGTAATTGGATTTACATTCACGTTAAAATTGCCAGGGGTTTGTAAACTTCTGTTTGTGTGGAATCTTCCATCCATGCATCTTCTATGCCGCTTACCCTTATCAGGGTCACAGATATGCTGGAGCCAATCCCAGCTGACTTTGGGCGAGAAGCAGGGTACACCCTGGACTGGTCGCCAGTCAATCACAGGGCAGACAAACAACCATTCACACTCACATTCACACCGATGGACAATTTTAGACACGCCAATTAACCTAACATGCATGTTTTTGGAATGTGGGAGGAAACCGGAGTACCCGGAGAAAACCCACACACGCACGGGGATAACATGCAAACTCCACACAGAGATGCCCAACGGAGATTCAAACCCTGAACCTCCTGACTGTGAGGCCAATGTGCTACCCACTCGACCACCGTGCGGCGCAGATTCCACTGTATTGTATAAAATTCAGTAGTATCAAACAATTTGGTGCCTGGTGTGTGATTAAAGATGGCTGAACAAACAAGCAATGTTTATTAATACCACAAGATTCAATCTACCAGAACATTGTCAAGTGCACGGTTTTACAAAACAAATCCTCAGATTCCTGTTTTATTTATCCAATTAAACGTACTGACATGTGTCTTCTGGTGTTAAACTCGTCTCTCCTTAGTTTTTGAAAAAAAAATCCATTTTTAAGTCAGCGTATTGATGTCCAATGGAAATATTGTTGATGGTGTCCACCATGTTGTGTACATTTCCATTCCCAACCTGTAACCCATGTAGTGCAAAGGTCCTGTCTTCAGTAATCCCCGCACTGAACACTTTAATGAAATGTGTAATAACGTTCCGTGTTGTACTCTAGCGTGTGATAAGGTCGGCTGGCGCGGCTGACAAAGATAAATGGCAGCCCCCTCATGTCACCCATCTGCACTCCACTAAAAAGACACAATGCGCTAACAGAAGTTTTCTCTTCACAGTGGAAGTCCAATATTCACCAATATTAAAAGTTACCAATATTGTTTATATTTGAGAATGATGTGAAGTCAGCGACAAAGTTTTCGCGTTAATTACTCTCTGATGCCGTTACAAATGTCAGCCAACATTCCTGTCATCAGGCACCATGACTTGTCGTCTCCCAAGGACAGTTAGCCACAGCAGACATAGCTCAGCTCCTGCAGGTAGAAGCTGACACGACTATTAGTCTTTCTTCAGCTACTTGCAGGTGTCACATTCGCTGGCGCACACTTGTCACAGCTGCTCTGTGTGCAGTTTGGGGTGATTCATCTTCTTGCCAGCATCATTAACTTCCTTGTGAAAGGACTGGCAGAGGGAGACTCAAAACAAGGCTCCCAAAAGTTGATCTTTCTGTCGTTTCTGATCAGATAAAATGTTCTCCTACTGCTTTTTGATTTTATTTGACAGTAAACATGTCTAATACATGTCTAATGCAGGGGTGTCCGAACTTGTCCACCAACGGCCAAACACTGAAAAATCAAATGATGCAAGAGCCATTTTGTAAACCAACACATGTAGACTTGCTTAGAAGTTATTATTTAAAAAATAGTCTGGATCTGAGCTTTGTGACGTATACACTAGGTGAAAAAGTGCTAGTTTACCAGCATGAACCTTTTTCTTTTCTTTTTTTTTTATTTTCCAAATATTTTCTTTACTTTCTTTTTGTAAATGTTCATCGCGTATTTATGACTTTATTCCGATAATACCTATTCTTGCATTATTGTACCGTCTTTTCCAACCTAATTTCCCCAAAATATTACAACTCTGTGTTACAAATATGACGTTATTTTTCCTCATAATATTACAATGTTATTCTTGTAAAATCAAGGCTTGTTTTCTTGTTAGAATAATTTTTTTTTCTATTTTATGTTTTGACCTTATTTTTGTAAAATGATCTTCTTGTAAATTTTCTTCTTGTGATTATGACTTTTTTTTAAATAAAATTTTGCCCTTTTGCTCACAGTATTATGAGCTTTTCCGCAAATTAATTTTGTCAAAATTACAACTTTATTCTTTGTTTGGTTTGTTTCTTATACTGTTATGACTTTGGAAATACAAATGTCTATATTGTCTATATTACAAGTGTAAGGGTCGCACGGTGGCCTTGTGGTTAGCATGTTGGCCACACACAGTCACTGGAAGATCTGGATTTAAATCTCCGTTGGGCATCTCTGTGTGGAGTTTGCATGTTCTCCCCATGTGTGTGTGGGTTTTCTCGCATACTCTGGTTTCCTCACACATTCCAAAAACATGCATGTTAGGTTAATTGGTGACTCTAAATTGTCCATAGGTATGAATGTGGGTGTGACTGGTTGTCTATACAGTATGTGCCTGCGATTGACTGGAGACCAATTCAGGGTGTATTCTGTCTTTCGCCCCATGTCAGCTCCAGCATATCCACAAGCGGCATAGAAAATGTTTTTTGTAAAAGTTTTTTTTGTAATTTTCCAATTATTTCAACTTTCTTCTTGTTGTAATTTTCACCCCGTAATCATGATTCTCATAACAAATATCCATTTTTTTTCGTTTATGGTGTTGAGAACTGTCAAGATTCAGCAGAGCTGAGGAATGGGTTGATCCTTGGGATGTAGAGACAGAGGCGTGGGGTTCAAAATAAAAGGACATTTAATGAACAAAAACAGGTGCCAAGGTACTCACAGTAGTGCAGGATACAATAACAAAAAGCAACAGAGGAAAATGCTCTGGGAAGGAAAAGGGAAGTCTATGCAGTAGCAACATGGAAGGAGAGAATCTAAGTTACTGCACCGACCAGGAACACAGAGGTAGCCGACAAGGGGCGGATGAAGAACATTGCATTCCAAGACAAACACAACGCTATCCAAATTTGGTGGTGCCTCCATCATGCTGTGGGGTTGTGAGGCCAGGTACTGACAATCTTGTTGAAATTGAAGTTTGGATTCCAGTCAGTATTGGCAGATTCTTGCGAACAATGTTCAAGAATAAGTGACAAAGTTGAAGTTGAAGGGCTGGACATTGCTCAAATTCTACAAAGGCATTCATGCAGAGGAACAAGAAGAACATTCTGGAGCGGAATCTCAGTCCCCAGACCTGAATATTATTGAAAATCTGTGTTGTGATTTAAAGCAGGGCGTCCATGCTTGGAAACCATCAGACCTGACTGACCCCTGGAATCCAGACCCTTTTTTGTCAGCAGAGATCCTTTTTCTTTCCCATATTGCTGGAAATCTGTGGCATGCTTAATAATGTGGAACAGCATTTTCAAGTAGTTTTCTTTTACTTGGGTTCATCTGGCAAACTAATTATAACAATTGTCCGAGATGGATATCAATAACCCAAATTTTTATATTTATGATACTAAAATTCAATTTGCATAATAATTTGGAACACCGTGTAGTGACAAATAAATGTTTTAATTCCATCAGGTTTGACAAACAATGACAACACACCGGACCCAAATGTATTTAGCAATTTCCCCATTAAACTAATGACTCTCTGTCTTTTACCACTAATCGATTCATTTGAGTTTGACTTTATTTAGCCCTTGTATTTCATTAGAGAAATAAGTAACCTCTTTTCCAGTACATTACATCCCAATGAATTCTCATGTTTGCCCAAGATAACAGTGTGTAGGTCACATTGTGATGAATGAATCCAGGCTTGATGAAGCTCTTCAAAATGTTCAAATATATAATCAAATTTAGCACATTAATGATACATACAAAACGCATTTCTTGCCTCATTACATGCAGCATACAGGAACTGGATTCTGCTTTAAAACTTTCTTTTGGGAATGACATGTCTTGTGACCTGATTGTTTTCTTCTCCAAGAAATAAATGAGAGCTCACCCTGCGACCTTTTCCTTCAAACCCTCTACTTCACCTTACAGGTACTTGATAACAAGTTATTATCCAATGCAGCAGCCCTTTGAGAGCGGCTGAAAAGTGGCAGAGGGGACGTGAAGGGCTGTTATTAAGCGTCAGTATGGACTCTTAAGGAACGTTATAGACAGCTCTACAACCTTGGAGTGTTTTATAATGAAAGCACACACCATCTCACTCAGTTCAGGTGGTTCTTCTTAAGCTTGTAGCTAAGGAGGAAATACAGATCAGACACTGGTTTATTTATATATTATTGTTAATATATTTTTAATATTTTTATTGTTGCACTAATCAATGTGTTTACGCCATGTCATGTTCTTCATGTTCTTTTGCACAATTGAAATGGGGTAGGAAGTGTAAATGTATTTAATTGTGTCCTTTCTCCGCATCTATAGCTGATAATTCATTCACACTATGTCTTTTACGTTTATGTTGACACGTGCAATATTTTTTATTTTTATCCATTACATTTTGTCCACTTCCTGTCTGAAAAGAACAGAGGGTGTTGTTAAGGAAAATGAAGAAATAACATTGAAGGATAAATAAGATTCAAATGTAATAAATTTGATAAAATAGGCATATGCTGTTAGATAAGTTAGAAAAGATGCACATTAAATAATATGGGTAAATCATAAACATTGAGGATACAAATATGAATAAGTAATTTCTGTACATAAATGTATATGTAATGTATATTCATTTTCTATGCCGCTTATCCTCATTAGGGTCGCAAGTATGCTGGAGCCTATCCCAGCAGACTTTGGGCAAGAGGCGGGGTACACCCTGGACTGACCGCCAGTCAATCGCAGGGCAGACAAACAAACATTCACACTGGCATTCATACCTATGGACAATTTAGAGTCACCAATTAACCTAACATGCATGTTTTTGGAATGTGGGAGGAAACCGGAGTACCCGGAGAAAACCCACACACGCACGGGGAGAACATGCAAACTCCACACAGAGATGTTGATAACGTATATATAATAACTTATTGGTAATAATCAATAAGTGATATGTGTTAAATAAAGTATTGTTGAATATGGTAGCGATACCACAGAGTTCCTCTTTGATTCAATACTGAATACTTTTTAAAATCACATATGACCTCGGTGGACCAGGACTTGGTGAGTTGCTCGGCTTGACAGGTTGTGGACATAAATGAGGTCGATTCAACTGGATTTTACTGTATTGTCAATACTAGAATAATATTACCGGAATCACCGGCAAATTGTGAAAAATCCAGAGTTACTAAAATGGTCATAAAAATGTGACACACAGCTCGCTCTTCCCCCTCCAGACGCTCCTACTAGCTTGTTGTTGACATTTTCCTCCAATTCTGGATCGTCATTTCCAATAAAAGTGATTGTTGTAATTATTACATTAAATTCAGCACCAGAGCTCCACTAATAAATGCTCATGTGAGATGATCGATGGAATCAGATGAATCAGAGTCACAGTTAGTCCTTTAGCCTGGCCATTAATCTAGTGCTGGAGGATAGGCGTTTCTCCGAGCTGCGTCTACATACATTAAACCACATTGCTTGCTTGTTGTAATTTCGTTCCTCGACTAGCGTTTCAACTGTCAAAGCTAGTGCTCTCCTAGCCAAACAAACTTCTGAAAACAAACTAGACCCAGCATTCATCATATGCAAGACAAACAGAGTACTTTAAATAAAAAGTTGAGTGGAGAGGGGAAAATCTATCTAGAGGTGAAAAAATGTTTGGCTGTTCAGCTAAAATGATCTCCAAAGCCCTAAAAAGGAGAGCAAAACCAGAGATACGTTGAAGAAAACGGTACAGAACTATTAAAATTGATCAAAGAATAGCCAGAATGGCAATGGCTCAGCCAATGATTAGCTCCAGGATGATCAAAGACAGTCTGGAGTTACCTCAAAGTACTGTGACAGTTAGAAGACATCTGTGTGAAGCTAATCGATATGCTAAAATCCCCCGCAAAGTCCCTCTGTTAAAAAAAAAGGCATTTGCAGAAGAGGTTAGAATTTGCCAAAGAACACATCAACTTGCCTAAAGAGAAATGGAGGAACATTTTGTGCACAGATGAGAGTGAAATTGTTCTTTTTGGGCCCAAGGGCCACAGACAGTTTGTGAGACAACCCCCAAACTCAAAACTGAATTCAAGCCACAGTGAAGCCTGGTGTGCAAGCATCATGGCATGGCCATTTCAAGTATAAAACGTTTAGTTATTCCCCACTAAAGAATGCTAATGTGAGATGATCAATTCAGATGAATAGAGTGACAGTTTGTCCTTTAGCCTGGCCAGGCTTTTCTCCGAGCTTCGTCTACATACATTAATCCACACTGCTTGCCTGATGTAATTCCATAACTTTTTGCGTTTTAACTGTCAAAGCTCTGCTAGCCAAACAAACTTTTGCTACTATGGTGAGTTCAAAGACTGCCAAAGAAAGTATGAAATCCCAAAGCTTGACAAAAAACATCACCAGTGAACCATAAAGGCATAAACACGTAGAAATGATGGGCCTTCCAACAGTGGTACATGTATGCTGTACATTTTACTTGTATTATCCCATATTTATAAATCATCACCAACTTATATTGAATTAGTTGTTTTCTGCAGAAAAAGCAACCTATTAAAATATTAATCTAAAAAAAGTATTTTTGGACCAAACATTTCCAAATTTGCAAAGATCCACCTTGTACTGCATTATGTTTGTGGTGCGCGATTCAGTGGTCCCAAGCCGAACCAGGCTGCAAAAAAACTTTCAGACACGATGTTTAAAAAAAGACACTTAAAATATATACAGTATATATTTTGTAAATAACGACATTGAATTTTATGTAAATGCATATCAATTTTGATATAAGTGCTATTGTTTTATTCCAAAAATAATATACAGTTATTGCATGTAAATCTATTGTGTTTCCACGAGCTTGAATGCAGCATAGTGCATGTGCTAACATTCCGATGCGATGCGGGTGAAGTAGCTGCTCCTTGTTCTGTAGCGCTTCAAGAAGATGAATACTCCCAAGATGATTGTGGCTTTGTGTTCAATAATGCAGCTCAGCGAGGATACAAGGCCATTTGTTTAGGATCATTGTTTGCTCTGCATATACGTTGCACACAATTGAGCCGACAAAGCCCCTCCGTGAGTGTTATACATGGTTAATAGGGTTAGAGGTTGCGGGCACGGGCGCTAATAGGAAAAACAGTAGATCCAGGAGCAGTTTTCATCTCTCGTGTCTCCACTTGATTAGTTTAACAGCTCCTTTGATCTTTTGCTGTGATTGAAGTGTTTAAGTGGAACATGGGGGGCCAGCGGCGAAGCCAGAGAGCAGTCGCCGAGTAATGTGCCACCAAATGCCTAAGAGGCACAACGTCTTAATGTCAGGGGGAAATTAAAACACTTTTCCATTACCGGGGCTCTTGAATTTTAATTCATTTGTCCACATGCAATACAAAGTAGGTGACAAGGTCAGTAAATATTCACTGAATGAGATGTGAATGTTGACCTTTGAGAGCAGGTTGAAATGACGTTACTGTGTATGTGTGTGCACAGAGTGTTTCCCTTTTTCCACTTTTAGCAGTGAATTAAGCATTTGCTGAAAGGCAGTTTGCAATGATTATTCAAGATAGGATGGGCGTCATTCATTTCTTGCAAATGTCCATAATGGAGATGGAGCAACAGTACTTAATGGCAGAAACAGAAAAAACCTAAGAGAGATGTGCGTGGAAAGCCTACAATATAAAAATACAGTGGTACTTAGGGTAGCGCCATTAGTTGATTCCAGAAGGTTTAACTCTAATCGAAAAAGACACTAACCAAATCAAAGAAATAATGTATATCCAATTAATCGATTCCATGAAGGAAAACATTAACACAAAGCACATTTGTATAGTTTATAGTTGGACATGCAGAAAAAAATGAAAATGCATATTTACACTTTGGACTCCTCACCAGTCACTTCAGTGTTTCCCCAAGGTCACTTTTTCTCAAATAGCTGGGCTTGAGATGAAGTACACAGGATGTTTTTGACAGAAAGGAGGCAGGAGGAGAGGAAAAACGTTACCAGGAAATACGACAATGCATACACAGCCCTTGGTCAGGGCTGCCATCACGTCGATCGCAATCGACAGGGGTCGTGTGGATTGATAGCTTGTATCACAGAAGTCATACACGTCACTTTGTCGATATAATATGACGTCAGTCAAATGACATCCCCCGTCCCAGCTAAATATCCCTAATCGAGGTTACAGGTGCGCCTCGTGGCACCGCCGTCTCAGGAAGTCCCAGGATCTTCGGGGGAAAAAGGTCATCAAGGTGACGCAAGCAGAGGCACCACAACGGAGCCTAACAGCTTTGCTTGGTGTCCTGAACACCATAGAAATGTGTGTTTTCCACACTTTCCACACTGCCTTTGTTTGACATCTGAACAAATTGGACCACACAATCAGAATGTTTTATGTTCCGTGAGCAATGTGGAGGTGACGTGGCTATTCAACAGTAAGAAATGATATTGTTTATGTTGTTTATGGCAAGCAAGGACTACAAATTGAAGTTGTTGTCCTGCGCACACACACGCATACGCTTTCATTCTTCCCTTCACAAGCCAATTTTGCAAGGCGACTGTCAGCCATCAACTGTCAGGAGCTTCAAAAGTCATAAGCTTGAGGTATCTTTGGAACACACAATTTGGTACCAGTAATGTTGTGTCATACACAAGACAGATGTTGTTATTATTTTGTCATTTCAACATTTCACACTGATGTCCCGCTCCTGAATGTCAACTAATGAGCGGACAGGTGGAAAAGAGCAGCAAATTTGTTACACTGACAGAAAGCACTGATAGATTCAACAGCTGTGCACATCTGCAAAACCAGCAGCAGAGAGTGTGACAGCTTGATTGCACACATGCAGTGCTGTGCAAATCTTTGTATAAACATCACTAAGTTTGGTTGATTCATGTTGTGATCATCATATCATGTAAAAAACAAACCAAAAAAAGGTATCCCTTTTGCACAGTGTTGTAACTCCCACTGAGGAATGCATAAATAATCCAAATAACATTAAATCCATCACAGTACAGTTCCATGTGTCATTTACTATATGTCTGCATTTTGCCATAATGAACTTCAAGTAATGTAGTTGTAAAATTAGTCAATAACAATTCCCAACCATGTTTTTCGCCAGATCAATAGCATGCCAGCAAGAGAACTTTAATTATTAAGACTGTAATTATTAGCGACTTGAAAACCTGCAGGGCTTGGGCAGCTGACTCAAAGAAAAACACGCAGTCTTCTAAATTATTGTCATGATTACGTCTTGCTGTATGTTTTTAATTAAAAGTTACCTTTTTTTCCAGGGTTGTATAAATTGGAAGTGAAAGTTATTTAACGCCTAAATAAAATGTAAAATAATTTTGAACATGTGAAATAGCCACAAACATTTATGTATGTACATATATTCCAGTATTGTCATAATACTAGTAATAGTAATAGACTTTTAATTTTAAGTAATTTAGGTTCACTATAAAATAATTGGAATAAAGTTCAATGCATCACACCAAACTTGCAGCCTGCGGGACCATTAAGCGCCCTCCACTGAACATGAAAGTTAGTAGTTGTTTTTTTTTAACCAAACCATCAAGTGCCTCAAGGCATGCTGGAAAGCCGAAAGCACAGGTAACGTTGAGCATTTAACATATAATATGTTATTACAGTGCAGCTGTGTTCCTGATGTACTTTTTTATCACAAAACCTCCTTGTTAGCAGCTTGCTAATATATGGAAACTTGAAGCAAAAGTCAGCTGCACCGACTGTCTATGATGTCTTCAGGGGTTGACTCTGTAATTCTTTGGTAATTAACACAGTTACAATACAAGTCTCAGAAATGTTAACACAGAACATTTTTTACAGTTTTACAATTAAGGTGGAACCTTAAGTCCTTCATTCATTCATTCATTCATGCCAGAAGGTTGGACTCTAACTGAAATGGATGCTTACTCCCATAAGAAATAATGTATATCCAATTATTCCCCGAAAGCCAAAAATATTAACACAAAACACATGCAGAAAAGTTTACATATAGAAAACGATTTGAAATACATATAAATCCATATAAACGATGAAGGAAAAAGATAAATAAAAATGTAAGGTTACTTTAACTTTCATGAAAGACTTGATTCTTGATGTGACTGTTCCCATAATACGACAAGACGCATGACATATTGTACGCTAACTGGAAAATATACGCAAACCGAGGCAAACTTTGGGCATAAATTTACGACCTTAACCGGTAAACACGCTGTAACCGGTAACACGGCTGGACACCAACAGACGTTCCACTGTCTACACGCATAAAACAATTCTAAAAGCATATCGATGATGAACGAAAGGGATGAATGGACATTTAAGGCGGGGGTGTCCAAACTTTTTCCACCAAGGGCGCATACTGAAAAATCACTTGCCACTTGGTTATTTATTTATTTTCGTAAAAAGGTTAAGAAAAACGTTATTCTGTTTTTATACTTCAAGCCAAAGCTTTGTGTTATTAGTTACAGTATTACTATCTACATTTCAGCTTTTTGTCTTGACATTCTGCCTTTTTGCTCATTTTTACCATTTTATTTTTTATTTGTATTTGATTTTCTACATTGTGCTATGGGCCAGTAAAAAACAATACATGGGCCAAGCTTCGGACACTTTGATTTGAGACTTTACCTTTTTGTTGTTGTTGCTGTTACAAGACATGATTGTTGTCAAACAGAAGTTTCCTATTTCTTGAATTCAATAGTGTTTGTCACGCTATCGAAACTCGCAACTTTCTTTTGCTCCATTGTGGGTTATCTTGCAGTCGTGATCAAAAGAAAAGCAGAGACATGCGGTGGGAAACATTATGGAATTCAAGAAATAACTCATGGCAAAACAAGTAGGTGGTGTCCGTGTTGATCTTGCTGAAAACAATCACACTGTCAACAATCATACTTTCAATCCAGGTAAAAGAACCCTTAAGATAGATAGATAGATACTTTATTCGTGTCAAACATGTCATAATAAACATAAAAAAACCCACTTCAAAATAAAAACAAAACAAGATAGGAGAGATAAAAAGATCAGCGGGGTATTCTGTACCACATGGTGACCACTAGGTGGCAGTGTTTCGGAAACATTTCTTTGAGACATTTTCCATCCATCTATCCATTTTCTATACCGCTTTTCCTCATTAGGGTCACGGGTATGCTGGAGCCTATCCCAGCTGACTTCAGGCAGGGTACACCCTGGACTGCTTGCCAGTCAATCATGGGGCAGACAAACTTTCCCACTCACACTCTAATGGAGAATTTAGAGTTGCCAATTAACCTAACATTTTTGGAATGTGGGAGGAAACCGGAAAAGCCGGAGAAAACCCACGCACGCACGGGGAGAACATGCAAACTCCACACAGAGATGCCCAATGGAGATTCAAACCCTGAACCTCCTGACTGTGAGGCCAACATGTTACCCTCTCAGCCACCGTCTGGCTGTGACATTTTCCTTTTTGTTTAAATTAAGTGTTTCATTTTTTTAAAGTTTTGATCGATGTCTCAGATTGGTTATTCCTGCAGCAAATATTGCAATATAAAAAGACCACTGTGACATACATCTGCTAACATTGGCCTAATTTATATTTTGTATTTGTTTTATTCCAATTATAGTATATATTAAATTCAAAAAGTGAGCATAGCAGGCATATTCGCTCAGCTGAAAATCTATCTTGCATCATATCATCAGGGAATGCTTTTTTTCAAGAGTTCCTCTGAGACTTCATCGGCTCCTAATAAATGGTGACACCATCTCCAACAGTTGCACTTTAATAGCCTATTTTAAGCTCAACGCAGGTTAGGGGTTTAGCCTATGTTACATGCTCTTATAGCTGCTTTAAAAGAAAGCTACAGTTAAATTCGGATTTCCACTCAACACAGCTTGCAAACCCACTAAAAACGCTTTGCAAAATACTCCCCAGATAAGATGAGAGTAAATCTTCAAACAGAAATTTCAAATGTACTTATATACATTTCAAATTATTTCTCAATGCAAAACTATAAAAACGTATTTTTGTTGACATTTTTCAACCTTCTGGAACAGATTCATGACACTAATCAAATTTCTACTGTATGTGATACTACATGTCACCTTGATGCTGTAGCCAGACCCACAATGTTGTCATCAAAACGGAATCTCCTGGATGTGCAGCGTGTGGTGTCTCTTGCTGCGTTTGTTGTCTGTGTGGAAATCAAATCAGGAGAGATTATACTCCTTCTTAGAACTCCAATCACTCCAATTGCATTTCCTCCAAAGTGACTTTTCCCAGTCATCCGACCGGGGATTTCTTTAGCCATCAATTAGAAACGTCGCTTCTAATCTGAGTCAGTTTCGCAGGCACTGGTCATTTCCCATTACAGTCATTTTCCCCACAATCCCGTGGAGCGATAAACATCTCCGTGGCTCGATAGAGGAGACGTGGAGGAGACCGTAATTAAAGAGGTGCCATTTACTCTCCGTCAGGCCCTCTCAAAGATCTGAATCTGCAATTACCTTCTAGAAAATAGCATTGTCAGGACAAGACTCACGTTAATAATGGCCCGCATCTCGGGCGAGGTACAGAATGGCGTTTCCAGGATCATTTCCACTGAAGTCGCACTTTGATTGTTTATCACTTAAGTGGCAGGTTCGGCCGCTCGACTGTAGTGAATATACACAGACGGAAGCCACAGCTGTGCAGGTAGTCTTGTGTACAGAGGTTAACTCCAACATCATACTGCTAATCATTGTGATATCATGGATAGGATTCCACATCCCTTCCCTTTCTCTCTCTCTCGCTCTCACTCCAGCAGCGAGTGTGCCAGCCCATGCGTGACTTTCCAGATACTTTATCAAGTGCATAAGGACCATTTGCACAGAAGGCAATTAAAAGCTTTAGTGCTTCCTGCAGGCAAAGGGGTAGTTTGGAGGCCCCAGTCGACGCATGAGCCAGCACCTTATTGGAGAGGGCTGGATTTGTGTAACAAAATAGCTTCCGTAATTTATACCAAATAGACTGTAGGTGGAGAGTGCGGGCCAAGATGAACGCTTCTGCATTAATCAATGTGAAATTACCCGGGACGTTGCCTAATTTGTGGAGGGCCGCCATGCACCTGCCTGGAAAAGTGGAGGGAAATAAGTGACTTACCACGGCTGAAAATGTGTGGTTGCAAAACAGCAAAGGAAATCAAACTGTTTGCCAAATGAACCTAAATGCATCGATAGAGGGATGAAGGAGCTAAAATATATGTAATTTAATAAGGCCTTGAAAAAATGGCTGCCTGAGGGTAATCATAGTTTGTAGGCTACAGGTATAAACAGAAGTGTTAAAATATACAGTAATCCCTTGTTTCTCTTGGTTAATTGGTTCCAGACAAGATACCGAGTCAATTTTTGTTAAGTAGGATGAAGTATTTTGTAGTTAGAGCATGGCAAATCTGTTTACGACCTTAAACGGGTTTTAACATTATTAGAGCCCACTTGATGTGAAATAACACCCCTTTACACTTGGATTAGTCAATGTGGTAAATGTAATAGGAGAAAATAAGACATATAATACACAAATACGACATAATATAGACTCACACATGTTAGCAATGAGAGAGTTGTCATTCATTTTTTACTTTTTGTATATTCTTCCTGATGTTTTGGTTCAGTTAGCCATTGTTATGCTTGAAAATGCCGAATTTAGGCCCAACATGCATACAATTTGCTTTTATGCCTATTTTTGACTAATAATGGGTTGTAGTCAACCACAAAACAGCGATGACTGATTAATGAATGTATTTTGAAAGCCGTGGCAGAGTGAGATACAAAACGTGGGTCATATTAATTTTATTAGGTATCTGTGCAGTATATAAATGAATTTGAGGCAGTGTGTAATCCACAACAGCATGTTTGGCATGAACTTTATACAGTATTTTGCTAGTTATTTTGTCCATTATGTTTTGATTGTGTTTGTCTTTAATTTCAAAATTGAGATGGAAAGTAGGCCGGACGGTGGCTTATTGGGTAGCATGTTGGCCTCACAGTCAGGAGGTTCTGGGTTTGAATCTCCGTTGGGCATCTCTGTGTGGAGTTGCATGTTCTTCCCGTGCATGCGTGGGTTTTCTCCGGGTACTCCGGTTTCCTCCCACATTCCAAATACATGCATGTTAGATTAATTGGCGACTCTACATTCTCCAGAGGTATGAATGTGAGTGAGAATGTTTGTTTGTCCATATGTGCCCTGTGTCACACTGAGGCGGGGTACACCCTGGACTTGCTACTAGTCCAGGGTGTACCCCGCCCTGGACTAGTAGCAAGTCCAGGGTGTACCCCGCCTCCCGCCCAAAGTCAGCTGGGATAGGCTCCAGCATACCCGTGACCATAATGAGGATAAGCGGCATAGAAAGTGAATAAATGAATGAGATGGAAAGTAGCAATTGGCTACAGTCTCACATATTACATGTTCCAAAATTCGGCATAGTTTAGGTACATTTTTCAGTACAATGTGGGGCCTCATGTGTTACTAATATACTGCGTGAGTCTCACTGTCCCAATACCCTGGTTAGCAGCCTATTAACTTGGTAATAACTATAATAGTGTTACACCACACGTATCAAACATGTTAACACTAGACATGTTTTTATAATTTTACAATTACAGTTTTACATGAATAAACAATTCTAAATGCATATTAAAGGTTACTTTTACTTTAATTCAAAACGTACTGACAAAATTGTGGTAGTGAAATCAACGCAGGCACCACCTCCGTGTTTCTCACCTTATTTATCACCCACAATTTTCTTTAGCTCAATTTTGCTTTATTTCACAGCCATGATCAAAAGAAAACCAGAGCCTTGAGGTGAGAAACTCTATAGAGTTCAAGAAATTACTCATGGTAAAACAGGAAGATGGTGTCTGTGTTGATCTGGCTGCCTCACATCATGTCTTTGTAAACAATCATGTCTTCAATTAAGTTAGAAGTAACCGTAAATGTTCATTTATCTCTTTCAGTCATCACTGATATGTATTTAAATGCAGTTTTCTAAAAAAAAAACCTATTTACTATAAAGCTATAAAAACATGTTTTGATTTCTGGAACAGATTCATTGGCTTTATATTATTTCTTATGGGAAAAATGTATTTGGTTCAAGTCGGACTTTCTGGACCGGATTAATGACTCTAACCATGGTTCCTCCGTATATCTTAATCTAAGGTGTGTTTTTTATATTATTTTATCCCAAAACATGTGTGTTTTCCTCCAAATTGTTTGACTACCACAGTATTTTGATGTAAAACCTCTTTATTGAACATGGCTTTAAGACTTACATCACCAATGTAAATGTACTGTGCATCGATAATTAAGGAGTGCGGGGAAATAAATCTTTTAGCATGGCAAGAGATAAGCACGTCCTTAAAACGACCATTCGCAGAAGTTGTGATAGCGAATTATCTTCTAATCAGTCCAAATGCGGTGTACACGGATGGGTGGAGGCAAAGGTCACAATGTCATAATTTTGAGTATTTTTAGTTCTGCACGCATCTATTTTTTTTTCTTCTTGCAACACTCATTGACCAATGTAAGTAAACAGAAGAGACGTCAGGGCATTGTGGAGGTCATTCGACCCGTATTTGGCAGCTGGTGACCTTCCTGGTCTGTGCGCTATACATGAATCTTACCAGCCTCTTTTTTCAGGCTTCAGACAGCCCAGCTGTCTTTATCACTCCCCGGGATCAGCCATTGCTCATGGACAGCCTCTCAGTAATGCATCCATGCCGGGTATCTCTTCTGTGCACCGCTAGGTGCTTTGCAAATGCAGTGTACACGGAGTGAATACAAGAGAGAGAAAAGTGAAGTGGGGGGATGTTGTTGCATTTAATTTCAGTTCAAGTTTTACACAGCCTCCAAAGGAATGTGGGTCTGAATGACTCCAGCATTATAGAAATGGACTTACGTTATGATGAGTTCAGTTTTCAGTGTTGTCGTCACCAAACGAATTAACAAAGGCTCGCCAATTAGCTGTAGCAACCTTTTAAACCACATTTGCAAAATAACAAGCTGAGTTCAAGTGCACAAATTGAAGCTTTTGGTGACTCACAAATTATGCAGAGAGGAGGAAAGAGAGAAAAAATTGGACTCTTTCCAGTTATGAGTGCTTCATAAGTGTCCTAGCACATGCTTAATTGGATGAATTTTGCTCCTGACAAGGAAGTGTACCCCCAGGCATAGATAAAAGACTTCTAAACTCTCTTTTGTGGAGCGTGCAGATGAAAGGCCAGAGAAGACAGGAGCTTGTCAAAAAGAAGCGGCTTCCAGCAGGTGTAGCAGACCAGAAAAAACGACAGGTTATCATCAGCTTGCTGCTTGAGAAAATGAGGCGCGTCGCCGTCAAGTCCTGATGTCTTATTTTTACCTCTATGTGCACCCCTCCCCCCAGCTCCCTCCTGTATGACAGACGTGATTGTTTACAAATGGGTGATGACTGTACTGTGCCGCTTGCTCAAAGCGCCGTCGCTTTTGTCATCAGAAACATTGCAGTGCAAGAAAAATGTTACAATATTCTCAGGAAGGTTTCATATGATTCTATTTTTGAAAAATACCCACAATATTGTATGTGCGTATCCCAAGTGTGTTGATGATACTGGAATTTAGAGTTTAAAAGTACTTTAAGTACGCCCTCCTGGGAGCACGCAGTTTTGTGTGTCTGTAGCTTTAATGCTAATGAGCTGTTTGTTATTGTGCAAAACTGTCAACCTTTTTATCATCTTTGACCGGTCAATGGTTGTCAGTTTTGCTGCGGCCCGGTGAGGGTTTAAGGGGCGGTGTTGAAAGTGCTAAATATTGCTAAAGAAAGAGCACTAAAGAGAGATTTGAACTCACCATAACGCCAGATCAATACAGTTTGCCACCATGTACGATGTTGTCAGTGCATTTCCATTTACTGATGTAGCAGCAGACATTTCGTCTGTCCTGTTTTTTTCTTTCAAAATACTCCAGGGGCTTTTCTTTTAATCCCCGGGGTGCTTGGTCTCCTAGTACCGTAGAAGTTTTGAAGACTTCGTTGCCTTGTTAGAGAGCCGTTCTCCGCATATTATGCAGAGCGGGCTTGGTATGTGGGTATCACCTCCGTGATAAATGCAAATTTCAAGCAGGACTCCTGGTATTCTGTTAAAAGCTTTCGCTTTTTGGGAGCCTTTTCTCCTTTCCAAAGACTCTTTCCAAGGATGTCTTTCTTACTCATTTTGCAAGCTCATGAGGACAGGTTACATTTTGCCACTCAAGTGACTGAGACATAACCATGAGAATCTGTTCATTTTTCAAAATAAAAGCTTGTTCAGACTCAGATAATAGACAGAAATAGTTAATTATTTCTTGTGCGACCCAGTATCAAGTGGTCTGCAGCCCGATACCAGTCCGCTGACCGGTGGTTTGGGACACTGCAAAGTATCACATACATAACGGTAAGGAGGGCGACAGGAGATGTCAGAAACAAGCATAGCTACTGTATGTGAGCGGCAGTGCTAGCATTAAAGCCACACGGTGCCAAGAAATGCATGCCTTCCGAAAACTGCATGCAGGTGGCGAGAGCGCGCACGCTCAGTTTAAACCAAAACTATGACACGTGCGTTGAACAACATACTCCGAGCGCGCGCGGATACGGAAACTTGCGCTAACTAGTAGAGAATTTGAACACACCCAAGTGGCAAAAAAATCTATAAACAAGGGTTTGTTATTAAAGCAGCAGGGTTCTAAAGGAGAGGAAAAAGTAGCAGCTTGTAGTCCGAAAAAAATACGTTAATAATGAAAAGTGTGCATGGTAGCACCGCGCCCCCTCTTTTGAAAACCACTGGCCTATTTGCTGAATAAAAGCAACAGGTCCAATGTCTGTATCTGACAGATAGTTAAATAGTAGGCTTTATTTTAAGATGTGTAGCGAAGCCTTTTATTCTTCTTTTGTTTTTTACAAAGCTGTCACACATTTTACGGTCGCTTTTGGCCAAATCGCTGTTCAAAATGTATGGCTTCAATCTATCAGGGTGTTTCAAAACTACATTAATGAATAAATCATGCAGTTTAGTGGTTGAATATGGACAATTAATCATCAAGAAATATATATAGTTTAGCAAATATAATGGGTTTTTTTTTACCTAAATGAAACTTTTCAAGCATAAAAGTAGCTGTAAAATGAAGAAAAATCCAAATATAAAGCTTTAAGAACAAACATTGAAATTGTGATATGCAGTATTCTATACGGGTCACTGGGTGAATTATTTCACAACAAGCACAATAATATCAACATCCATCCATTTTCAATGGTGCTTATCATCACTAGGGTTACGGGAATAAGCTGAAACCTATCCCAGATAACTTACACCCTGGTCAATGACAGGTCACATACAGTATAGACAAACAATCATTAACATTCATTCATACCTATGGACAATTTTTAAATCTCCAATTAACCTAACGTGCATGTTTTTGGAATGTGGGAGGAAGCCTCAGTACCTGGAAAAACCCCATACACTTGTGCGGACATTGCAAACTCCCCACAGAGATACCCAATGTAGATTCAAACGCTAATCTGACAGATCTCCTGACTGTGTGGTCAACATGCTAACCACCAAACCACCGTAATAACATAACAATCATAAAAATAAAAATGTATATAATGATAGCATTGGTGCAATTGCAGCCGGAAACTCAAGCCTCCGGTCACTTCCTGTCCATACGTTCGGAATACATTTATTGCAACACAACGAGCACAAGTTTAGCAAATTTCTTCATTAACCTCAGTGGGCATTTTTTTGTAATAGTATTAACACAAGGTATTGAGACTTGATGAGTTGTTTGACAAAGACGGTCTGACGGTCTCGACTCTTACTGTTACACGTTTATAGTTTCAGTCTATTAGCTCAGGGCATTTCCATTTTCAAGCTTGAGTGTCCCTTCCTGTGCAACTGTTACGGTGTATAGACTGTGTGTACTTTTTTTCTGTGCTCTTTCGTTCATCTCCCTCATTGATGATAAGAGTCCAAATACATTGCTTTTATTTTTTTATCCAATTTGAATGTAGCCGTTACACGACGTAAGTGCGACGGACTTAAGCAAGAACCAAGAGCTGTAGCAAATAAAAGCACATAGCATTTATAACAAGTGTGAATTTTGGAAAAGTTGCCTATGTATCCAGCTAATGTTGGTTGATGCACCTTCCATACATTCAGATTAATGTGAAATTACTACTACTAGATTATTGTCGCCAAGTTACCTCAAATACTGTATCTTTCAGAGTAAATGCTGCTGAGAAGACGGATGTGTCCTGCTAATGCCAGTTGATGCATCTTCCATACATACCATGCAGATGTCATTGTTTTCATTGCCATTGTTGCTTTTTCCACATCACTTATCGCTCCTGCCGCTGCTTCGCAGCATCTTGATTAAAGATTCCTCCAAACCTTACCTGCCTGACGTCCAGCTCTCTGCATCCTCGGGGTCGTTACACCATGCCGAGAAGACCGCACCGTGACAGAATTCTATCCATTGCTCATTTATACAGTCATCCCTCGCCACTTTGCACTTCAAATTTTGCGGCTTCACTCTATCACGTTTTTCAAAAATATATTAATTAATAAATAATGCTGTTTCATGGTTGAACACAGCCTACTGTAAAAAATGCATATTTAACATTGAATGTATTTTTGCCTAAATTAATAGTTTTGAATCATAATCATCATACGATGATATGTAGTGTTCTATACCAGTCACTAGATGTCAGTAATGTTAGTGTAATCTTTGGTGAGACCAAACAGGTTTTTATTGAATTATGTCCCAACAGGCACAATAATCCCCGACATGGGCGACTAACCCGCGCCAAGATAAAACTCAACTCTGAATACCCAACATCACTTCCTGTCCACCTCCCTCAGCACTGGAACACATTTACAGTGGCACACATAAGCACAAGTCTTATTTGTGTCTTATTTTCTCTTACTATATCTATATTGGGTAATACAAGTGAAAAGGTGACTATAGGGGTGTTATTTAATGTCTCAGAGGCTCTAATAAAACATATTTAGAAGGTTGTAAACAGCATTTCTATACTCTAACTTTGAAAATATATTTGATTTATAAATAAATGATACTTTGCAAAAATGCCCCTCTTACGCCCGGGTCTGGAACCAACTAACCACAATAACCACGGGATTGCTGTAATCCTGTCACAATATTTTCAGCACATATAACTGTAATTGTTCTCTGTAAAATATGTTTTGTATAATTTTAGATTAGTTGGATTTATATTATTTACAATTAGAGAATAAAGCCTCGGTTTTAGTTGAATCTTTTGGAACAGATTAATAACAAAAAACAAGGTACCACTGTATTAATTAAAAATAATACAATCCAAATTTTTGCATTTACTCACAGATAATCTGTTTGTCATCAAACTGTTTAATGACGTTCCAGCCTTTATCACCAATTATTATTATACAACATTTCACAACTGTCACGCTTCATTTGATAATCAAACTCTTAAAAAAAGGGCAATTTGGTTAAATTGCGTCCTCATTTTCATACAATTCAGCATCATTAATAATGGATGGATGAGCTCTGAAGAATGGCAATAATTGTCCATGGACATGTCAGTAACAGAGCGTCTGCTTCTTTCAACACAATCAAGCCTGTTACAATCTTGAAAAAACTCCAAGATTTGCTGGAAGAAAGACAATCGCTTTGATGGGAGAAAAAAATCAATGTAAGCGAGTGCAATTTCATCTAGTTTGGCATTTCATTATACAAACCCTCCTGCTCCCTTTTCACAGTTAATTTTGCTTTGAGCATTAAAATCTGGTAGATGACACTGGAGATTTTTGGCCCATTACACGTTTTGCTGGAGTAGTTTTGAATTGTCACATTGCATATTATTCAAACAGGGCAAGATTTTCTAGGACTACAATAAGGATATGTTTATGTGAGCAAAAGAAAGACTTTATAAAATGTTTTAAAAAATTACAGTATGTATTTGGTCTTTCAATTTACTTCTATTTTATAAGCCATGGCAGAAACAATGAAGGAAATTGTCTTTCTGCTGATGCTGGTTGAACAAATCAACTGGTAGACATCCTTATTTATTATACGGTCGTCCCTCGTTTATCGTGCTTAATTGGATCAAGACCCGACCGCGATAAATTAATTTAAATATAGCATTCAATGACTTTTTAAATATGGTATTTAACATTAACATTTAACATTTTTTACATTTGCACATCTTTATATTTATAGTGTTTGTGTATATGTACAGTGAGAATTATTTTAACCAAGTCAAATGCTTTAGACTTAGACAATAAAGCTGATTCTAAACATTATTACATCCCCGTAGACTTGAAAAAACACCCCTATAGTCACTGTTACACCCCTCTAATTCTTTGTTTATAACACATTGCACCATTTTTATGCTGCAGGGATTCAAGACAGATGCTAGTTAGCCAGCTAACTTGTTAGCCTCAAATGTATTTTTCTAAACTCAAGAAGAAAACAAAAATGTACCACTTCCACACAGAATGGGAGAACTTTTTTTCACTCTATCAAGTTGGGGCATGAGATGGCTGACTTCATGCAGTGTTAAGGTAATGTAATGTAAGTTAAGGTAATGTCTCATCAATGTTTTGTGTCATTACCGCCTCCTCGTGACTAGAATATTATATATCACTTAATATGTCAATATGTTTTGACAAAAAATAGACCATAGTCTACCACAAAACAGCTATCATTTATTCATTAATGAATTTCTGAAAAACCATGATATAGCAAGGGAGCGATATTGAACCAAGGGGATCGAACCACGATATCATGAGGGCCGACTGTATATTGTGATTGAACCAGTTAATGGAGTTGCGTACCCATGACTCCCTGAATCAGTAATCCTTGTTTTCAGTAACAGTGGCTTTCAACTAGTTTGGCTGCGAGACCCACCGATCACTTCTTAATGATAAGAGGCAAGCTAAATTGTGGGTCCCCTTTTGGTTCTCGACCCACCAGATGAGACTCATTGCCTTACAGGATACCGTATTGCGAGATTTGGTTTTGGGTGTGTGATCTAAGATAGTTTAATAAACATGCAATTCGGGAAGTAATCCGTCCGCATCTTTATTAAACCCACAAAATTCAATGTACCAAAGAGTAACATGCAATAATGAATACAAAATGTGTGATAACCGAGGAAAGATTTTAGGGAAAAAATTTTATTGAAAACTGAATTACACAAAAACTGAAATTTGACTATACTGATCTTGTCTTTTTTTTTTTTAATTGCTAGATTATTTAGTTATTAATTCATGTGTTATTAGTGTCCATTGGTATCAATTGAAATGTTTAGTGTCGCCCATTTCTGTCTTGCAGCTTTTCTGTTTTGCATTTTAAAAGAAAAAAAAAATACTTCATCCACTCAGGTCAGCTAGAAGCTGCCGTAAATGACATGTTTTTAAATACTGCCTTTGTGGTAAACTTCAGCAGTCAAATGATGGGTATACAATGAGGGAACAAGACGGGCTGCCATTCACTGTAATTATGATGATAGACGTTTATTTTTACACAGCCGGTTGACAAGCTGTCTTAACACAGACTAACTGAAAAACTGGCAATGCTGTTCCATACTTCCAATTAAATAAACGATGTCACATTGAGTTAACACATTTTATGTGTCCAGTGAGGAAAAATACATTTAAACAACTTTTATCAGGTCTGCACAGCTACTTTTTATATTTGATCATTACCATAAATTTTATTACTTAGAGCCAAATCACATTTAATTGGAATCTTTAAGCTTTTCTGCGATTTTCTTTGTTCAGCATTATGACTTTATTTCCAAAACCTCAGAGATGGAGTTAGACTCAATGTCAGACTCAATTTCTCTCTGCACCTCACTATGACCATGTTCTGATAAGGTCAGTGGGGCTCATCTTGTCACTGTGGCCTTTTTCTCCCAGCTTATAACATCTGTCTGTATCAGTCTTCATCACTGAGGCCATTGAATTCTGGTCTCGAATAACATTAGTACTACTCGAAGGTAGGTTAATTAGACTAATACATATTTAATTTCACTACTTTCGGAGAAGAGTCTTACCACTATGATACCAAACGTAGAACTACGTATGACAGAAAATAATAACAAAAACAATTTGACGGAAAAGCGGATGTTATTTCTCTGCAGTTTGTTACAAACTTAATTTTAAAGAGTGGCCGGTTAGAGCTGTATAAATACACTCACTTGAAATGTATGGTAAACAGTGATGGACCTACCTTTTGGCATACACAGGCAATTGTCAGGGGCCCAAGATTTCCAGGGGCCCCCTAACATCTCAAAAAACTGACTATTGATTTTTTAAATTTAGAGTACATCCTACTGTTTTAGTCTTAATTCACGTGCTGAAATCTACATCAAAATGCGTAAAATGTAGACAAGCTGCTACTAGTCAGTGTCAGCTGAGGAGAATTCAGTACATGAAGCTGAGAGTAACGCTTTCATCACAAAGATGTATTCAAGCGGTAAACTAAGTTAAATGTCACTTAATGTTCTTATCAATTACAGTAACAGCACTGAGATGGTTTACTTGTTAGGTAATGACTTTATCTAGTTCAGGAAATAGACAAATGTTCTCATGTTCAACAAGGTTATGTAACTAGCAACTTAAGATGACAGATAACTGTACCAAATTTCAAAACCAGGGAAAAAAAGTGGCCTAAATTATTATTATTATTATTATTATTATTATTTTACTTTTACATTTACATTCTTACATTTCCAGTTTCTACTAGGTGGGAATGTGACAAATTCAGGGATCCCCCTTTTTCACTGTAACAAACTTTGGTGTTGGGCTGGATAACATTTGAGGCCAGGGTGGAACTGTATTGCCTGAAAACTGACTCAACAACCAAGTCTTATTTGTGGAAATAACTTTTGTCAAAAAACGGATGCAAGGCATACAAAATTCAAGGATCTACTATTGTTGAAACTTATGCCAAGTTCTCACCTTTACCTCACAAATGTCACTTTCATATTCAAATAATTCCAAATGCAATCTTGAGCCTTCCTGCGTTCTGCCTGCTGGCATATGCAGTAAAGTCTCCTTGCCCTTAAATTAAAGAGATTTCAATCCCTGATAAGCATCCCTGCGTCTTTTTGTCTGGTGGACTTATCTTTCCTCCCCTCGACTTCAAGACAGATCAATATATCATCCCTATGATAGCAAATCTACCTCTCATATCAAAATGTTACATTTACAATATATTTAACCCACAGGATTTTTTTTTTTTTTGCTCTTTATCTCCACTACTGTACAAACATTCAATGCACACCCATTTGAACTTACACTGATTGGAGCAGAGGAGTCCTTATCGCTCATTCTACAGAACACTGTCCATCCATCTGAAGGGGAATTAGTTATCACTGGCCTGCAAGGAGCCATTATAGAGTCTTGTCTCAGTGAATGGCTTAACCCAAGCCGCTTTGTGTTTGCGAGACGGGAAACATCAGAGGCCCACAGAAAAGACAATGCTAACGCTGGCTGAGAATTAACCGCAGTTTGGGATTTCATCTGTCACACTAAGTAAGTTTTCCATATATGTTCTATGCAAAAGTACATGCAGAAGTAAAGACTTTTCTATGTGAAATCAGGAATTTGAATGGATCCAAAAACTTGACAATCAATAAAGGACCTAATGAATAATGTGTGTGTCTTACACCCAGGGATGCACTTCCTACCCAGCATGCTTAGTGGCACTGAAGAAGTAGCAATTACTGTAGTTGTAAACCCACTTAACCCAATGAGCTGAGGACGAGTGGAAAACCGTGATGACAAGTGTGAGATAAGTGATGACACTCACCTGTTGGCTTTTTGATATACATAAGATGGGCAAATAAAACAAAGAAGAAGATGTGAAAGGAAGTTTTCATTATTACACTAGAATAGTCACAACATGCATGCTAGAAATAAAAATCGTTCTACACGGACACTTACCAAAGAAATGTGGCAATGTAAGACTGTACCATCCCTCAGTCATTTACACCAGTCCACTCAGGGATGGGAACCAAAACTCTGACGTAAAACATAGCAAACAAAAACAAAAAAAAGGAGCTGCCTCATTTTGGAGCTAAATTAATACAAACTCAGCCACCTGCAACAAGTGCTTGAAGATGATATTGAGCAGGTAATGTCTTGTAAGTAATACTGCAGCATCCTGACAGACACACACAATGTCTGACCTTCTTTAAACACTTTGCACGCCAACCGCGGTGTTACGTTCCACCACACACACTTTTTTTTATATACATTGTATACATTGGAGAATTCTACACCAATTTTACCACCTCATTTTTTGTCTGCTGACTCCTTCCACATTTCTCAACAAACTCAAACCAAATTCTGGACACATTGACTGTACTTTTACCAAAAAATTCCAGTTTGAAATGTTCTGTGACATAAGCGGCATAGAAAATGGATGAATGGATGGATTTTACCCATTGACAACTAGAGGTAAGCAATGCCACAGACATTGTGTGTGGACGTGAGGACCTCAATGAACGAACAATAAAGAAAAAACTGAAATCAGCAGACATGGCTCAGGTGGTAGATGGGTTGTCTACCAACCTGATGGTACCTGGTTTGATCTTCCATCCATCCATTTTCTTTCTCCCGCTTACCCGAGGTCGGGTCACGGGGGCAGCAACCTAATGCTAGGAAGCCCAGACTTCTCTCTCCCCGGCCACTTCGTCCAGCTCTTCCCGGCGGATGCCGAGGCGTTCCCAGGCCAGCCGAGAGACATAGTCTCTCCAATGTGTCCTGGGTCTTCCTCGAGGCCTCCTACCGGTTGGACGTGCCCTGAACACCTCCTCTGGGAGTCCGGGTGGAATCTTAACCAGATGCCTGACCTACCTCATCTGGCTCCTCTCAATGCGGAGGAGCAGCAGTTCTACTCTGAGTTTCTCCTGGATGACATTGCTTCTCACCCTATCTCTAAGGGAGAGCCCAGCCACCCTGCTGAGAAAACTCATTTCGGCCGCTTGTACCCGCGATCTCGTACTTTTGGTCACTACCCGGAGCTCATGAACATAGGTGAGGGAAGGAACGTAGATCGACCGGTAAATTGAGAGCTTTGCCTTTCGGCTTAGCTCTCTCTTCACCACGACAGACCGGTGCAGAGTCCGCATCACTTCTTTTTTTTAATTGGTATTATACCAATACCAGTTATATTAATTCTACATCAATATACAACATAGATGTTCTGTGTAGGAGAGGACAGAGCCATTGTGCTTCCTCAGAAGGCTGGCCTCATTCAACATTCAACACAAAGGAGTTAAAACAGGCTGTGGGTGGTCAGGAGGTGCTTCCAGATGACTGGAAAACTACAGCTACTGTGATCAGGGAGACAGGTAGGAGAGTACTTGGTGTGTCATCTGGAAGGAAAGTAGATAAGGAAACTTGGGGGTGGAATGAGGAGGTGCAGGAGTGTGTACAGAGTAAGAGGTTAGCTAAGAAGAAGTGGGACACTGAGAGGACTGAAGAGAGTAGACAGGAGTACAGGGAGATGCAGCGTAAGGTGAAAGTAAAGGTGGCCAAGGCCAAACAAGGGTCTTATGATGACTTGGTTGGCCTATGTTTCTAGGTTGGACAGCAAGGAGGGAGAGACTGATTTATACAGGATGGCAATGCAGAGTGTATTTATTATTTATTTATTCTTATTCTATTTTTCTTTTCTTATCTTTCCTGTCTTGACTTGTTTGTTTTATTCTGTGATTAAGTGATTAAGTTCATTATGACATTTTTGGAGAGCTGCTCGAAACATAAATTTATCTGCGGGATTAATACACTATTTATCTACATTATAATTTGTAAACAATATTATACATATCACACACATTTGCAAAATATATTATTACTATTCCATTATATACAATACTGTACATCTTAGCAATACTAATGTGTCATTACTCAATATTATAACATCATCACATATCAACATATCAATCAAATAAAATAATTAATTCTTGGAGTTATATATATTTTTATGCATACATGAGAATTGAATTGTAACATTGTTTTTTTTTTTTTACTGTTGAAGGTAATAGTAATGATTTTGGATAGAGCATGTCATGCATTAAAAGACGTAAAATGCTTGTGGACCTGTTGCCAGTGAGGGGCTACTCTCTAGCAACACCACCACTATTGGCCAAGTGTCCTATGCTGTACATAATAAGAAACAATATTTTGGGAGTCTGCTGCGACAAGATAGATGATCGATCAAAAAAAATTATTCAAAATTATACTATAAATTATTATATTTCTCAACTGCTTCAATGCATTCCAATATCAAAATGTTTAGCTCATTCAGGAGTTGCAGGTTACCTTTCGAGACTTTTCTGTATTCTTTTGTAAATTCTGTAAAAATAAAAGGAAATTATTTTGGGGGAAAATGTGTATGTTTTCCTTTTTAGGTAGCAATTCGGTCCTTGTTAAAGCACTGGCACAGTATCAAAAGTGCTGATTTTGCACCGTATCTGAGATTTGTATTAAATTCTGTATTAGATTTCATAAAATTGTGCTGGTGTCCCAATGTTTAGTCTAGTGAGTGTATGTAAAAAGCAAACCAGCAGTCAGCTTTTTAAAATGTAACATAATGCTGTGGAAAATATAGTTTTATTTAGTTAACCTTTGAGGGCTACAAATCCTGTAGCATGTTATAGTCAGGACCTGTGCTATTGTTCTTTGAAATCCATCCACCCCTTTTCTATGGCGTTTATCCTCACTAGAGTCGTGGGGGGTATGCTGGAGCCTATACCAGCTGACTTTAGGCAAGAGGAAGGGTACACCCTGGACTGGTCGCACAGTGAATCGCAGACAAACAACCATTCACACACATTCATAAATAACGACAATTAACATAGCATTAAGTTCTCACTAGCTAAGTTTTGGATAACTAATGCCAATTAACTTAACATGCATGTTTTTGAAATGAGGAAACCGGAATACCAAGAGAAAACCCACACATGCAGATGCAAACTCCGCACAGAGATGCCAAGCAGAGATTCGCACCCAAGTCTTCCAGATCTCCTGACTGGCTGGCCAACATGCTAAACACTTTTGAAATCATACTAATCATTTCCTGTAATTCACAGCTTGTTTTGTAATTGCAGTGGGAAATTTATGCCACGGTGACAACTGAACTGTTCAAAAGAAGCTGTCGGATCGATTCATATATCTTTGATACTTTGGTCATATTGGTATCAGATCGATACTAGCGTTATGAGATTGATATTTTTCATTCTGCTACATTTATTTTCACAAATACATGTTTTGTAGTATTGTTCAAACATATAGTATATACCATATATATCGTTTACAAACTCATGGAATAGAAACTACATTGAGGGAAAAACATCAAATTGAAATGAAAGCCAATAATTTTATTGTGTTATAGTGTGTAGTGTTTGTGTTTATAGTGTTATATTTTTGTATTAAATATTGCTAGGTTGTAACATTTTAAAGACGTGTGAGACGTTATTACCGTTTTACGTCGAGAAGCCTTCTTCGCCACTACGTCAGCATTGAGAGTCAAACGCCGGAGAGGAAGAGGTAAGAAAAATGAAAGATATCAGTACTTTAAAAGTAGGCACTCGAAGGTGTGGATAGTTGCATTTCAAAATTAAAACTTCATTTTAAAAAAAGAGAGATATTGTTTATAGCGTTTTGGCGTTGCTCTCGCGCGTGCGCAGTATCCACGCCGCCTAGCCGGCTAAGCTATCAGCCAGATCAAGCAGACAGATGTAAGCTAGCACAGACATAAATTAGACAAAGAAACCTTGCGAGGAGTCTGAGTGAAAAAGACTTCAAAGTGACGGATGGTGAAAGGAGCGACTGTGGCACAAAGCTTTACACCTTACTCGATACACATGGAAGTATGAAAGTTAAAGGTACGCCGTCAGTACGTATTTTTTAACTTTTTTGGCAGGCGGTGTACATGTTAGCTTCGGCTAGCTGCTAGTTAGCCGACGTTGTTTTCCCACCAGCAGATTGGACCGAAACGTGAGGGCTTATGTTAGCTTGATCGGGTAGCATTGACAGTGACCTGCATAGGCCCTTTGTTTTATACTAGGTCACCGATAACGTTATTATTATTATTATTATTGTTATTATTATTATCATCACTGTACCCGGGATTACAGCGTTTGCTTTCAGCGCTTCGACGATATGGATGCATAGTGACATGTTCACTTGAGGGTAAACGTATACTTAATGTTTAGTGGCAAGCTAGCCGACTGTTGTTAGCCGCATTAGCGATTCAAAACTAGCTTGAATCCAACATTAGCCTTGCTAGTGAGAACTTAAATGCTAGTGTGGGTTAAGTACGAGTGCGCTAGTCGGTAGTCTTGCTCGTGTTTGTAGTATTTAATGAAAATAATTTTGGACGAAATTAGCTGTGTATTCCGGATATTGATGGCAGTAAATTCGTTGGGGGACATCCATTATGGCTTTTTATATATTGCATTGGCACTTGATGTAGTTACACTTTGTTGATGTTTTGATCTTTTCAACATCTTCTGTAGTTGGGTTTGTTGTTAGTAGGGCAATATTGTGTTTGTTTAGCCTTTATTCAAAAATAAATGTGTGTTGTTTTAAAGGTAAAAGAAGACAGTTAATTAATCTAATGTTTCCCACATGCTCCAACCAGTAAGTTTAGAACCTGCTTGCACTAAATGTAAACAAATTATGGTGCTATTGCCAATTTTGTAATGTATTCACAGACTTGCAGTCTGTTATTTTAAGTAATAGTTGTGACTGGTTTTCGAAGCATTTATTTTAGCTTAGCGTTCCTATTAAGCATAGTCATACTACTGACATGCCATAATAACACAGAAGCATTTATTAGGGCACGAGCACAAAAGCAAAGACCCTATTGTATCTTCTTTAATTTTTTCATTTATGGATGGCATGTAAATAACGTTTATTTCCAACACCTAATATTTGCCCCCTTTTCCTTGTAGACTGGAACATGAAGATGGGACCATGAAATATCCTGTCAAATATTAAACACACAGCCCCTTGTAAATACTACAACTTCTGAGAGGTAACCTTTTGTTCATATGTATGGTCATAAATTATCTGGACTCTCCTACAAACTGATGTCTGTTAAGGTTGTCTTGTAAAAGGTTGAAGAATGTTAAATTACAGTATAATGACTAATTAAAGTCATTACTATACCAAAAATGTTTTGAACATTAGTTTGTGTAGATTCTCAGTCATCCAGCAGGGCTTGAGACTGACTTTTTTATTTTTATTTTTTGCTATCCTAACACAGTAGCCCTAACTTTTTGAGTGCAAGCACATTTAGGGGTGCACACTGAAATTATATGCAAAGTAAATATTCACATTTTCTCTCATTTTTACTGTGGCAACACTGGCAACTCTGTTCAAAGGAAGTCCTCTATCACAATATACCGTGGAGAGAAGCACTAGATTAAATAAACAGTATACAAAAGTTTCATGAATGACTACATCAAATAATATGTAAATGCTTATCAATTTGGAAATAAGGGCTGTTATTTTATCGGAAAAGAATACAATATTAAAAGCCTATAGATTTAGTTTATGTTGTTTTGCATTATTATGTTTCGCCAATTGTTTGCCAGCGATTACTGAATACACCATAGTTGTGTGCTCCCAAGACCAAGTGAGAGTCCTGTATAACTTTGTCAGATGCTGCCACAAATACTTAGATTTTTGCCTGTTTGTTGTCATTTCCAAACTTTGATATTGTGTGTGTGTGTGAATACATCAAGGTGAGCTTGTCGTTAAGTTATTTCGTACTAGCACTCTACATGTTACTCACATCAAACAACGATGTGATCTTTTCTCTGGAAAACAAAGTCCAGGCTCGTACCCGTGGTGAGTCTGTATTCATTTTGTGCTTTTAATTTGATTTTGTAAGCTACTTTTTCCTGAGACTTTTGTTTGCTGCAGTCAAGACAGAATGTAACATGCAGTGCTTTTACTGTGAAGGCCTGAAGTGTGTTGGTAGTCGTCTTTTTATCACATTAAGCATTTATAACTTCAGTGGTCATCTGAAAAAGACTCGTAACTAATGAATAAATATCACTACATTACATAACATACTTTATATCACTAAAATATTGTTGTCTTTTCACATTCAAGCCAATCACAGTCCGCCTTTTTATTTGGCGCTCGTTTCCTTTTTTTCTTCTTTTGGAATTAATGTCATTACTGTCAACAAAACGATGGCCGTTCCTGGTACTGGTTCATGGGCAGAGACAAACCGGGACGATAAAAAAATCTCTCATTAAAAAAAACCTAAAACATTTGGAATAACTACATCAAATTTTATGTAAATTCATATCAATTTTGGAAATACGGGCCATTATTTGATTTAAAAAAATAATAGTTACAAATCCCATAGTTTTTGAATGTGTATATTGTTGCAAACAGCAACCTGACCCACTTTGACGGTCCTTAAACGTACCACAGCCAGTAGGAATTGCCTGGGAACACGTACATGTACGTGTCACAAACAGCAATCCCTGAACTGTATAGCCGAGTGAAGAAAACGGTGTTAAAGGACATTACAAACATTGCATTTTACTCCGCCACTACAGTTTTGTTGTCCAGCTCAAATCGACTCCCTCATTAGTTTAACAATTGGTGTGCTTTTTTTTTTAACAGAGACAAAGTGTAATATTATTGTTTTGTTTATGATTATTTTTATTTAAGTGCAGATTTAACTAGTTTTTTTTATTGTCTTTTTAAAAATTCTGTTTAATTTATTTAAAAACTTTCAACATTCCAATTACAATGTTCAATACTCTTTTATTGCTTTTGATACAATGTACTGTCATTAGTGTCATATAATCAAAAAAAAATTGGTCTCAAAATTTTTATTAATATTATCAACAATAATTTATTGGACAATTATCGTTCAGCAAAATTTGTTATCGTGACAGGCCCAAAAATTAACTTTATCCCACCATAATGTTAGAACACAATAATGTTGCAGTTGAAAGCAATGCTGTTAGTTCGGAGCCCGTTTTTGTCCCACGGGAAAGCTACAATTGGATATTGCAATTATGGGGTACGTACTAACTTTTTAAAGTATCCTGGTTTTCCCCTAGGATTTTTTTTTTTGCTGTGACATGGAATGTCACTTCTCTGGTGGGGAAGGAGCCCGAGCTTATGGAAGAGGCGGAGAGATTCCGACTAGATTTAGTCGGACTCACCTCAAACCACAGTTTGGGCTCTGAGCCAAATTCCTTGAGAGGGGTTGGACTTTGAGAGGCAGCGAGCCAGGGTGGTCTTAATAATAGCCCCCCGGCTTGGTGCCTCTGTGTTGGAGTCATCCCCGGTGAACGTTAGGGTTATTTCCCTACGACTTTGGGCTTAGCACCAGGACACCCTAGGTCGCAGGTCTATGATCGACTTTGTGGTCGTATCATCATACCTGTGTCAGCATGTTCTGGACATGTGGGTGAAGAGAGGGGCTAAACTGTTAACTGATCACCACCTGGTGATGAGTTGGATTAGATGGCGGTGAAGGATGCCGGACAGACCTGGTAGACCCAAACGCGTAGTGAGGGTGTGCTGGGAACATCTGGCAGAGTCTCCCGTTCGTCGGGTCTTCAACTCTCATCTCCGGCAGACCTTCGCCTGGGTCTTGAGAGAGGACCGGGATATTGAGTCCAAATGGGCTGTATTCCGTGCCTCCATTGCTGAGGCAGCCAGTCGTATTTGCCTCCACAAGGTGGTTGGTGCCAGTCATGGCGGCAGGACCCGAACCCGATGGTGGACACTGGCGGTTAGGGCTGCTGTCAAACTGAAGGAGTCCTATCAGGCATGGATGGCTTGTGGGACTCCTGAAGAAGCTGACAGGTACTGGAAGGCCATGCGGCTTGGGCGGTGGTCGAGGCAAGAACTTGGCTGTGGGAGGAGTTTGGTGAGGCTATGGAGCACGACTTTTGGTCGGCCTCAAAGACGTTCTGGCAAACCGTCCGACACTTCAAAAAGGGGAAGCAGTTCCCAGTTCAAAATGTTTACGGTGCGGATGGGGGTTTGCTGACCTCGACTGAGGATATAGTCAGTCGGTGGAAGGAATACTTTGAGGCCCTTCTCAATCCCACTGACATGCCTTCTGTGGAGGAAGCAGAATCTGAGGACACGTACGTGGACAGTTCTATCACAGTGCCTGAGGTATTCAGGGTAGTTACAACACACCCCAATGGAAGGCTCCGGGGGTGGACGAGTTTCAACCTGAATTTCTCAAGGCTCTGGATGTTGGAGGACTGTCTTGGTTGACACGCCTCTTCAACATCGCATGGAAGTCGGGAACAGTACCTCTGGACTGGCAAACCGGGGTGGTGGTCCCCATTTTTAAAAAGGGGGACCGGAGGGTGTGTTCCAACTATCGGGAGATCACACTCCTCAGCCTCCCTGGGAAAGTCTACTCCAGGGTGCTGGAGAGAATGGTACGACTACTAGTCAAACCTCTGTTACAGGAGTTGCAATGTGGTTTTTGTCCCGGTTGCGGAACACTGGACCAGCTGTACACCCTAACAAGGGTACTGGAGGGTATGTGGGAGTTTGCCCAACAGGTCTACATGTGCTTTGTAAACTTGGAAAAGGCATTCGACCGTGTCCTTCGTCGTGTCCAGTGGGGGGTGCTCAGTGAGTACGGGAATGGTGGTCCGCTACTACGTGCCATTCCTTCCTTGTACAATCAAAGCAGGAGCCTGGTTCAGATTGCCAGCAGTAAGTCAAGCTTGTTTCCCGTTAATGTTGGCCTTCGCCAAGGCTCCCCTTCGTCACCGATTCTGTTCATAACCTTCATGGACAGAATTTCTAGGCGCAGTCAAGGTGTTGAGGGAGTCCAGCTTGGTGACCTTAGGATCTTGTCTCTGCTATTTGCAGACAATGTGGTCTTTATGGGCTCATCAGGCTGTGACCTTCAGCGTTTCCTGGAGCAGTTTGCAGCTGAGTGTGAAGCTTCTGGGATAAGACTCAGCACCTCCAAATCTGAAGCCATGGTTCTTAGTCGGAAACTGGTGGACTGTACCTTCCGGGTTGGGAGTGAGGTCTTTCCTCAGGTGGAGGAGTTCAAGTATCTCAGAGTCTTGTTCAAGAGTGAGGGACGGTTTGAGCATGAGCTCGACAGGTGGATCGGTGCAGCGTCCATAGTAATGCGGCCGCTGTAGCGGACCGTCGTGGTGAAGAGAGAGCTGAGCCGGAAGGCAAAGCTCTCTGTTTACAGATCGATCTACGTTCCCCCCTCACCTATGGTTGTGAGTTATGGGTCATGACCGAAAGAACGAGATCGCGGATACAAGCGGCGGAAATGAGTTTCCACCGTAGGGTGGCTGGACTTACCCTAAGAGATAGGGTGAGGAGCTCGGCCATCCACATCAAAAGGAGCCAGTTGAGGTGGCTCGGGCATCTAGTCCGGATGCCTCCCGGGGGCCTCCCTGGTGAGGTGTTCCGGGCATGCCCACCCAGGAGAAGGCCCCGGGAAAGACGTAGGACATGCTGGAGGGACTGTCTCACAGCTGGCCTGGGAACGTCTTGATGGAGCTGGAAGAGGTCCCCGAGGACCAGGAAGTCTGGACTTCCCTACTGAGACTGCTGTCCCTGCGACCCGGATAAGCGGAAGAAAATGGAATGGAATGGAACAAGTTACATTGGAATACATCACATTATTCAATTTACAGTTCAGCACGTCCAAATGGAGTAGGAAGATGCAAAGCCAGAGTATAAAATGTTGCGCCTCCCTTTTGTTACCTGAGCTATTTAGTCCAGTTGTACTCTATGACTAGTACAAAAGAACATGTACTATTTGACACAAACCTAAATTTAAATTGAGGCCTATTTTGGAGTAATACGAATACTAGGGAATTAAATGTATAGGAATATAATTAGTTAAAAATAACACAATTACCTAAAGTACAATTTTAAATACAGAGGGTACAGATAGAATTCAGCTGCCTTCATATTTTCACTCTGTGTCATTGCAGCCATTTTCCAAAATCAAAAAAGTTAATTTAATTTCTTAATAATGTACACTCAGTACCCCGTCTTGACAGAAAAAAAACAGGAATGTAGAAACTACTGCAAAATTATCAAAAAAGAAAAACTGAAATATCACATGGTCATAAGTATTGTGTGTAGAAAACCAGGCACTGGTCATCACCTGCCCAATGCAATTCCTACAGTGAAACATGGTGGTGAGAGCATCATGTTGTGGGGGTGTTTTTCAGCTGCAAGGACAGGACGACTGGTCGCAATTGAAAGAAAGATGAACATGGCCAAGTAGAGAGAAGTTCTGGAAGAAAACCTCTTCCATAGTGATCAGGACCAAAGACTGTGCTGAAGATTCACCTTTCAACAGGACAATGACCTTAAGCAACACAGCTAAAACAACAAAGGAGTGACTTCTGGACAACTTTGTGACTGTTCTTGACTGGCCCAGCCAGCGCCCTGACCTAAACCCAACTGTGCATCTCTGGAGAGACCTGAAAATAGCTGTCTAACAACATTCACCATCCAACCTGACAACTGGAGAGGATCTGCACAGAAGAATGGCAGAGGATCCCCAAATCCAGGTGTGAAAAACTTGTTGCATCATTCCCAAGAAGACTCCTGACTGTACTAGGTAAAATGGGTGCTCCTACTCAATACTGAGCACAGGTCTGAATACTTATGACCATGTGATATTTCTGTTTTTCTTTTTAAATAAATTCGCAAAAATGTCTACATTTGTTTTTTCTGTCAAGACTGGGTGCTGAGTGTAAATTATTGAGAAATAAAATGAACATTTTGATTTTGGCAAAGGGCTGCAATGACACAAAAAGTGAAAAATTTAAAGGGGTCTGAATACTTTCTGTACCCACTGTATGCACAAATGCCAGAAAGGCAAACAGGCAATTCTGCATATCAAAATAAAGTTCAGTGAAATATTTTAATATTTTAGATTGTTTACAAACTAATTATGGTCAGTATGTGTGTATATAATGAGCTGTTTGTGTATCTATTTAGCATATATATCTATTCATACAATATATTAAAATGTTTTCGAGGAAAAAAACACATTTTATTTTATTTTGTAGTGGTGCACCACCATGATGAGTTGTATGTAGAGGATACTCTTGTATGACTGAACAATTTGTCTCTTGTCAATATAATAATCTTGTCCTCAAAACACTGTGTGTACTTAATACTGAACAGAAAAACAGTGTGTCCACGTTTGATGGAGACATTATCACAGTGGTCTCCTATCCAGCACCAGTCATAGCACCAGGTGATTTTGAGTAGCTCACCAAAGAATCCAAGAATATTTGCTTCAACTCTTTAAATTCAGACTTTATGTCTATACATAATGATAAATGACCACAAAAGCTGCACTGTTTAGTGGAGATGTGCTTGGTAAATAAAGTTGTGTACAAATGTTGCAAGTCATAAATAAAACACATAGTTTATAGCTGTAGTAGTGATGAAAGTTGGGGACCACTGCAACATCAACAGTGAATTTATTCTGTTTGTAAATTAAAGGAAAAATGCATATTTTTTGGAATTTTGCCCATCTAACATCCCCCGAACACATTTATTTGACATTTTTGTGTGTTTTAAAGAGAAAAAACAAGTCAGCATGAGTGCGCTAACAATGCACGTCAGCATATTTGTACTATAAAGTTGTACGTCTAACAGCGTTCATGATAAAATATAATACTTACAGTAATTTGCCTTATTTTCATTATTTTAAACATGACCAGAACTTATTTCCTAGGTGCATTAATTTTACAGAGCAATATACAAATGAACGTCTGCACCTAGTCTTAAGATCTCCAAACTAGGAAGTACAGCATGCTTGGTCACACATTTGGAAAATACTGTAAGAATGCCACTGTTATAGAATTGGCTTTTTTTTTATTTTAGAATGTAAGATATGTCTACATCAACATATATAACTGTTGAAATCGTATCGCTGTATAGAATCATATCAGATCGTTCTGTTTTTGAATTGCATCTTAACCCGCGTATCGTGTTGAATCATCTGCCACAAAGAGATTTAAATTCCTAATGCACAGCGACTAAAAATGTCTGGTCAGCTAATGTCCTGAAATCCCTTTTTCCTCATAGTTGCCTTGCTCTTTTCACTGCTTAGAAGCCCCATATAGATTTTTTTCCCTTTTCCTTAACTAGATTGCTAGCTGTCAGTCTGGCAGAGTAGAATGGGAAATGTGGCTGCCTTTTAGACCTTTACGGAGGAAGAGCGGATTAGTGCAATCCCCCATTGTTAAGGAAATCAGTGCTGATCAATCGGTGCATGTTCACTGCTAATGTATGACATACATTTATTCTATATAAACACACAATGTTTTTTTTTAAAATCTTTTGGTATATACAGTGAGGGGAAAAAACTATTTAAACCCCACCTGATTTTGTAAGTTTGACCACTAACAAAGAAATGATAATTTCAATGGTAGGTTTATTTGAACACTGAGAGACGACAATGACAAAGAAAATCCAGAAAAATGCGTTTCCAAAAGAGTTATAAATTTATTTGCATTTCCATTAAGGAAATAAGAATTTAATCCCTTTGGAAAATGTGCTTCAGTACTTGGTGGCAAAACCTTTGTTGGCAATCACAGAAGTCAGCCGTTTCTTGTAGTTGGTCACAAGGTTTGCACACATCTCGGGGGGGGGGATTTTGGCCCACTCCTCTTTGCAGATCCTCTCCAAGTCAATAATGTTCCGTGGCTGATGTTTGGCAACTTGAACCTTCAGCTCCCTCCACAGATTTTCTATGGGATTAAGGTCTGGAGACTGACTAGGCCACTCCATGACCTTAATATGCGTCTTCTTCAAAACCCAATCTTTTCTTGCCATGCCCATGTGTTTTGGATCATTGTCATGCTGGAATACCCAACCACGACCCATTTTCAATGCCCTGACTGAGGGAAGGAAGTTCTCGCCCAACACTTGACGGTACATGGCCCTATCCATCCTCCCTATGATGCGGTGCAATTGTTCTGTCTCCTTGGCAGAAAAACACCCCCAAAGCATAATGTTTCCACCTCCATATTTGACGGTGGGGACGGTGTTTTTGGAGTCCTAGGCAGCATTCCTCCTCCTCCAAACACGGCGAGTTGAGTTGATGCCAAAGAGCTTAATTTTGGTCTCATCTGACCACAACACTTTCACCCAGTCTTCCTCTGAATCAGTTAGATGTTCAGTGGCAAACTTCAAACGGGCCTGTAGATGGACTTTTTTGAGCAGGGGGACCTTGCGGGCACAGCAGGATTTCAGTCCTTCACGGAGCAGTGTGTTACCAACTGTTTTTGTGGTGACTATGGTCCCAGCTGCCTTGAGATCATTGACAAGTTCCTCCCGAGTGGTTCTGGGCTGATTTCTCACCGTTCTCATTATCATTGAAACTCCACGAGGTGAGATCTTGCATGGAGATCCAGACCAAGGGCAGTTAATTTACACTTCTTCCATTTGCGAATAATGGCACCAACTGTTGTCACCTTCTCACCCAGCTGCTTGGTGATGGTGTTGTTGCCCATTCCAGCCTTGTGTAGGTCCACAATCTTGTCTCTGACATCCTTGGAAAACTCTTTGGTCTTGGCCATGGTGCAGAGTTTGGCATCTGGATTGATTGATTGCTTCTGTGGACAGGTCTCTTTTATACAGGTAATGAGCTGAGAGGGCTGCCAATGTCAGCTTGTTACCTGTATAAAATCCACCTGGGAGCTAGAGATCTTGCTGACGGATAGGGGATCAAATACTTATTTCCTTCATGGAAATGCAAATTAATTTATAACTCTTTTTGAAACGCATTTTTCTGGATTTTTTTGTCATTGTTGTCTCTCAGTGTTCAAATAAACCTACCATGGAAATTATAGACTGATCATTTCTTTGTTAGTGGGCAAACTTACAAAATCAGCTGGGGTTTAAATAGTTTTTTCCCTCACTGTACTTTATTCATCCCTAAGGGAAATTCACATTTCTAGTGGCGCTGCAAAAATGTAATACTAAACTTATGAACACTTAAAAATAACAAAGCAAGATAAAAGAGAAAACAAAAAAACTAGCATAAATAAATACAAACCAAACCACTTCAAATTAGAGTGCAAAAAAATACTTAAGGTAATAAGTACAGTCGTGTGTGTTTTTATCGCTCTCCCTCTATTGTGTTGAAAACAGACATGAGATGGGGAAGAAACAATCCGCACGGTCTTTCAGTGGAGCAAGATAGTTATAATAATCTACTGCTGAAACTATTCTTCTTTAATATACAATATGAATTTATGCAGCCATGTAAGCAAGAAATTTCTTCTCATGGACATGGTTTTTGTAATGCAAATTTAGCTTCTGACCAAATAATACTTTGTTGTTTTCAATTGCGTAGTGCTTTAAAGAGCAGAGTGCTACCTCCAAAGCGGTGATGTCACGGGTTCCCACCCCCCCTCCTCCCGGGGAGATGTCAAGTGGACCTGTGGCAGAGAGCTGGTGTTACACACAGGTTTGCGCAATCAGTCATGGTGTTTACTGACGTCACCTCTTGAGTTGCATACTCTCCACTCATGTCACCTTAAACCTAAAGAAGCTCCCATGTTTCTTTTTGTGGCTCCAAGGTCAAGGTGGTGAAGTTTTCATACATGTGGACCATAAACAACTTTAGCTTTTGCAGAGAAGAAATGGGGGAGGTGTTGAAGAGTTCCACCTTCTCCTCGGGGCCGAACGACAAGATGAAGTGGTCAGTGGCTCTGTACACCTCATAATCATAGTCTGAAGGTCACAGTAGAAAAAATACATACATTTGTAACCAAATAGTTGTAATTTTACAAGACTGAAGTCATACTTCTAGGCTTGTCAAAAATAGCATGTTAACGGCGGTAACTAAATTAAATACGTTACGTTAAATACGTTATATAGATTAAATACGTGAATTTTTTTTACGTAATTAACACGTACGCATCACGACAAGGTTCTGTGTTACAACGAGAGACGGCAACACAGTGTAGCTCTCCACAGAGTCTGCCACTCTATAAAAACTTATTCTGACCTTGTCACGTCAACAGCAGTGCAAATCCAACACCATATACAGTGGGTCAAAAAAGTATTTAGTCAGCCACTGATTGTGTAACTTCTCCCACTTAAAAAGATGAGGGAGGCCTGTAATTTTTATCATTGAGAGAATGAGAAAAAAATTGAAAGAAAATCACATTATCTGATTTTTAAATAATTTGCAAATTATGGTGGAAAATAAGTATTTGGTCACCTGTAAAAATAATAATAATAATAAATTTTAAAAAAAAGATTTCGGCCTCTCTCCGACCTGTAACTTCTTCTTAAAGAGGTTCTTTGTCCTCCACTCGTTACCTGTATTAATGGCACCTGTTTGAACTCATTATTAGTATAAAAGACACATCAACAACCTCAGTCAGACACCAAACTCCACTATGGCCAAGACCAAAGAGCTGTCAAAGGACACCAATAACAAATTTGTAGAGTTGTAGAAGATTGAATCTGCAATAGGTAAGCAGCTTGGTGTGACAAAATCAACAGTGGGGGCAATTATTAGAAAATGGAAGACATACAAGACCGACCAGTGAGGCAGTGCTTAAGGTCCTGGAGTGGCCTAGCCAGTCTCCAGCTCTAAACCCCATTAGAAAATTTTTGAAAGGAGTTGAAAATCCGTGTTGCCCAGCGACAGCCCCAAAACATCGCTGCTCTAGAGGAGGTCAGCATCAAGGAATAGGCCAAACTACCTGCAACAGTGTGTAAAAATATTGTGGAGACAAAACGTTTGCCATTGCCAACAAAGGTTATATAACAAGTATTGAGATTCCATCCATTTTCTATACTGCTCATCCTCATTAGGGTTGCGGGTATGCTGGAGCCTATCCCAGCTGACTGTACGCAGGGGGCGGGGTATACCCTGGACTGGTCGCCAGTCAATCGCAGGGCAGACGGACAAACATTCACGCTCTAATGGACAATTTAGAGTCGCCAACTAACCTAACATGCATGTTTTTGGAATGTGGGAGGAAACCGGAGTACCCGGAGAAAACCCACACACGCATGGGGAGAACATGCAAACTCCACACAGAGATGCCCAACGGAGATTNTGGTGCAGAGTTTGGCATCTGGATTGATTGATTGCTTCTGTGGACAGGTCTCTTTTATACAGGTAATGAGCTGAGAGGGCTGCCAATGTCAGCTTGTTACCTGTATAAAATCCACCTGGGAGCTAGAGATCTTGCTGACGGATAGGGGATCAAATACTTATTTCCTTCATGGAAATGCAAATTAATTTATAACTCTTTTTGAAACGCATTTTTCTGGATTTTTTTGTCATTGTTGTCTCTCAGTGTTCAAATAAACCTACCATGGAAATTATAGACTGATCATTTCTTTGTTAGTGGGCAAACTTACAAAATCAGCTGGGGTTTAAATAGTTTTTTCCCTCACTGTACTTTATTCATCCCTAAGGGAAATTCACATTTCTAGTGGCGCTGCAAAAATGTAATACTAAACTTATGAACACTTAAAAATAACAAAGCAAGATAAAAGAGAAAACAAAAAAACTAGCATAAATAAATACAAACCAAACCACTTCAAATTAGAGTGCAAAAAAATACTTAAGGTAATAAGTACAGTCGTGTGTGTTTTTATCGCTCTCCCTCTATTGTGTTGAAAACAGACATGAGATGGGGAAGAAACAATCCGCACGGTCTTTCAGTGGAGCAAGATAGTTATAATAATCTACTGCTGAAACTATTCTTCTTTAATATACAATATGAATTTATGCAGCCATGTAAGCAAGAAATTTCTTCTCATGGACATGGTTTTTGTAATGCAAATTTAGCTTCTGACCAAATAATACTTTGTTGTTTTCAATTGCGTAGTGCTTTAAAGAGCAGAGTGCTACCTCCAAAGCGGTGATGTCACGGGTTCCCACCCCCCCTCCTCCCGGGGAGATGTCAAGTGGACCTGTGGCAGAGAGCTGGTGTTACACACAGGTTTGCGCAATCAGTCATGGTGTTTACTGACGTCACCTCTTGAGTTGCATACTCTCCACTCATGTCACCTTAAACCTAAAGAAGCTCCCATGTTTCTTTTTGTGGCTCCAAGGTCAAGGTGGTGAAGTTTTCATACATGTGGACCATAAACAACTTTAGCTTTTGCAGAGAAGAAATGGGGGAGGTGTTGAAGAGTTCCACCTTCTCCTCGGGGCCGAACGACAAGATGAAGTGGTCAGTGGCTCTGTACACCTCATAATCATAGTCTGAAGGTCACAGTAGAAAAAATACATACATTTGTAACCAAATAGTTGTAATTTTACAAGACTGAAGTCATACTTCTAGGCTTGTCAAAAATAGCATGTTAACGGCGGTAACTAAATTAAATACGTTACGTTAAATACGTTATATAGATTAAATACGTGAATTTTTTTTACGTAATTAACACGTACGCATCACGACAAGGTTCTGTGTTACAACGAGAGACGGCAACACAGTGTAGCTCTCCACAGAGTCTGCCACTCTATAAAAACTTATTCTGACCTTGTCACGTCAACAGCAGTGCAAATCCAACACCATATACAGTGGGTCAAAAAAGTATTTAGTCAGCCACTGATTGTGTAACTTCTCCCACTTAAAAAGATGAGGGAGGCCTGTAATTTTTATCATTGAGAGAATGAGAAAAAAATTGAAAGAAAATCACATTATCTGATTTTTAAATAATTTGCAAATTATGGTGGAAAATAAGTATTTGGTCACCTGTAAAAATAATAATAATAATAAATTTTAAAAAAAAGATTTCGGCCTCTCTCCGACCTGTAACTTCTTCTTAAAGAGGTTCTTTGTCCTCCACTCGTTACCTGTATTAATGGCACCTGTTTGAACTCATTATTAGTATAAAAGACACATCAACAACCTCAGTCAGACACCAAACTCCACTATGGCCAAGACCAAAGAGCTGTCAAAGGACACCAATAACAAATTTGTAGAGTTGTAGAAGATTGAATCTGCAATAGGTAAGCAGCTTGGTGTGACAAAATCAACAGTGGGGGCAATTATTAGAAAATGGAAGACATACAAGACCGACCAGTGAGGCAGTGCTTAAGGTCCTGGAGTGGCCTAGCCAGTCTCCAGCTCTAAACCCCATTAGAAAATTTTTGAAAGGAGTTGAAAATCCGTGTTGCCCAGCGACAGCCCCAAAACATCGCTGCTCTAGAGGAGGTCAGCATCAAGGAATAGGCCAAACTACCTGCAACAGTGTGTAAAAATATTGTGGAGACAAAACGTTTGCCATTGCCAACAAAGGTTATATAACAAGTATTGAGATTCCATCCATTTTCTATACTGCTCATCCTCATTAGGGTTGCGGGTATGCTGGAGCCTATCCCAGCTGACTGTACGCAGGGGGCGGGGTATACCCTGGACTGGTCGCAGGGTACACCCTGGACTGGTCGCCAGTCAATCGCAGGGCTGACGGACAAACATTCACGCTCTAATGGACAATTTAGAGTCGCCAACTAACCTAACATGCATGTTTTTGGAATGTGGGAGGAAACCGGAGTACCCGGAGAAAACCCACACACGCATGGGGAGAACATGCAAACTCCACACAGAGATGCCCAACGGAGATTCGAACCCTGAACCTCCTGACTGTGAGGCCAACATGCTACCCAGTCAACCACCGTGCGGCCAGTATTGAGATTAACTTTTGTTATTGACCAAATACTTATTTCCCACCATAATTTGCAAATAAATACAAACTTTGGATAGATGCTTAATTTAAGAAAAAATGGTGACCTTTCAGCTGGTTTGTTTTGTTGGTGTATCAGAAACTACTGCCGGTTTATAAACCTTGTGAAGGCAATAAATGTCAAATCAGGGTTGAATATTTTGGAGTTCAGCTGCACTTAGTACATGGTTTTATTAATTTATTGTGGTGGCAGTATTTTTTTAGTCTTATATGTCGCCCACATACACCTATGTCGTGCTATAGCTGTGAAATGTAAAATATATAATAATGATTTAATTGATAAATTATCCTGTAGTTCTTTTGAGACGTTTGCCCAAAATGCTCCAAACTTTTACTTCAGCGCATGATACTTATCAGTGTCATAAAGAGAGGCTCTTTCCTGAATGCTTGAAAGTCACTGTGCTGATCCACTTCTGTTTACTTGACAGGTGTCTGCGGGTCAATCCAAAGGGACTTGATGATGAAAGCAAAGATTATCTCTCATTGTATTTACTTCTTGTTAGTTGTCCAAAAAGTGAAGTCAGAGCAAAATTCAAGTTTTCTTTGTTGAATGCGAAAAGAGAGGAAACTAAAGCAATGGGTAAGTGCAGATCACATCACGCAGATTTTAATGCATGGAAACATATCAGCCATCTGTATGTCTTAATGAAACATGCTTTTCTTGTTGCAGAAAGCCAAAGAGCCTACAGGTTTGTCCAAGGCAAAGACTGGGGCTTCAAAAAGTTCATTAGGAGAGATTTTCTTCTTGATGAGGCCAATGGTCTTCTACCTGATGACAAACTTACTCTTTTTTGTGAGGTAATCCAGTTTTATTTTTTATTTTTTACCCAGCACAGTGACCCTTAGTTTTATGCAGTTATATTAATGGTTTTTTACATTACTCAAAAAGACCTCTTCTGGAGTATTGTTTACATGTCCGATACCGGTGCCAAATGGGTACTTTTGAAAGGACAACGCACACATTTTGTCCAAAACAATGTTTTTGTTTTTTATAGAATTTTACGACATACAACTTAGAATAGTAATTTAAATACTTTAAATTATTAAACTAATATATTATTATTATAAAATAAAATTCACAATAAATTGTCATTATTATCATAGCAACATCAGCAATGCAGAACACAGGAAATGTGCAAAAATTTGACACCATTTGAGCAGAAATTGATCATTGATACGCAATTATGGTGATGTTAGAGAATACTGTGTTTTATGTTAGAATATGATTATATATGATAGGTAATCTTACATGCATTTTGTATTATCATTCATTCATTCATTTTCTATACCGCTTATCCTCATTAGGATCATGGGGATGCTGGAGCCTATCCCAGCAAACTTTGGGCGAGAGGCGGGGTACACCCTGGACTGGTCGCCAGTCAATCGCAGGGCACATATAGACAAACAACCATTCACACTCACATTCATACCTATGGACAATTTAGAGTCGCCAATTAACCTAACATGCATGTTTTGGAATGTGGGAGGAAACCGGAGTACCCGGAGAAAACCCAACCACGCACGGGGAGAACATGCAAACTCCACACAGAGATGCCCAACGGAGATTTGAACCCAGGTCTTCCAGATCTCCTGACTGTGTGGCCAATGTGCTAACCACTCAGCCACCGTGCGGCTCATTTTGTATTAATTGAGCAAAATGAAGTTAGTTTAATAACATGTTTGTGTTGTAATGTTGATGTTCAGAATTCTGTTTTGAATTCACCTTGGTAATAGAGTCGAGAAAATATGTGTGCGAGTTTGGAACCTCTGTGTGACTGTCAGGAATGCAAGATTACTTACAAGATGTTACTTTCACAATATTCTATTGAAGCACTTGAAGTTGAAGGTGGCTGAGTTTGAATTCATTTAGAGGCATAGCTACCTGTAGGTAGCTAGGGTAGCTTGACACCGGTAAGGCTGTGGCGTGTAAAGGTGCTGAAGTGAGAGTGAACTGAATTAGGGTGATGGGAGGCCGCATGGTTTTTACAGCTCACGCACAAACTCACGCATGCAGTTGCACCACATTTACACCCTCCATTAATTCATCTGTCATAACATTTCCCATTCTAGACACATAATTTATTTTTATTCATATAAAACAAACAATACCTTCACTCCACTGTGGTCACCTGTCTGGACATTGTCTTATTGGTGCATGTTATTGCTTGGATTCCCTACACCCAAAAGCGGCTAGATCGAGACATTACAGTCTCAACAATTTGCATTTTCACTATCCCTGATGAGTCAACATCGGATGCAGCTGACATTGTAGTGTGTGCTTCTATACAGTAAACAGTGTGGGGGAAAAACTATTTGAACCCCAGCTGATTTTGTAAGTTTGCCCACTAACAAACAAATGATAAGTCTATAATTTCAATGGTAGGTTTTTTTGAACACTAAGAGACAACAATGACAAAAAAATCCAGAAAAAAATGCCAGCCGTTTCTTGTAGTTGGCCACAAGGTTTGCACACATCTCTGGGGGCATTTTCAATGCCCTGACTGAGGGAAGGAGGTTCTCACCCAACACTTGACGATGCATGGCCCCATCTATCCTCCCTTTGATGCGGTGCAATTGTCCGGTCCCCTTGACAGAAAAACGCCCCCAAAGCGTAATGTTTCCACCTCCATATTTGACGGTGGGGATGGTGTTTTTGGAGTTCTAGGCAGCATTCCTCCTCCTCCAAACACGGCGAGTTGAGTTGATACCAAAGAGCTAAATTTTGGTCTCATCTGACCACAACACTTTCACCCAGTCTTCCTCTGAATCAGTCAGATGTTCAGTGGCAAACTTCAAACGGGCCTGTAGATGGACTTTCTTGAGCAGGGGGACCTTGCGGGCACAGCAGGATTTCAGTCCTTCACAGCGTAGTGTGTTACCAACTGTTTTTGTGGTGACTATGTTCCCAGCTGCCTTGAGATCATTGACAAGTTCCTCCCGAGTGGTTCTGGGCTGATTCCTCACCGTTCTCATTATCATTGAAACTCCACGAGGTGAGATCTTGCATGGAGAGCCATACCAAGGGAGTTAATTTATGTTTCTTCCATTTGCGAATAATTGCACCAACTGTTGTCACCTTCTCACCCAGCTGCTTGGCGGTGGTCTTGTAGCCCATTCCAGCCTTGTGTAGGTCCATAATCTTGTCCCTGACATCCTTGGAAACCTCTTTGGTGCAGAGTTTGGCATCTGGATTGATTGATTGCTTCTGTGGACAGGTCTATTTTATACAGGTAATGAGCTGAGAGGGCTGCCAATGTCAGCTTGTTACCTGTATAAAATCCACCTGGGAGCTAGAGATCGTGCTGACGGATAGGGAATCAAATACTTATTTCCCTCATGGAAATGCAAATTATTTTTTAACTTTTTAAAACGCATTTTTCTGGATTTTTTTGTCAATTGTTGTCTCTCAGTGTTCAAATAAACCTACCATTGAAATTATAGACTGATCATTTCTTTGTTAGCGGGCAAACTTACAAAATCAGCTGGGGTTCAAATAGTTTTTCCCCTCACTGTATGTGTTCTTTTATGTATTTGGAAAAAATACTCCTTGTTAACCAACATGTTTCTCTCAATATTAGCAGTTGTTGACTTGTGCACTGACAGATTTTAATTGTTTTTGTCACCAAAGCCTGCAGCTCCAACCTTTTTTATTAAAAATGTTGATGTTACCATGGAAGGTGGTCCTTTACTTGCATATGGAGAATAGCTATCTAACATAAATCTTTTTTTTTAACATAGACTTTATTGATCTACAAAGGAAATTACATGTGAAAACCTGCGATTGGGAGAACATTGGGAGCACACTAAATTAATTTTTTTTGTGTGATTTAAACAAGACCAATGCGGACGTTTGTGAATAGCCTCCTATGTTATTAATTCTGACATCACTGTTGAATGTTGCCCAGTGACTCACCAGCCTTTCATTCTTCAGTTCAGACTAGATGGAGAACTTGAATCCAGTTGACATCACATAGTAGTCATTGGGTTTGTTTACTGTCTGACATTATGCCGTTTTAGCTGTTGTTTGCTCTTGATTCTATTAGGTTTTTTAATGAAATAGTTATCCGTTTTGACTACTAAAAAACTGTACTATGTTGTGTCTTTGAGCAGGTAAGTGTCGTCCAGGACTCTGTGAACATTTCTGGCCAATCCAACATGAACATGCTGAAGGTACCAGAGTGTCAGCTGTCTGATGACTTGGGGAACCTTTGGGAGTGTTCACGCTTCACAGACTGCAGCCTCTATGTGGGAGGGCAGGAGTTCAAAGCCCACAAATCCATCCTGGCAGGTAAGGACTTCAGCACTTAGCAGCACGCTTGCCCTCTTTTAACATTGGTAGAAACTTGCTTGTCTTCTGTCTGTTTTTTTAGGTTAATAGTGAGTGGTTTGGGCTTTAATGAATGACAAACCCATTTCACATTTCATTCTAGCAGAAACTGAGCTCGATTCAATAGGTTTTTTTGTTTGCCTGATTTTCTACATTTCAAGTGTGGCCCACACTCAGTGATAATCAATTAGGGTGGCATCATTTATCCTGTTTTATAAATGCTGCTCTGGGAGCATTTAGCAGGCCCCCATGACAGAGAAGTGCTGAAAATGGTCTTTGTAGGACATGTCATGCCTCTTCTTAATGGCCCCTCTCGCAGAGCCGTAAGCACCTTGAAAGGCGACCAAGGGTCTGTACTCCTGGCTGGATTTGCAGCAGCCTGGTTCTGCAGTGGCTGCTAATCCGTCTGATGAGCACTGCTTGACCTAAATGGCTCTAGGATGCAGGAGCCTGAAACCCTGGCTGTCTTTTCCAGCTTGTGTCCATTAGACATGGTGGCCGCAGCTGCTGTGGTCAGATGGAAAAAGTTGACGACCATGCACTAACAGTCATTTTAACATTGACGACATACTGGCAGTGTTCTTTGGGTTTTTTTGGTTTTTAGTTTGTCTTAAAAGGCTGCCATTGACTATTTTTTTATCAGTGTTGTATATGTGTCTTTGGCAGCAAGGTCGCCAGTCTTCAATGCAATGTTTGAACATGAAATGGAAGAGAGTAAAAAGGTAAGAATCCACTCTTTGCTTCAGGGATTAATGTCTTGTTCACTAATATTGAAAACCTATGTTTTGCCCTCCCCTCCTTTTCAGAATCGTGTAGATATAAGCGATGTGGACCCAGACGTCTTCAAGGAAATGATGGGCTTCATATACACAGGGAAGGCTCCAAACCTGGAGAAGATGGCAGACAACCTACTGGCAGCTGCAGACAAAGTAAACCTTGACACTAATATAAGAAATACCCCCCAAAAACTATAAAATAATAAATAAAATTGAATTCCAAATATTGCGGGCAATATTGCAATTGCAGTGATTATTTGCAATAAAAGTTAATTCACTTACACTCAGCTACAGAACACTCCATTGTCTCTCCTCTAATAATTTACTGTACTCTACGCTTAAGAACGTGTTTAAAACGAAGTGACACAGAAGCAAAACAAATCTGACTGCTTCCACACTCAATAGGATGACAACGTGTTCATTCTATGACAGGGGTTTTCAATTAAAAACGCGTGCGGTCTGTTATTTACAGCGGGGTCTCAAACTTGTGCCATGGGGGGCCGAGACATTGCAGGTTTTCTTTGCAGCCGGTCACTAAAGCCGGTGCTTTAATTGATGAGGTCCTTCCCTCAAATTAAAGGAGGTGTTGATCAATAAAGGCACCTGTAGCTGGAAAGAAAACCTGCTGGGTCTCGGCCTTCCATGGCACAAGTTTGAGACCCCTGATTTACAGCTAAGGTCCAAATGTTATTTTGCCAAAATCGCATCAAAAAGACTTGCTCCTATGTTCGAAAAGTGGGGTATGCCAGTTGGCATGGGGGTACATGGATAAAAATGAAAAACAAATTTGCACCTAACACTCACAAATTAGAGTACACCTCAGCGCAGAGTTCACAGTCAGAGCAGAAAGAAGGAGACACGGCATGAAGTTCTTGTATGAACAAGTACGTTTGAGGATTTTGTTGCACATAAAAAGGGTTTAATCTTGAAGATTTAATTGGTTCCAATCACTACACTGTAAAAACAAGTTAAATGTATGTGAGTAAGAGTGGGGATACCCCCGAAAATGAGACTGTATTGCTGGTTGTATGTATAGTTGCACTATAGGTATTGTTGGTTATCATGCTCGTTAAACTGTTTTCTTTCAATTTGGTATCAAATTAATATGCAGACCTTAATATGCAGACCTAAATCGCAGCAATTGCAAGTGAACAAACATGAAGGTCAAGTTCAACCCATTTAAATGGAAGGATACCATCATCTGGATGAAATACAAGATATGTAGAAAGAATACTTACCTATTTATCAGTGCTCATGTGAAACTTTAATCAATATTTGACATGCAAAATACACATATTTGAACCAGAATTACTTACTTACTATAAAATTAACTAATTAATAATTTTCAAAATTTCAAGTTAATGAAGATTTTAAAAGTTTTATGTATTTTAAGTGTTCAGGAGTAGGGGTACATGTTTTATTGATACCCTGAAAGGTAAATAAATATATGCAATACATACTGGAGAGTCCACAAATCTCCACATTATGCTGACCATGTTTACATGGCATTCCTAAGTGCTGCTCTATGCGCTTCCAGTACGCTCTGGAGCGTCTAAAAGTCATGTGCGAAGAGGCCTTGTGCAACAGCCTCTCAGTGGAGAATGTGGCCGACACCCTCATCCTCGCAGACTTGCACAGCGCCGAGCAGCTCAAAGCACAAGCCATAGATTTTATCAACAGGTAAGTATCTCTGCAAGAGAGGAGGGGGCGGGGAAAAACTCTAGTGATAAATTTCTGCTGCCATTTCAGTTTACCGTCCCTGAATGCTTACCTGTTTATCTCCTTGCCATAGGTGCAGTGTCCTCAGACAGCTGGGCTGTAAAGATGGAAAGAACTGGAATAGCAAGTATGTAATTAGCTGATATATGTGACACAAGATTAATAACACACTCTTATCTCGTCCCCAAGCAGATGCCTTAGTATTCATTGCTTTAGCCCGGGCAGACGAAGCATGATTTGCCTTTACACTTTGAAGCGGCGTATCGTCGTATCTGAGTTATTAATAGACTTGTACCTGCACAAGCCTGCAAATGTAGCCTTTGCCAACGTTTGGAATGCGAGGGCGGGTGGTCTCTGTTTGCCTTTCCCTTGAATTGTTGTCTTCCAGGACACCTTGAAAACATGCAAGCCATCATTAAGTGTCTCGGCTACAATATCCTCCATCTATTTTCTGTTTATTGAATTTTAATATGCACAGCCCCTTGTCTGTCCGGGTTGGGAGTGAGGTCTTGCCTCAGGTGGAGGAGTTCAAGTATCTCGGGTTCTTGTTCACGAGTGAGGGAAGGTTGGAGCGTGAGATCGACAGACGGATCGGTGCAACATCTGCAGTAATGCGGTCGCTGTACCGGACCGTCGTGGTGAAGAGAGAGCTGAGCCGAGGCAAAGCTCTCTGTTTACCGATCGATCTATGTTCCCACCCTCACCTATGGTCATGAGTTATGGGTCATGACCAAAAGAACGAAATCGCGGATACAAGCGGTGGAAATGAGTTTCCTTCGTAGGGTGGGTGGACTCACCCTAAGAGATAAGGTGAGGAGCTCGGCCATCCGGGAGGAGCTCAGAGTAGAGACGCTGCTCCTTCACATCGAGAGGAGCCAGTTGAGGTGGCTTGGGCATCTAGTCCGGATGCCTCCCGGGCGCCTCCCTGGTGAGGTGTTTCAGGCATGCCCAGTCGGGAGAAGGCCCCCGGGAAGACCTATGACATGCTGGAGGGACTATGTCTCACAGCTGGCCTGGGAACGCCTTGGTGTCCTCCCGATGGAGCTGGAAGAGGTCGCTGGGGACCGGGAAGTCTGGACTTCCTTGCTGAGGCTGCTGCCCCCGCGACCCGGATGAGTGGATGAAAATGGATGGATAGATGGATGGATGGAGCTTCTTGTCTGTGATTAACTCCCTTTGTGTTTGCACTTGCAGCCATGCCACAGACATAATGGAGACTGCAGGCTGGAAGTCAATGATCCAGTCACACCCACACTTGGTCGCCGAGGCTTTCCGTGCCCTGGCATCAGCTCAGTGCCCACCCTTCGGTCCTCCCAGGAAGCGTCTAAAACAGTCGTGACGTCCCGGGAGTCCATGGCTCCGCAAAGAAAGGACTAGTGAGGATACCACTCTTTTTATTTCCACCAAAACTGAACACACTTGAAGAAAATTAGAGTGGGCCTTCCTCACCGGGGATGTGGGAAGGCCGGCACAATGGACGACTGTCTTGCTTTGCTCCCCCGACTGTCAGCTGTTCTGGGCGGGTAGCAAGTCAGGCTGTCTTCTACTGTTATTTCCTGTCATTCTTTAAAAAAAAATGGCCTTAATATATCTGCCATTGCTCTGGAGTTATTTTGTCTATTTTACTCTGTGCCTGCCTTGTCACAAAGACCAGGCCTCCTCCAGGTTGCACTAGTTCCCGTCTGTAGTCGTTTTCATATGGAGTTCGATAGGAACGTAACAAAGGTTGAACTAAATGGGAAATATTATATATTTGTAATGTTTAGCCCGTTTTGTGACCAGATGTTAAAGAGCATGAACACTTTTAAGTGCAAGGTCAGTTCTTAACACTTTTTAAAAAGATGTGTATGCCCCATATTGATGGCACCATTTCTATGTCAGTGACAGATGAAGCATCCTCAGAAGACCAGTGTACAAGGAAGTCTGTTGTGTTGCATCTGTGTGGGGAGAAATCCTACATCACACATTAGGAAGCGTCAATTCTTGTCTTTGGACCGAACAAACACCAGAAGATGCATTTAGCCCGGCTCACATCATAATGACATACGGGTCAAGTCAGTGCACCGTCATGATTTTCAATTTTAAGACTTTAGTATTGCCAAGCTGCAAATATAGTATATTCTCATCATATTGTGGTTAACTCAAAGTGGAAAGACTAATGCATGGTGATGTTATTGTCGCAGAAAGTGTCCAATTTTATTTCTCTTAACAGTGTACTTTCTGACTTGGGGCAGAATGAAAAGAATTGGTGATGTGCAAAAGAAAAGGTCCTCGGAAAGGTTTCGGATGCTGAGCATCACTTCTGCGGCAATGTTATTTGTTCTGAATGAGGATTTGTCCTGTTTATTCGGTGCGTCTTGTATGTAGCGTGACGTGACACACACTTGAGGAGCATTTGTAAAATAGAAGTCGTCAACATGTTGAAATGTTTGGAAGTCTGCAGGAATGGCTGTGTAAAGCAAATAAAACATTTTCCAGCAGTCAAGTCTTGTTTTTGTTTTTTCTGCGTTTAAACTGAATCCTGCTTGACGGCTTGTCTTTAATGGAACTGTGTTAATTCCAGCCAAAAAAAAGTATGAATGCTTGGTGTCTTCAAATTGAGTCCTACTACAGTGGATCCACACATACTGTCATTCAGCCTTTCCTTCCATGCAAATTTCTGCAATCAAAATTTTTTAAAATTTTTTATTGTTTTTTTTATATATAAAAGTTGCCATTTTTCTGCAGAGGACATTACCCTAAGGTATTTTCCATCCATCCATTTTCTATACCGATTATCCTCATTAGGGTCGTGGATATGCTGGAGCCTATCCCAGCTGACTTTGGGCAGCAAGCGGGGTACACCCTCGACTGGTCGCCAATCGCTGGGCAGAAAAAAAAACAATTCACCCTCGAATGGACAAGTTAGAGTCGCCAATTAACCTAACATGCATGTTTTTGGAATGTGGGAGGAAACTGGAGTACCCGGAGAAAACCCACACACGCACAGGGAGAACATGCAAACTCTACACGGAGATTCGAACCCTGTACCTCCTGACTGTGAGGCCAACATGCTACCCATTCAGCCACCTAATGTAGTTTATAAAAGGTAAACTGTACAGCATGCATATAACAGTGTTTAAAATAAGTAATGTTTGTCGTTAAGCTCCATAGATAATTGCATTTTTCAAAGCGCTGAGATTTCTTACTTTCTTCTGTGGTCCTTCAATGCACCATGATGCTGTTATTGGTAAACATACAGTAACTCATAATTCATTAGTGATGGGTCGCTAGCAAACTTAACACCTTACATTTTTGTTGCATGTAGAGCATATAAGTAATGCCATACAAGCAAACAATATGATTAGATTTTTACTTTAGATATTAATTTGACGTGTAGTTGCGCCTTTTGGGAGGCGAAAGTGTCTGCCCTTTTTATGGAAGCAGAGCCCAAAGAATCGGTTCTCAAAAAGAGCCGAACTTCCCATCACTAGCTGGCATCCGTTCATTGATCGTCTTACATTACCCTTCGTTATTAGTGAGTACGTTTATATTTCAAAATGCGTTTAATAAGTGCGAGCGGCGTATCGAAGAGAGCTAAGGGAGGGTTCTGTCGCTGAATCTCAATCCCAGCAGGAGCGTATGGAGACATTTTTATTGCAGTAAGTCCACTACAAATCCTTCTTCAGGACGCCTCTCTTACTTTGCACCCCCTCTCACTGTTCATGGCAGAATATAAGAAATGTTCCCGCCTCGAAATAACAGCAGCAAAGCAAGACTGCGGTGGTGCTCTCGAATCGAGGCCGTTTGCCTGACTGGAAATGGAGTGTGTGGCTGCTTCTGACACGAGGAAGTGACTCATTGACAACAGAGAAGAATGATTCAAGTGCTGCTTGCTGCATCCCAGGTGCTGCTTTGTGATAAACCTCCACACACACACACATTAAAAGCTGTTTTCTCTGAACGCTTAAGCCAAAATGTCCACAACCAAAATATAAACTAAAACCACAGAAATCCAAACCGAACAATGGAATGAAATTGTTGGACATATATATGGACATGTCTTCACGTGCCTCAAAAATGGCGTCTGAACTGAGAAAATACAAGACATGAACATATACACCAATATATATCATACAATGTACGCCATGCTCAAATATAATATCCTGTTGGGACCTCCAAGGGTGAAATTATTTCTATACCGCTTATCCTCATTCTTCCACTCTAATAATTCCACTCAATTACGCCACACAACAAAGACGCCCCACGCACCCCTGTTGCCAACTATTCAGTAAGAAAAGTAGCTATTGGCTGTCCCAGAAGTCGCTAGATGACGCATTTGTCTAATTTGCATATTGTTTGAATTATGGTGTTGTATAATGCTGTAGGAAAAATATGGCAGCACAGGAGTGCCAAAATGAACAGGAAATACATGTGGAAATATATATAGAAATATATATAAAAGATAATTAGTAATCCAAAAATATACAGATGTGGTCATATTCTTTTTACATTTTGTCTTTGCTTTTTTGTCATTGCTTTTTCTATATTGCTTTTTTTTCTATTTTGGTGTTCATGTTCCATGTTTTGTCTTTGTCTTTTCCATTTGCTGTTTGTCATTGCATTTATAGGATGCCAGCAGTTGTAAAAAATGTAAAAAGAATATGACCACATGTGTGTTGTTTTTGTAATATTGATTCTCTTTATATTTCCATGTATTTCCTTTTCATTTTGGCACTCCTCTAATCCTCTTCTATCCAAGTGTCCTGATGATTAATAAACATTTGCGTTTTACTTTTGATGTGTAGAGCTCCACGTCATGCTCTATGTGCCACGGAAAGTACACTGCCAGCTTGGGACTGCTTTTGGGCGGGGTGGACCTGTCAACAGCACCCGCTGCTGGCTCAGCGACAATACAAACTGCAGAACAATATGTGCTTTCACAATACCAAAAAAAACCCTAAAACGCCAGGAAAAACTAAATTTGTCGCTAATTGCTTTTGAGAAAATATGTCGTCAAGGGTGGGAGTGTCATCAGATCAAGTGACAAAATCGCCAAGTTGGCAACACTTCTACGCACACACTTTCCTCCCTAGCAACATCAAAAACAGAAATAAAGTGTGTTTTCCTCTTGTTTACATGGTTTCAATAAATTAAATCAATATCAATTACAGCATAATGTATTTATATGTAGTAATTAACAACTTTTTCCCCCCTTATTTATACCATACTTATGATGCCATAAATAATGGTATCCTGGGGGGATAATTACATTAAATTAAAAGCCAAATTGTTGATACTTAAGTTGAATGTCTTGATAAACACGACTGCCTCCGTTGTTTCTTGCTGAAGCAACAGGAGAGCAGCAGGAAATGAACACGCATGCTGTCAATGAAAAGTAACCACACCTGCATGAAGCAGCGCAATAGCATGAACGTATCATGTCAAGTGTGTGCATTTGGGTCTGGAGATCCGTGTATGACATTTATCCGAGTGCTAGCTATAAAAAAATAAATAAAAAAAGCATCACCAGTGAAGGATGCAACCACTTTGGGCAGGACATCCCGGAGTCTTAATGCTGGGGAGTGGATACCTGGCCCTGATCAGATAAGAGTAATGGAAGCCAAAGAAAAGGCCGCTGTCGCCTGTGGCCCCCTGCAGAATGGATGTGCTCCCTGAGGTGTACCTCTGGTATCACACACGCCTGTGGACACAGATTTATTGGCTATTAAAAGCTACACTGAAATGCATTTCAGAAAATGCGGTGTTTATTCTGCTGAGACGTCCTTGTGGGAGGAAAAATAAATACAAAAAAAAGACTCTCATACAGAACGCTACTACACTGCACCAGGTTTAAACAACTTTAATGGCTTCTTAGAAACCTTAATTGTTTTTTTTTCCAACTCAATTATTGGCTATTCAAATACTGTACCCTCAAAAAAGAACATCTGTACTTACACTATACACAGAACTTGTATTCATTTGGAACAAATGAAGAAGCGAAAGCAAGCAGGAACTCATAACGGTACATTTGACATTTATCTACATGTTATACAAACACCGGGGCCAAGGGAAAGTTCACCTATTTATGTTCTCCGGAAAATGATCACGTGTGAGGTTAGTTTTGGACACGTTAATACACAGCAAATACACAAACAACGCAAAAGACATTATTTCAGATTGACTTGGTCTTGGTATGATACATTCCTTCGTTCCGGAAGGATCATTTACAGTTACAGTCGCTCCAATATCTTCACTTTCTTATATTCTAACACGATTAGGAACATTAGATGGACTCTTTTACCTTGACAGTAAAAACTTGCTTCAAGTTTGCCTCAGTTTTAGTCCTTAAAACATGTCGAGGAAAAAAAAAAGTTTACTTACACATGTCAAAATGAAAAGAAACTTAAAGGTTTGTTTACCTTCACATGTGTTGGGTTAAACATGTTTTTAAGGAGTTTTTTTTATTCCTGGGGGGGATCAGACTCCTTGTGTGTTCTGTTGAACTGTCTCAATGATATCACGCAGTTCTCAACATCCTTAAGCTTAATGACAACAAAACAAATTGTTTTTTTTGGAAATTCAGCCCTTTTAGGTCATACGAGCAGTGTATTGGGCCCACTATCATCGTACTGCCAACCACTTGTAAAAACCCTTGGCATTTGTTTGGGTGGTTCTTTTAAACCGGGTAAACAAGCAAGTGCTGTAGTGCAGTTTTCTTTCATTTGAGACAGTTAGCTGATGTGAAACCTTTACCTTCAAACATGTTCATTTGTTTATTACATACCTCTTGGAGTGCTGCAACTCCTTGTATTGTGGTCTAGACGGGAACATACAACCCCAGTCCTGGCCTCTTTACCCTGGCTACCTGTTACCCACAGGATCCAGTTTAAAATGCTCCTTTTTGTTTTTAAATCACTGAATGGTTTGGCTCCTTCATATTAATCGGACTTACTGTCTGTTTATGTTCCTGTTAGAACAATGAGGTCCAGTTCTCAGTTGCTTTTAATCACCCCGAGATCTAAGCTTAAATCTCTGGGCCTTAGGACCTTCTCTGTAGTGGGTCCAAGATTTTGGAATAGTCTGCCCTTGAGCACAAACACTAAGACATTTTAAATCTTTACTCAAATCTTATTTTAACACAGTTGAACCTGGGCATTGTTTTTATTGTTTTATTATGTTAGTTTATTGTTACGTTTGTGTAGTCTTGTTTTTGTCTTTGGGCAGTTGAACTGTTGGAAATGTTCTGTATAAATATATTTGACCTTAACCTTTTGTATTTTTTACCACATGCTAAGGTAAAATAAAATCTTCTGTCAAGGTTAGAAAAATCTCCATCTAATACACCTGAAAATGTGTTTTTTTAAAACCTTAACACATGGAGTTTGAAACTATTAATTTATATATTTTTTATCCATATTTTTCTCGTATATTTAAAAACTTGAGTTTGTTCCATTTAATACCATTTTTACACGTGAGTTTTTTTTTTAACCCTCCATCTAATGTACCTAAAAACATTTTTTTGTTTTACTTTGAAACACTTTAAGGTAAAAACTAATGTGCGTAAATAATCAGGTTTACTGCATATAATATACCTAAAATGTGTGTGAATATAAGAAAGTGAGGATATTAGCATAATTTACATGGTGTGTAAAAGAAGTCTTTGCACGCATGGCCTTTAACTGTGCTGAACATTTCACAATGAGACCAGATGTTCCACTTTTACACTCTAAAGTGTCAACATGTCCTCCTTCCATATCCAGATGCGTGTTCTTCCTCACACGGAAAGACTTCCCAACATGACATTTCCCAGGTGATGTCAGGGCGGCTGACAAAGTGCTGATTATTGTCTCCTCTTCTGACACTTGAACACCACGAGATGCCTTCACGTTCATCGGGTGAACAGATTACCATAATGATGATGATGGTGAAAAATTGAGACCACAATAAGACATTTGGCAAGCGGGAGCCTGTGATGTCAATGATTCGTCAATATTCTTCAACTCCACTTGCTTGGCTCATTTTCTCACTTTAATGCTTGCATCAAGCCGCCATTTCACTTTCTTTTGGCTCATTGGACAGCAGCCGGCAAGGTGCGTCTATTATCCAGACACCCATTGGTCAAAGCTTTTCAAAGAATTGCCATTGTGTTCAACGAAAAGGTACCAATTAATGCAAACCCATGCAGACACACGTTTCGTGCCATAAGTGGCGCTTAGAGGGTGGGAAGGGGAATCGTTTTTATCTCCAACTTGCCTGCATGTGGCCTCGCCTTCAACACAACACCTGGACTAGCTACTAATTAGCAGTGCTTTGCTGGGGGGAGGCAGATGGTGAAAGCTATTCTCACGCTCTCAATCTACAACCAAACTGGAGTGCTGAAACTACTATGAATGTTTTCATTCATTCATTCATTTTCCATGCCGCTTATCGTCATTATGGTCGCCGGTATGCTGGAGCCTATCCCAGTTGTTTCAAAAATAAATAATACCAGAATATAGAAGATCTTCAGGTTGCTTTTCCATTGCAGAACCACCAGCAAATGGCAAAAATACTGATATGTCCATAAAATATATATTTTGAACACAAACTTCAACCAGCCCCCCACCCTCCTGCGAGCTTGGTGTGTAATTATTATTAGATTCAGTTATAGAACCCTCTCCTTCTCCCACTCAAGCATTTTAATAATATAAAATGTATTAGCATATAGCAATTGATTTGAAACATTTTTTAATTGAAAGGCAATTCGCATAAAATATAAATGATATACAATGAAACCTTAGTTTTTAAACACCCGTTTTTGTGTGATTCGGTGGTTGATGAAAATATTGCTGCGGTTTTTGCACTGTCTTGAAAACCCATCTCTACCACCCTAAGTTGCTAATAATTCATAAATAGTAAAGTCAAATGTGCAGCATATATGTACTACTGTTAAAAGAGCCCACCATGTTTTACCGGTTTGTCTTTATGCTTTGCTGATCATCTTTTTCTTGGCAAATGTTGGCAAAATTTTGCACTTTGTTCGGTGGTCCTTGAACACACCATAGTGTCAACAGTCAATCCAGCCTGAATACAAGTTAATTAAGTTAAAGTGGACAAGCACTGTGGTTAGCCTGCTAGCCTTAGCCTGACGACCAGGTTAAAGGGTACACCGTGGAGCTGACTCCATCTGTTCATGAATCATCCTACATTATCTTTCATTGTGGTGAGTACCGATATGTGTGGCATATTTAGGTCTTAAACCTGGATTATGTTGCTAGTTTACAATGGCAATTGAAGAGAGAAGGGGAGAGTTAGTCACTTAGAACCTCTACTCTTATAGTCACGGGAGAACATCAAGCAGGAGGGTTTGAAGGGAGAGGAGTGAGCAGTGTGTCAAAAATAGACATTTTATGGGTGTATCAATTACTTGCAGATTTTTGCCTTTCGCTGGTGGACCCGGATGGTAACCACCGTGAAAAGTGGGTATCTACTGTATTGTATTGTATCCTAACACCCCAATGTGTACCCCAATTAAAAACGGTCTGGTACATTAGAAAAACTTAGATTCTGGTGAGAACATGTTGAAGTATCTCACAACCCTTTTCCAGCACATGACTTCCTGCTCAGGTTCAGGTGAGTGGAGGAAAGGAGTTGAATGGTTGACGTGACGTTGATTTAAAGGTCAAACAAAAGTCTCAGCGGTCATCCTGTGGAGGAGTAAGGTGTGTCGCTATGGTAGTTGTAGTCAGGGCAAACCTTCTGCACCAGTTTGTAGTCCACGCTGTAGAAGGCTATGTAGATACATATGACCTTGAAGGGCTTGGAGCAGAGCCAGGACACATGACTCTGCGTCTGCTCCTGATAGCAGACCTTGGAGGGGTCGAAGCTGCACAGGGCCGTCTTCTTGTTGCGGTCTGTTTTCTCATATTCGATGCGGCAGTTGAAGGATTTGGTGTCTTTGGTCTCCAGCGTGGACTGCTGGGCCATCTCAAACTCCACCACCTTGGAGGGCGGCACCAGGCTCACTGACACGTTGCCCAGGCCCGTAGAGTTGTGGCGGAAGTAAACGCTAAAGGTGCCATTGCCGTGGTCCACGATCTTGCCTGTGATGAGCAGGTTGAGCTTGACCGTCTTGATGTTGGAATGGAAGTCGCCCCATCCGAACATCTTTTTGAACTTGCCGGTCTTGACAATGGGCCTGCGTTTAGTTCTGGCCTGGGGATCCTGAACATCTGTTTGGTTAGATAACCAGTCCCAGAAGTCCTCCACGTTCTGTAAGTATGACATTTCCCTCACGTTGCTTTTGAACCCAGGGGAGGCCCTCGCAAACAGACGCAAGGGGTTGAGAATCCGTGGACTGGCCCCCGTGGGAGACGTCTGCTCGTGTGCGCCGTCCCCCCACTCGATGAGCTCTGTTGCTCCCCCGTGTACTTTTCTGCAGGAGACCTTCAGAGAAAACACAGCACACACACAGAGTAAGTGGCACAAATCAACAATTGTGCAAATATTGGCAATCCACTGGTGCAAAGACGCACACACAATGTCCCAAGTTGGTTCCAAAAGGCCATTTGAAAGTCATTTCAACTGTCATGAGACACTTCACAACCAACAAGTCTTCTTTACTTCACGGGTACTTTGAAAAACACATCAGGAATGCAGTAATCCCTCAATTATCATGGTGCATAGGTTCCAGATAGAGAGAATTTCCGCAAAGAAATGAAATATTTTCATTATTAGATCATAGAAAACGTGTTTACGACTGTCTAAATGCAGTTTTTAACATTGTCCTTTAACATTGTAGACATGAAATAACACCCCCATAGTCAGCTTTACGCTCACCTTACCCAATAGAGTAGAAATAATCAGACGGAATAAGAGTCATGCTCGTGTGTGTTGCTGTGTGTTCCGAATCTAGGGATGCTGAGAGGGGGGCGGACCGAAAGTGACTTCTGGGGTTCAGTGTTGAGTTTTATCTTGCATTATTATGTTATGGCCATAGTTGTTCAAGCTAGGGATTATTTTGGCTGTTGTGAAATACTTCAGATGAGGTGTCTGGAGTTCGGAGATCAAGTCTGGTGCTTGTGTGTCTCACCATGTAGAATACTACATATCTTCTTTGAATGCATCTTCTGAATGCCTTATACTGTATTTGTATTTTCATTCATTTAGCTTTAACTGTGACAATAGTGACTTTGCAAACCCAAAACCATTTTGAACAAACTTTTTTGTTTCTAGGATTTCACAATACTGTGAATCACTGAACTAATATTTAGTTGTATGACCACCGTTTTTTTCGACTTCTGTCAACCAACTTGAGGCACCTTTCAGCTTTTATTCCACTCAAAGATTCTTGAACAACTTTCCACAATCCATTAACATTTGTTGGTTTTGCTTCAGAAACCGCATTTTTGATGTCACCCCACAAATTCTCAATTGGATTTAGGTCCAGTGATTGGACTGGTCACTCCATAACATTAATTCTGTTGGTTTGGAACCAAGATTTTGCTGGTTAACTAGTGTGTTTGGGGTCATTGTCTTGTTGAAACAGCCATTTCAAGGGCATGCCCTCTTCAGTATAAGGCAACATGACCTCTTCCAGTATTTTGACATATGCAAACTGATCCATGATCCCTGCTATGCAATAAATCGGCCCAACACCATAGTAGGAGAAACACGCCCATATCATGATGCTTTGAATTCGGAGTTCATCTCACAAACTGTCTGCGGCCCTGGGATCCAAAAATAAAAATTTTCCTCTCTTCAGTCCATAAAATGGTCCTCCATTTCTCCTTATGCCAGTTGATGTGTTCTTTGGCAAATTGTAACCTCTTCTGCACATGCCTTTTTTTTTTTTTTAAACAGGAGATACATTGCGGGGGATTCTTGCAAAGACAGTGGTGTGAAAAACTATTTACCCCCTTCCTGACTTTTTATTCTTTTGCATGTTTGTCACACTTAAATGTTTCTACTAAAAAAAAAAATAGTTAATTAGTCAAAGTTAACATAATTGAACACAAAATGATGACTGCCAATACTTTTGGGAAAATATTTTGTGGACTGACGAGACAAAAGTTGAACTTTTTGGAAGGTGCGTGTCCCGTTACATCAAAAGTAACACAGCATTTCATAAAAAGAACAATACCAACAATAAAATATGGTGGTGGTAGTGTGATGGTCTGGGGTTGTTTTACTGATTCAGGACCTGGAAGGCTTGCTGTGATAGATGGAAGCATGATTTCTGCTGTCTATCAAAAAATCCTGAAGGACAATGTCCGGCCATCTGTTGGTCAACTCAAGCTAAAGCGATCTTGGGTGCTGCAGCAGGACAATGACCCAAAACACACCAGCAAATCCACCTCTGAATGGCTGAAGAAAAACAAAATGAAGACTTGGAGTGGCCTAGTCAAAGTCCTGACCTGAATCCCATTGAAATGCTGTGGCATGACCTTAAGAAGGCGCTTCATTCTAGAAAACCCTCAAATAAAGCTGAATTACAACAATTCTGCAAAGATGAGTGGGACAAAATTCCTCCAGAGCGCTGTAAAAGACTTGTTGCAAGTTATCGCAAACGTTTGATTGCAGTTATTGCTGCTAAGGGTGGCTCAACCAGTTAGGTGGCAATTACTTTTTCACACAGGGCTATGTGGGTTTGGATTTTTTTCTCCCTAAATAATAAAAACATTCATTTAAAAACTGCATTTTGTGTTTACTTGTGTTATCTTTGACTAATATTAAAATGTGTTTAATGATCAGAAACATTTTGTGTGACAAACAGCAAAAAAAGTCAGGAAGGGGGCAAATAGTTTTTTCCCCACCTGGGATTAGCTTCCCAGAGACATCTTTAAACTATCACAGTACTTACAAGAAACTCCAAACTGTCTTTGATCATCCTGGAGCTGATCATTTGGCTGAGCCTTTGCCATTCTGGCTAGTCTTTGATCCATTTTGATAGTTGTCTAATGTTTTCTTCCACGTGTCTCTGGTTTTGCTCTCCATTTTAAAGGCATTAAAGATCATTTTAGCTGAACAGCCAACAATTTTGTGCACCTCTTCATAACTTTTTAATCAAAGTACGCTGTTCTTTTGAACAATGTCCTGAAAAACCCATTTTCCTCAGGCTTTCAACGAGAAATGCTTGTTCAAAACGTGCCGTATTCATCCTTAAATAGGGTCCACCTTTTTTCACACCTTTTCACAAAATCGATCACTGATTGAATGCCACACTGCTATTTTTGTAACACCCGCCTTTCAACTAATTGCCCAATTGCACAGCTTTAAGAACATGCGTATCATGAATACTGGGTCTTGTTTTCTGAGAATCTACTGCACCTAATGGTAACTTGTTTGCCATGTAGCAATAAAAATATACTAATAACAGTGATTGATCTGGTTAGTCACATTGGACTGCTATTATTTTGAACACTACTGTATATGTAGAAGAACCTTACTGAATGGTGGTGACTCGAAACCATCTAATCATAATAATTTAATAGTTATTTCTCACTTATTTTCCATACTTACTTTCATGTTTTTCAAATCACATTCTTCGGAGCAAGAACTTGATTTATTTAGAATAACTGTTGAAAGATGCTTCAGATAAGTCCTAGGTCATATCCAGACAACATTTGGTGAAGAGATGCTGGTAGATTCAAATCCGTGTCAAAATAGACGGCAATGAACAAGTGCCACCATTCTTTGATGTTGGTTTGTATGAACCTTGACTTGTAATGGTGGCCTACAATAAAATCGGCTTATCTACTAAAGTATGCGCTAAAGTGCTAATCCAGAGACACAGCAATGAACTGTGATCCTCCTTGTGCCTCAAAGCTGTTTAGCCTCAGGAGCCGTTCCTGGTCCAGTTCAGATAAAGCGTTAATAATTCACTGCAATAAGCTTAGCTACTTTTATTAGTAATTAGCACCGGCTATCCCCGGGCCTGGTTACGGGGATCACTGCGAAAAGCAGATGTTGAAAGTGAACGAGCGTCGGCTGTTTGAATTCTCGCTGAGCTGCTGCGCGCTACTTCCAGAATAATTACCATTTTGCCGTAAGCCTAAATGAAGTGCACATGCACTAAACTAACAGACTGGGCCTGTCTGCTTGCGTTACATAAAAGCTTCCTATCCCATACTTACAGTGCAAGTGCTTAGTTACAACTATTGGCTACTAGTTACACTACACAACACATTAACATACACAACAACATTAAGGCCACCTGAGATCCAATACAAGCATGGAATCAGAATACAAAGAAGAATCATAACGTAACTCACTCTAATTGCTTATGCGCATGTACGGTAAAACATAATGTATCTCAGAACACATGCAGATGTTGCATATTATTATTACACTTTTATATCATACACTGCTGTTCAAAAGTTTGAGTTCACTTAGAAATGTCCTTATTTTTAAAAGAAAAGTGCAGTTTTTTCCCCAATGAAGATAACTAATGAGAAATACACTCTATACATTGTTAATGTGGTAAATGACTATTCTATCTGCAAATGTCTGGTTTTTGGTGCAATATCTACATAGGTGTATAGAAGCCCATTTCCAGCAACTATCACGCTAGTGTTCTAATGGTACAATGTGTTTGCTCATTGTGTCAGAAGGCTAATGAATGATTAGAAAAGCCTTGTGCAATCATGTCAGCACATCTGTAAACAGTTTGGCTGGTTAAAGAAGCTATAAAACCCACCTTCCTTTCAGCAGGTTGAGTATCTGGAGCATCACATTTGTGGGGTCGATTAAATGCAAAAAAATGGCCAGAAAAAGACAACTTTCACGTGGAACTCGACAGTCTATACTTGTTCTTGTAAATGAAAGCTATTCCATGTGAGAAATTGCCAGAAATTTCTAAGTGACCCCAAACCTTTGAACGGTAGTGTATAGCACAGAGGCCTTACTACAATCAGAGCTGGACAACACTTACTGTACATATGACTGATGGAAAAATACTAGGAAAACAGGCGGACACCTAGATTAACTTTCACTTCCAAAGAAACTTAACAAAAACCGAGTGGTTGTTCGGCATGCATGTTTTTTGTGAAATGGGATGAGAATTTTCAGGACATTATTTAACAATGTAATAGTTTAATGTGTTAATGTGAAAATATAGTGGATCCCTGCAATCTGATGCATTGTCGGTCGAAGAACAACTTTTTAAAATGTTGTTGTTTAAACATATAGTTTTTTTTTTTAAGGCTTCTTTTTCTGCAGAAACCACATCTCATTTACCCAAAGTTGGTAGTAATTTATAAATATAGTATGCGATGATACAGGTAAAAGGTACAACATACATTCACCACGATCCATCTTCTATGCCACATATCGTCACTAGGGCTGCGGTCAGATATCCAGTAATTTTTGTACATGTTGATGTCTTTATGCTTCATTAATAATATTTTTTTTAGCAAGCTTTGGGATTTCATAATTTATTCAGTGGTCCTTAAAGGCACCATCTTTGCAAACTTAAACTTGTATATAATGTAACTTGTACACAGATTCCATCTGTTCCTCGATCATCTTACATTTTCATTCACTAGTGGTGAGTACTAGGGCTGCAACAATTAATCACTGATTAATCATCATCTTCATTGACAGTTTAAAAAAAATGTAAATATCCTCCAATCTAGCCTCTCAGATGTGTATATATTTTTTTGTCTCCTTAGTCATCCAAAATAATATATTTATATCAGTTTTGACTTTGGAAAACTGTGACAGACATTTTTGCCTCTAAACCACTAACTGTTTGTGTTTGGTTCATTTGAACCAGGTGGTGAAAAAGCGTGTGCAGGCAGATTGGAATGGGTGGAGAAAAGTGTCGGGTGTGATAGAAGAGTTTCAGCTAAAATGAAAGGAAAGGTGTACAAAACTGTGGTGAGACCAGCGATGTTTGGTTTAGAGACAGTGCCGCTAAGGAAAAGACAGGAGGCAGAGCTGGAGGTAGTAGCACACGTTAGAGGTTTTGGAGATAAAGTCAGAGAGGTCAGATTGAGATGGTTCAGACATGTCCAGACTAGAGATAGTGAATATATTGGTAGAAGGATGCCGAGTTTTGAATTGCCAGGCAGGAGGCCTAGAGGAAGACCAAAGAGGAGGTTTATGGATGTAGTGAAAGAGGACATGAAGGTAGTTGGCGCAAGAGAAGACAGGGTTAGATGGAAGCTATTGATACGCTGTGGCAACCCCAGAAGGGATAACCCGAAAGGAAAAGAAGATACTGTATATAACTTCTCAGCATTTTTACATGTGTTGCTTTACTGAACATCATTTTTCAGTATGTGGCCCTCAGTGGAAAAAGTTTGAGCTCTCCTGGTCAAAGGCAAGAGTCTGCAACCCGTGGCTCTTTTATCCTTCTGTAGTGGCTTCAGCTGACTGTGTAGTCACGATGTCGCCACAAGCCTTTTCAATCCTGCGTCAGAGCTGAGCATGTGCTGAGCTTTGTACGCCAAAGTACTCAGGGCAGTGTTTTCTGGTGAGAAACCATAATGCTGGACAGCTATTTTGCTTGTTGTACTGTACTAATTGCTTTGTTGCTAATGACAAATGGCAACAACGTGACATGGAGAGTGGTCTTGGAACTGGAACTACAGGCCCTTTTCCACTATTTAGGACTACTCGGTCCAACACGACACGGTTTGGTGTTGAGTAAAGATGTAAAGGGTCTTAATCGATATGTTTTAACGCTTTTTTGCCAAATGATCAGAAATCGGTGGCAATAGCTTAAGAAAAGGCTTAAAAAACATGACTACTGGCAAAGTGGCAAAAAGTGTAACTCGTAACAGGTTTTTGTGGCTCCAAGCGGGTTTCAGTTTGGTGAAAACAGGCCAAAATGGCTGTTGTGATGCAAAAGGTTGACAACTCCAACAGATTCGACTGATTGAAAAGAAAATTGTTAGTTGCAGCCTTAGTGAGTATTTATACATACTATATTTGAAAATGAATTTAATAAGCGTGTGAGGCATTTTGAAGCAGTATGGTCACTCATCAGTCACTTTTTTGGCAAATGTTAATATAAATTGCAGGAAAACGTCAACGCCATGCTAGCAGGAGGGTTTGTAGGGGAAGCAAAAACAGACATCTTTATTGGCGTATCAATTCCTTGCGGATTTCTCACCATTTGCTGACGGTCCCTGGAACTTAACATGCTACACTGAGACTATTAGTGTCAGCTTTCTTATGTCGTTTTACAGCAAGCGTGTATTCTACATACAAATATATTCTATAACCACCAAACACAGTTAATGTATGTCCTGCTGTGCAAACTCCAATGCTGTAACTCTCAGGTGAGCTTTGCATGAGATGTTTATAATGCAAATTAGAGTGAGAAGTTTAAGTATGACGAGCAACTGTGGAAATTGCAGTGGCATCGTTGGGATGAGGAGCGAAAATATCTACTTAAATGCCCCGAGACAGATGAAGCACTGAGAACCTGAAATCCTCCACTGGCACATAAGCTTTCCTGCTCTCTCTCACTGTCACAGCACACACACACACACACACACACACACGCACACACACCTCGCTCATTTAGATACAAGTGGTTAAAAAAAAAAAAACGAGGAGAGAGAAACTCAAGAAAACAGTGGAAATATGAGGGAAGGTCTCATGAAGGAGACTCTACAAAAGCTTAATTAAGATTCCTTAATCTGTGCTGCCGTGCTAGCAGCGTTTCAGGGCGACTTGAAATAAGACATTATTATGATAATAAGTGCAGCCTCATAGAGCTTGAAACCGGCAGGGCTCATTTGAACAGTGCGAGGCAAAGACAAGCGGCAAACATTGCCAATATCCGCTCTCTCCCTCTGCAGCGCACACGGAAGACTGCCGAGGCCTGGCACACTCGTTCACCAGTCCGTGCATAATTAACAGTGGTGACTAACAAATAATTACACATCATACATCAACAACTTCACTGGGAATCTGTACACACAAGAGTACATTAAATGTGCTCATTGTATACTGTATGTATGCTGTGATAGAAGAACAAAAATGTAGAAAATATTTGTCGGTCAGCCTGTGGTAATATGCACATATGCCTGTGCAGTATTTTTCATTTATACACATTTATTTACATAGCTACAAAATTTTTTAACATCTAATAAACGTAAAATGAAATTTCATGGCTTCACTATATCGTGGTTTAAACAGTACTTTGACGGTTTTATATATACAGTATATATATTCATTCATTCATTTTCTATACCGCTTATCCTCATTAGGGTCGCGGGTATGCTGGAGCCTATCCCAGCTGCTTTTGTGTGGGAGGTGGGGTACACCCTGGACTGGTCGCCAGCCAGGGCAGACAAACAAGCATTCATACTCACATTCATACCTATGGACAATTTAGAGTCAGCAATTATATATTTTATTTAATTATATATATTAATATATAAAAATGGTATATATTATATTAGGGCTCCACGGTGGATCAGTGGGTAGCATGTTGGCCTCACAGTCAGGAGGTTCAGGGTTGGGGATGTCTGTGTGGAGTTTGCATGTTCTCTCCATGTGTGCGTGGGTTTTTTATGGGTATTCCGGTTTCCTCCCACATTCCAAAAACATGCATGTTAGGTTATTTGGCGACTCTAAATTTATACTATTTTTTTCATTCAATTTATTACTACAGTGACCAAAGCGGTCCGCGTATAACAAAAATCCATGCTGAGTTTCCGCATGGACGCCTTCAAGTTTCGGACACTACTGACTGATGGGGAGGAACGTTAGGAGCTCAATCATAGCAAATGCCAACGAGAAGGCTGAGCTGGAAGACCCTCCCATCTCACTACGGTTTCCTGTTTGGGAACACTTTGGCTTCCCTGTTAAAATTACGGATGGACAAAGGCAAGCGGATAAATCCAAAGTTGTGTGTCGACATTGTTCCACAAAGATCGGGTTTAGTGCAGGAAACACGTCTAACATGTTAGCGCACTTAAAATGGTATCATCTGGCAGTGAATGTTACAAGAAAGAAAAGCAGCTTAGTGCAAACATCGATAACTTCAGCTCTGTTGCTAGTGTGCAGATTTTCTCCTCTGCTGGAGATTTTGTCACTGCAACCACTGTACACGGGGCTTTCTGCACTTGAATAGTTACATTTGTCATATTCAGGCTGTGCCCTGCCATTGACTGGCGACCAGTCCAGGATGTACCCCGCCTCTCGCCCAAAGACTGATGGGATAGGCTCCAGCATCCCCACGACCCTAATAAGGATAAGCGTTATAGAAAATGGATGAATATTCAGGATGTTGCTGCTAAGTGTTCAAAGTTTTAACTTGTTATTTTTTAATTGTAAATTTTTTTTAATGCAACAGTTTATTTCATTATTATTTTTCTAAAACTCAGAGTATCTGAAATATCCGCAAAAATAGTCATTTATTAAAAAAAACATATTGTTTGCATATTTTAAATCAAAGCATTTAAAGTAATTTTGTATGCCTTTTTACATCAAATATTAACTGAACTGAGCACTTGAAGAAACTGAACCAAACAAAAATTACACTTTAGTGTATCCTTACTAACCTAATATACCCTACCCGTCAAACACCCATCCATCCATTTTCTGCGGCTTATCCTCATTAGAATCGCGGGGGTATGCTATAGCCTATCACAGCTGACTTCGGGCAAGAGGCGGAATACACCCGTAGCGGTCGCCAGTCAATAGCAGGTTTCTGGAATGACCCGAATTGGTAAAATTATTTGCTGCAACTCCAATGAATCGCTAGAAGTGGTTCAAGGACAACATCTTCATACTAAGCGATTACGTTTTGTTTTTATTCAATAGTGCTGGTATTCATTATTTAGCAGCGTACTCAATAATAAAAAAAAAAACATGAATACCTGAGCAAATAAGTATTTAACAAACAGAAAATATAGATTAAAACATATTTCTACCTGCAATTAATTATGAGTTAACCATAGACAAAATGCAATTTATCACAATTAAATAATGTAATCTTCCATTACTCCAATCTCCATTGGGTATCCCTGTGTGGAGTTTGCAAGTTCTCCTCGTGCGTGTGTGGGTTTTCTCCGGGTACTCCGGTTTCCTCCCACATTCCAAAAACATGCATGTTAGGTTAATTGGTGACTCTAAATTATCCATTAGAGTGTGAATGTGAGTGTGAATGGTTGCGATTGGCGACCAGTCCAGAGTGAACCCCGCCTCTCGCCCAAAATCAGCTGGGCTGGCTCCAGCATACTCGCGACCCTAATGAGGACAAGCGCTATAAAAAATGAATGAATTAATTTTCCATTACATACCATTAACATGTAGTGTATAGTATAGTATAATAAAAGAATTGTAATAGTATCCAAAGCATGTGTTTAAACATTCTGGCAGCAGACAGCCACACACTGAGGATGGATCATCCTCGACATCCATCCGTGATGAGCCCTATGCAGCCGGCTGTCTGCTTGTCCCGTGGGTGGACATATCTTTTGGAGGCTTGACATAAAGGTAATTGCAACAGTGACCACAACTAGCCTATAGAAGGTTATTAAGCAACCAGTGACACCTGGATCTTCTGAAAAGATGCCGATCAAATGCCTTCGCGGTGAGCAGCCCTCGGCTTTCTGTGATGGGTTTTGTGCCGCGGGCGAATGCTAAAGCCGCATTTTGATATCCACGATAGAATCTCTTTCAAGCAAGTACAGTTGACAAGAAAGGGTGCCACTTAAAATCTCAAAACTGCTTTTTTGGGGGCTTGTAACATCTTTTACACTTTTTTCCCCGTAGTTATCCAAATGTGCATCTGGGGAGAATTGGTTTCAGGCTTGTTTCTGAGGGTAAACAAAATGGGCAATTAACCAGCTCATCAGCGCAAGCGGAGCAGTTCCAATGATGCACGCTGCGCTTCTTCATGGATTTATCTGTGCAAATTGACCTCACTTTGGTGGTGCAATTCATTTCTCTGCTAATTTTCTATGTCTGCACCTCTATTAACTTGACACTTTTCTGCGTGGGGAAAAAACAACTGCTCATGGGATAGGCCTCACGGTGGTCGAGTGGGTAGCACATTGGCCTCACAGTCAGGAGGTTCGAATCTCCGTTGGGCACCTCTGTGTGTAGTTTGCATGTTCTCCCCGTGCGTGCGTGGGTTTTCTTTGGGTACTCCGGTTTTCTCCCACATTCCATAAACATGCATGTTAGGTTAATTGGTGACTCTAAATTGTTCATTAGAGTGTGAATGTTTGTTTGTCTATATGTGCACTGTGATTGACTGGCCTCCCGCCCAAAGTCAGCTGGGATAGACTCCAGCATTCCCGCGACCCTAATGAGGATAAGCGGCATAGAAAATGAATGGATGAATGCTCATAGGATACAAAATACACCATCCTCACTATTCTGGACGAGCAGTTTTTGAGCACGTTGTATGATGAATGTAACGTCAATTGCGATGAAACGTGATTCATCCAACATGACAAACCCCCTATTGCCAGAATCCCCAGTGTCACATCCTCCCCTAAGCATCTTCCTTCCTCTGTTACGGAGCATATCCTTTGTAATGTTCCAGGCAAGAAAGGCCCTGGAGACACTTAGGCAGCCCGGCGTGAGAGACAATACACACTGCTAAAGAATAGATTGGTGCTCTGATCACTGGAACAGCCTCATGCACCAAAGCCATCACCTTTAATCAGTTGTTGTGTCCAAGGAGACACATGGCAGGTGCTTCAGCACCGTGCTGGATCACAACAAAGCATCCACACTGGAGTACCCTAACCCATCACACAATGCCACCATTAAGGTGTGTCTACGTGACTGCAGCAATTAACCACCTTCAGTTTAATATGCACACATTTCTCTTGGAGATGAGTAAAGTATCTATTTCTAATAACAAAACCTTTTTGACACATACTGATAAGCAATTCATACAACAAGAGTCTTACAGAAGACATACAGTAGAACCCCAATCACCGTACCTTTCGGGTATCAACACACGCTGCGTGAGTCCAGCTGTGTTCTTGGTTTTTATCAACAAAAAAAAATCCTTGTTAACAGGCTGTTGGGATGAAACAGAGTTATTGTCCCCCAGCTCTGTCACCCGTCTTTGATGTCATCAGTGGTTGACTGTTGTTCTTTGCCAAAACACACACAGTTAAGTTCTTATTCACCACTGCTGCAAAAAAAGCCACAGTGAAGCCAAGGAAAGTTGCAAGTGCGAGAAAGACACAATCGAATCGAAGAAATAACTCCTAATAAACTCAAATCCATGTGTATGTATGTATGTGTATATATATATATATATATATATATACTGCCTCATAGCTGTCTTTGACAGCTGTGAAAGAAAAAGTGATGTTAAATGATCATTCTTTTCATTTGTCATTTATATGCATTTCAAATAGATTGATTTTGGAGAAGCCGTTCAAAATTCAGGGCTGTGGATTTGCAGACATACAGTACTAACACACATGTTAACACGCTACATTTGCCAGCCTAGGGAATGCCTTGCCCTTCACTTTACACTGGTTTTACTGTATATATGCCTGTACTGTATATAGGCGTATTTATAGTCTCTCAACCAACTGTTTCTCTCTATAATTATTGCCAGTGTATTTTATACAAGATGAGAAAGTAATTATCATGGAGTGAGGAGTTCCCAAAAGATTATGACTGCTAAATGGAACACTGTCGAGCCAATAAAGCAAGAAAGGACCGCTGGCATGCATTCGTTAAAAGTTTCCTCTGATTATTACGCTAACTATATCCTACTAGTCTTTTAATTTATCAACATTGCAAACCTTTGACATATTAACACTTATCCATTTAAAAAATAAATACATTAGAGCAAGAACTGTCTTTTGTTCATCTGTGAAATGTTATCTTGTTTTCAAATGGTTTATTTTGTTGTGACCACTAGCAGTGTTTGGTGGCAACCTTAATTTGCTTGTTTTAATAATCTAGCATTTTTTTTCAGTTGATTGATGCCTCTTAGTGCTTAAATATTGTAATATAAGAAGACCATCGCGCTGAGTAATCATACAAAAACTGTTGTGACGTATAGGTCTGATGATAACAATTATTAATATTTCATATTGCATTTCATTCCTGGTGCTCGACTCAAAAAGTTTTTTTCCTCTATGTCCCCTTTGGGGTCTGTAGGTTTGTCGGTAGGCAAATGGTGACACCATTTCTGAATGAGTTAAACAGTGAAACAGTAGAACTTTCATAGCCGATTTTAAGCTGAAGGACTGACGATAACCTATGGACGAGACCGGGTTATGAGTTTAACCTAAGTTACTATGGCGATACAGCTGCTTAAAAGAGAGCCACCTTCACTGAACAGGCAAGTCCGGCTTTAAGTCCCCCCCTGGATGTGACTTAAGACTTGCAGAACACCTGTCTGGTAGCCACCAGACAGGATGCCTTCCTTCTACACTCACAAGGAATTCAAGAACTACAAAAGTATTTAAACAGATCATTTCTTTACATCTGGTTGGAATCCCGCCTCCCCAGGGCACCTCCCTGGTGAGGTGTTTTGGGCATGCCCAGCCGGGAGAAGGCCCCAGGGAAGACCTAGGACACGCTGGAGGGACTATGTTTCACAGTTGGCCTGAGAACGCCTTGGTGTCCTCCCGGTGGAGCTGGAAGAGGTCGCCGGAGACCGGGAAGTCTGGACTTCCCTACTGAGGCTGCTGTCCCCGCGACCCGGACAAGCGGAAGAAAAGGGAATAGAATGGAATGGATGGTTGTAAGTCTTCACAGCTGTTTCAGACTTCAGTTACTTTGTTGCTGACAAGCATTATTTGTTGTCATATAAATTGGGTTTATAGATTTGTTTAAGGCAATACTTTCTGCAGATAATATTTTACCTTTGATTTTAGTATAAATTTCACTCACCACCGCCGTCAGACTTTTTTTCTTTAACTTTTTCCTTTTATGATTGATGACTATTTCAAAGGGTCCCTCACCACACGGTTAATCAATGCCGCTGCATTATGTTATATGTTGTTTGCAATTATGTTCACCATTGTTCTATTTTTGAAAGCGAATGGTAAATTTGGAAAAATTATTACATTTATAGCTCATGGCGCCACCCATGAAAAACTAGCTCTCGCAGTTCATCTTAATTTCCTGAACTGACTATCGGGGTGCTATCAGAATTTGAGGTGGCCCTCATTCTCTGCACTTGCGTCATCCATTTTTGTCTAAACCTTCCTCTTTACAGTATCACTCGGACACCGTCAACAGCCAGCTGCAACACAACGTGATTACATGACTACTATTTTAATGAAAAATATACTGAAGCAAGTCGACAATCAACCTCAAGAAGACTTCTGCTTTAGCTAAGAAATGTCACCGCAATGACGTCACTTCTAGAAATGAGGCTGAACTGCGTGTTACTTTGTCAAGGGTGACACCATGATCTATAAATATAAATGTCCTTTTTGTGAATTGACGATTAATTTTCAAAAATCACAAGGTAGATCATAATTACAAACAATATACACTATAAGATATTGAAGCAAACTTCATGAATCAGGTCGGGCACCCTTTAGGAAATCTGTAATAACTTTTTCAAAATTCACTTGATGTCTCGTTTTGACCCCCCTCTGCTTGACCCTGTGATGACAGGACATGACATCACGTGCAACCCACCAATTAGCGTTACATGTTGTATTAGAACATACTTTTTAAAAAAATCTCCTTTGCAGCCTATTTTGGCACCAAACTAGTAGGGCTCGAATTACTGGCACCCTCTGCTGATTCCAGTCATGCAGAGAAATCCCTCATGCCTACATTCCTTCAACATGTAGGGACCACAGCAGAACCTCAGCGAAACAAACATTAGATCCATTTATAGATTGGATTATTGTGTGAAGAGGCAACTGGTTTGCTTGGATGCCTTTGAGAGCCAGGGTGGGTTCAGTCCCCACTCACTGACAGTATGAATGTGATTGTGAATGCTTGTCTGTCTCGACATGTCCCTGTTTGTGATCCGATATGATACAAATACTAGAATCTTAAAAAACGACTCCCTGACCATCAACCAAATCAACAAGCTAATGTGTGTACAAAAGTCACATAAATCATAAAGTGCCTACATAAAAGACAGTCTTGCTGACATACCTGAGGACAGTGACTTTCTGTCATTGTTTCAGGTACTCTGGTCACCTTGTCTAGGCAACCCAGTATCATACTTTATGAATCCAAATGCATCTCTCAAGTCTCCCTAGGTTTGACATAGGAACCGATCTTCGGACTGCAAATCTATTGAACTCTGACTCTCTGGCTAATTCTGGTAGAGCCTGCTAGTAGTAATACTATCAGTAAACCAGGATATATGTTGATGCCTATCAAATGCAAAGAAGCTCCCTTCACTAGCACCGTGTTTACACGGCTGCCTAGCCCCATCTGCTGCTTTCCAAATAGCCTGTTGAAGGTAAAGAAGACGAGCTAACAAGTCGAAAAACAAGTGATGTTGAGGTTTTCGTTATATATTATATATTTTTTTTCACACATTAAAACACATTTTCAAACAATTCAAATTATCCTCACTAGAGTCAGGGGGTATGCTGGAGCCTATACAATTACCAATGATTTAAAATGAACTCATCAGGTGATTTTAAAAATGATCGACAACCAGACACTCAGATTTTCTACTCCTGAAACACAAAAGGAGGAAAATCTGGCGAAACTTGCATCCCTACTATCCCTATACAATTATGTTTCAGACAAATACATGAAATGTCTTTTGTAGCCTATATATGATAAGAACTATATTATTTTTTTTTTTATTTTTTTTTGTTAATTGGTTTTAAAATCTGAAGTCTAGATTTGCTCTAGGAGGGAGGCACACAGAAACAGATTTTAGTTAGAGATTTTATATTCTGCAAAAGTAAAAGAAAAAACACTAGTGATCACTGTACCATAATAAACATCTTGAATGGCCATTCAAAGTTCAACAAATTCATTTGATACAATTCCCAGCACACAACACTGTAAAAATCCACACACAGACAATTCTTCGTTGACCCCTCACACCTCAGGATCCCACAGTTTGTTAGGCCCAAAGGTAGGTGTAGTAGTGTTCCATAGTCCAAAAGATCATGTACCAGTCATATGAATTGTCGATTGCGCCCAAGGAGAAGTGAGGACAGGACTAAGGTTTCGTGCGGCTACAATGAGCCTCCTACCGTTCCGTGCTGAGCAGGAAGGGTATTTAGTTGAGGGCGGGTTCAGGTTCTAGGCCTTTTCCATAGTTCGCCACCCAACCTGGCCTAGATAAACCACAGGGCCATGGCTTAAGTTCCAGTGTGTACACAATACCATTCTTAATAAATAACACGGTTTGTATTATAATGTTTCATGATGAATGTATTGTATATACTAATACAATATGTAACAACACCATATACATAAATATATTAATATTCCCAATGTACTTATTTTATATTTTCTATTCAAGTATAAAGATACAACAGTAGTATCACATTGCACCACAAATAAACTAATTATTTAGGCAGATCAACAACACGTCACCAAAAACACCAGTAAATAACCAATGTCACAAAATACCATAACAACCAATAAGCATAAGACATTAAAGCAATTGATTCAAAATTACTTCGACCAATCATCTTTAAAGATAAAGGCTTCAAAGACCATGCTAATTCGCTACCAGTATTAGCCTTTGCTTGTATCAATGCATGAGTGAAAACAGCTAGTGCTAGCGTTGGTTAACATCTTTAGTTAACAGCGATTACTCACCGATTCTGTTCTAGTTGAGTGTAGAACGTCATTGTCAAGCTCACCGAGATTGAAGGTCGGTGCCTACAACCGGCTACAGCCCTCGGCGTGCTTCCCCAGCGTCCTACAGACATCCGCTACTACCGGTATAACTGTGATTGGTTGACAGCGGATACATGTGACCGTGTGACGTCGACTGCCTCTGACCAAATACACAGAGCGCAGGTAAAGGCGCGAGAGGACGCTGTTTTTTCACCCGGGTTACACTTTGCAGCGCACGTGTGGTACATGTCAACTACATGTTTGTGTATGGCTTAAGACAAAGACGCTTCACTATATCATTCTCATCCAACACCTGCTTTATTACTCCTTTAGATTGAGTCAAATTGCGTCTCATAGGAGCTTCAACAATACACACGCTCACTCTCCATGACGCACACAGCCACTTAGCACAGTCAAAAATACACAACACTTAGATACAACTGATGTGAAAACTTCTGGGGGACACAATAGATGCATTGTTCTCGCTCACACAAGCTTAACGCTCACTTACACGTAAAATTATGCAAACGTTTGAGAAAGAAACCGTAGAGTGACAGAAGAGAGTCGCTAGTCGACAACGACAAAGTCGCTGGGGATCGGTAAAGTCTTCGAAGCAGTAGAGAACAACTGCTCCAGGTGGAGGTTTTTACTTCAAGATTGCTGATTTGCTCATTTCACTATCAATCAAAAGGGGATTCCTACTCAGCCGAGCCTCTGGGCCAGCCCACTGCCCCACTGAACCCCATCAAAGTCCGTAGACGCTCTGCGTCTGACTTTGTAAACAAAAAAAGTGCAGCGCTGCATCGGGGATGAATGAGGAGGAGGTCGCGTCAGTTACCTGCAAAAAGTATTCTAGATTTCACCACACTTATTTGGGGGAGGGGCATTTTGGGGAAGCGGATCTTTTTCTGCAGTCTTACAGCAATCGATAGATAGATACTCTATTAATCTCCAAGAGAAATCGCCACTGGTATTAAGTATAATAAGTAATATGAGTGTAAAGGTGACTAGTGTTGTGTTATTTCATATTTAGAATTTAGGTTTTCTAGGCTTTAAGACCAAAGGGGATCACTGTACTGCAATATCGTGATTCCTACAATAAACAGATGATTCTTATGTGTATTCCACTTTGTCTAAAGACAGCACTGCCCAGTGGTCATTTTGTTAGTAGGTGCCAGAACTGAAACTACAAATGCTTCACATTTAAAGTCACCTCTTTTGCAAAATATAGTTGGTTGTAATTTCAGACAAACTTGCTAAAATACTACCTGACTTCATTATTATTATTGACTGTTCACTGAGTTGCTTGCGTGCTACAATTTGCATTAATTACAGCACAAAGCTCAGCATTAGCCAGCATGACTAATATGATGTGACTTTATTAGTCATGTTATAGCGTCAGCTTTTTCTCACCACTTAATGCATCTCCTGCTAGGAGGGGAGTAATAGCATTTTTAAATGAGGGAAAAAAAGGTTGGGCAGCAAATCATTAGGTAGGCTCCATAACATGACAATTACAGGACTCTCTACTGCAGCAAATTAAAAAGCAACACAGCACAAATACTATGGAACATCTGAAGTTGGACATAAACAACATAAAAATAAACCTTTTATAAGTGTATGTACTGTATATCACCAATAAAGGCGGGTCCTATATAGTTTTGCACCGAGGGTGTCACATTTGCGTAGGGCCAGCCCTGGTTGGATCTTACAGGTTTCAGTTTCAGTTTCATTTGTCATAAAACCTGACTCGTGAAACATTTTAGCCTTTGTGCGTATGTACCAATGCACACCTTTTTGCCTATAAAATATGCATTTGTGTGCTACGGTCTCTGTACTGTTGTGTAGGGAGACAGAGACACAATCAGACACCATCCATCAATGTCTATAGGGTTCATCCTGTTCAAGGTGAAGGCAAGGTGCTAGAGCCTACCCCACTCTGACTCCACATTCTTTCAGGACTATTCTGCAAGCGATCATTGTCTGCATGACGTTTAATACAATGTCTGGTAATATAACATTTCCTGATAAGAAGCAATACACTTATAAACCACACATCTATATAAACATACTTCAATCTTTCCGCTACATTCAACACATTATTAAATCACTGCTAGCTTTGACATTTGCAATTCGCCTTTACTGGATTTATTGGATTCGGTTGTGTGTTCCTTGGTAGATTTGTTTGAATCAATGTCGATGACTCATTCAATCATGTGTCAAACCATCCAAGATCATGATGTGCTACTATTTATGGCAAGTACTGTAATATAATGCATATTCATTTGATGGATCAAAAAAAGCGGGCTTTGCGATGATGCATGAAGATCAGTGATTACAGTATCAGCACCATGGCTCTTGTGTTTGCTACTGAATCTACTTTGCAGGGAGCAACAAACTGCTTGTGAGAGTAGACGTCACTCCACTCCCAATTAAACTGTACATGTTGGAGTAGCCTTTTGTTGTAGCCAACACGAGGCACTGCTGTGCAATAACCATGCAATATGATCAGCATTATTTGCAGTACTTCAGCAGTGTTGCATTGATTTTATATTATATTTATTTTTGTTGGCTATAATTTAAAAGTTTGCAGAACAGACTGGCCCACTGTGTGCCTGTTGAGAAACTAAATAAGTAACAAAGCAGATCATTATCTTTTACCTTCACCTCTTTAGGTGGCACCAACACATGTTAGCAGATCACACTTCAGGAGAAATTTAGTTGTGGTTTTAGGTGTCAAGAGTGTTTAGTGAGTGTTCACAGTTTCTCCTGGACAGGAGCCTCCAGGTAATCTGGATACTTGTGTTATCTCAGCACCTGCCATGTGTGACAGCAGCACAGCCATAAACGCTTCACGTTTCCGACAGGCGTTACTTTTCAACGCATCATCACTTTCATAATCCCCTTATACGGTCAAAGCGCCAAGTCCTGTGCAGGCTCCTGACACCTGCAGCACATCTCACACAATCTGGTAGGGCAGGATTCGGGGAGATAATACCACCCTGAGACATAATCATCATCCTGCGGACCACTTTGAAACACATCTGACTTTGTACGTGAACATAAATCAACAAGTAAAAGTCCTCCACTAGTTCTGAAAGAGACCTGCCATTTCATTTGGAAAATAATGAATGTTCAACTGTCCATCACCACTTTGTGCTTGGACTTACATGGCTTCACTCTTTTTTCAAAATAAATTCATTAATAAATTGCTCTTTCATTGTTGAAAATGGCCTACTATTAGTAAAAATGCATATTTAAGATAACCCAATGTCTTTTTGACTAAATTAAACATTATCAGGCATAAAAATGTCTAAACTAATACACCATTTTAAGGCTTTCACATTTAAAGATGTGATGATATACAGTACTACCCAGAAAATTAGAATATCCTGAAAAAGGTTGTTGTGCAATTCAATTTATAAGGTGAATTTGACATATATAATCGAATAATGTGCAAACCAATATATTTCTAGTTTTTTTTTTTTTTTCTTTGGATTTTGCTGATCCGTCCGGTCTTGCAGTTTAAAAAAAAATCAAATTTTCGGAGTTTTTGGTTTTTATAAGCTGAAAATATAAACCAGCAAATTTCCAACACAGAACTGCTTGAGATATGTCAATTTGCGTGTAATGGCTCAATAAAATTTGTTGGTTTCATCTCTTATGTTAAATTGACAACTTTTACTTGATATTCTAATTTTTCGGGTAATACTGTATAGTAGTGCTTTCCAAACTTTTCACATTGGCGTACCACTTTTTGACATTTGACCTGATGACGTACCCCCTACTCCTGCACACTCATAAAACATTACCTTATTTCTTAATTAAATCTCCCGGCTGGGCATGCCCAAAACACCTCACCAGGGAGGCGCCCGGGAGGCATCCGGACTAGATGCCCGAGCCACCTCAACTGGCTCCTCTCAATGTGAAGGAGCAGCGGCTCTACTCTGAGCTCCTCCTGGATCGCCGATCTCCTCACCCTATCTCTTAGGGTGAGTCCAGCCACCCTACGAAGGAAACTCATTTCCGCCGCTTGTATCCGCGATCTCATTCTTTCGGTCATGACCCATAACTCATGACCATAGGTGAGGGTGGGAACGTAGATCGATCGGTAAACAGAGAGCTTTGCCTTCCGGCTCAGCTCTCTCTTCACCACGACGGTCCGGTACAGCGACCGCATTACTGCAGATGCTGCACCGATCCGTCTGTCGATCTCACGCTCCAACCTTCCCTCACTCGTGAACAAGAACCCGAGATACTTGAACTCCTCCACCTGAGGCAAGACCTCACTCCCAACCCGGAGGGTACAGTCCACCCGTTTCCGACTGAGAACCATGGCCTCGGATTTGGAGGTGCTGAGTCTCATCCCAGAAGCTTCACACTCAGCTGCAAACCGCTCCAGTAAACGCTGAAGGTCACAGCCTGATGAGGCCATAAGGACCACATCGTCTGCAAATAGCAGAGACGAGATCCTAAGGTCACCAAGCTGGACTCCCTCAACACCTTGACTGCGCCTAGAAATTCTGTCCATGAAGATTATGAACAGAATCGGTGACAAAGGGCAGCCTTGGCGGAGGCCAACGTTCACCGGAAACAAGCTCGACTTACTGCTGGCAATGCGAACCAGGCTCCTGCTTCGATTGTACAAGGACCGAATGGCACGTAGAAGCGGACCATCAATCCCGTACTCCCGGAGCACCCCCCACAGGACACCACGAGGGACACGGTCGAATGCCTTTTCCAGGTCTACAAAGCACATGTAGACTGGTTGGGCAAACTCCCACATACCCTCGAGTACCCTTGCAAGGGTGTAGAGCTGGTCCAGTGTTCCGCGACCGGGACGAAAACCACATTGCAGCTCCTCTAACCGAGGTTCGACTAACGGTCGTACCCTTCTCTCCAGCACCCTGGAGTAGACTTTCCCAGGAAGGCTGAGGAGTGTGATCCCCCTATAGTTGGAACACACCCTCCGGTCACCCTTTTTAAAAATGGGGACCACCACCCCGGTCTGCCAGTCCAGAGGTACTGTTCCTGACTTCCATGCAATGTTGTAGAGGCGTGTCAACCAACACAGTCCTCCAACATCCAGAGCCTTGAGAAATTCCGAGCGGAACTCGTCTACCCCCGGAGCCTTGCCACTGGGGAGTGATTTAACTACCCCAATTACCTCAGCCACGGTGATAGAACTGTCCACGTACGTATCCTCAGACTCTGCTTCCTCTACGGAAGGCATGTCAGTGGGATTGAGAAGGGCCTCAAAGTATTCCTTCCACCGACCAACTATATCCACAGTCGAGGTCAGCAAGCCCCCGTCCGCACTGTAAACAGTGTGAACTGGGGGCTGCTTCCCCTTTCTGAGGTGTCGGACGGTTTGCCAGAACCTCTTCGAAGCCGACCGAAAGTCGTGCTCCATAGCCTCACCGGACTCCTCCCACACCCGAGTTTTTGCCTCGACCACCGCCAAAACCGCGTGCCGCTTGGCCTGCTGGTACCTGTCAGCTGCTTCGGGAGTCCCGCAAGCCATCCATGCTTGATAAGACTCCTTTTTCAGCTTGACAGCAGCCCTAACCCCCGGTGTCCACCATCGGGTTCTAGGCTTGTCACCACAACTGGCACCGACCACCTTGCGGCCGCAACTACAACTGGCTGCCTCAGCAATGGAGGCATGGAATACGGCCCATTCGGACTCCATATCCTGGTCCTCCCTCGAGATGCATGCAAAGCTCTGCTGGAGATGAGAGTTGAAGACTCGACGAGAGACCCTGCCAGACGTTCCCAGCACACCCTCACTACGCGTTTGGGTCTGCCAGGTCTGTCTGGCATCTTTTCCCGCCATTAAATCCAACTCATCACCAGGTGGTGGTCAGTTGGCAGCTCAGCCCCCCTCTTCACCCGTATGTCCAGAACATGCGGACACAGATCAGATGATACGACCACAAAGTCGATCATAGACCTGCGACCTAGGGTGTCCTGGTGCCAAGTTCACTTATGGACATCCTTATGTTCGAACATGGTGTTTGTTATGGACAAACTGTGATTCGCACAGAAGTCCAGCAACAACACAACACACGGGTTCAGGTCAGGGAGGCCGTTCCTCCCAACCACGCCCCTCCAAGTCCCACTGTCATTGCCCACATGAGCGTTGAAGTATCCCAGTAGAACTATGGAGTCACCAGCTGGGGTGCTCTCCAGAACCCCTCTAATAGACTCCAAGAAGGCTGGGTACTCTGAACTGCCGTTCGGCGCATACGTACAAACCACAGTCAGGACCCTTTCCCCAGCCCTAAATCGTAGAGAAATAACCCTCTCGTTTACTGGGGAGGACTCCAGCACAGAGGCACCAAACCGAAGGCTAACAATAAGCCCACACCAGCTAGCCGTCTCTCCCCTGCAGCAACTCCAGAGAAGAACAAGGTCCAGTTCCTCTCAAGAAATTAGGTTCCAGAGCCCAAACTGTGGGTTGAGGTGAGTCCGACTATATCTAGTCGGAATCTCTCTGCCTCTTCCACAAGCTCGGGCTCCTTCCCCACCAGAGAAGTGACATTCCAGACCAGGTCGCCCGGACACCCGCCCTCGACCACTGCCAAATCACAAAGCACCGGACCCTTATGCTTGCCCCTGCAGGTGGTGGGTCTGCGGGGGGGAGTTCCCGTGTGGCTTCCTGGGAAGTCTGGACTTCCCTACTGAAACTGCTGCCCCCGCGACCCGGATAAGCAGAAGAAAATGGAATAGAATGGAACCTATTTTTACCAGCATAGAGCATGTAGTTTTTGGGTTCATGAAATAAGGGTCTGTTAATTAAATGGAAAAAATCTTACATTTACTAATGCAATCCATCAATGGACAATTTAGCCCAGTAATTGAGAAATGGATGTAGCGTGGCTAACTTTTCTAATGGGATGCACACATTGCTAGAAAATCTTTAACAAATTGTAAAGCCCGTGATTGTGATTAAGAAAGTTGTGGTCACCCATGCAATTCCAACTGCATATGTAAGTCATTTTCTATGACATGCTGTTCTTTACAGTTAGACGGCATCTGTCAAACAGCGCTCTTATTTTGAAGGCCTTAAGGATGTTCTGTGTGCGCGAATGTCTCTTTACAGCTAAAACGAGCGGGGTGCAAAAATAAATGTGTTTCATTCAGCACATGCACGTCATCATCAGGCATTGTAAAACGCTCTTACATTAAAGCCGTGAAAACCTACTCATCCAGCCTCAGTTACACACACACACACACACACACGCACAGGAGCATTAGTTTGCCAGCTTCCATTCACGTGCGTGTGCTTGAATGGCTAGCGGAAGCGAAGCTGAGAGCAGGTTCTGTCAACTTTTGCCAGTGTTTATCATCATTTCAGCATGTTTAATTCGGGAGAGGGCAGTTTATTATTTGTAATGAGTTTCTGCCAGGGAATTACTTAATCACACAAATGTTCCTTCTCCTCACAATGACAGTGTTTTATTCACATTACCAATTTCTGCAAGATTGCACGTTTAACAGTAACATACATTTTTATTGGCCAATTCTGTGATTCAGTTATTGCGGAAATCATAGGACCCTATTCCATTTTGATGTTGGAACCCTTCCGTTTGAATGGCTTGAATTTGAGCTTCACAGTTTTGTCCACTCACAATGGCGATGGTTTAAGTCTGCATATTAATGTATTACCAAATTGAAGGGAAAAGCTTAACAATGACAATAAAGCAGTATCCGCAATACAAAAAGACATACAACCAATGATGAACCTAATTATTGCAAGGATTGGAACATCAATATAAATCTTTAAGATTAAACACTTTTAATGCAAAAATAATCATCCCATGTATTTTTTTGTTCATATCATGTGCACACAGCGATAAAAAACTTCATGGTGTGTCTCCTTTCCACCCCATCCTCCTCGCGCAGTGAGGTGTTCAGGTGTACTTGTAAGTGTTTGGTGCTAATTGTTTTTCATTTTTGTTCGCGTACCCTCTATTGCATTTGGCGTACCCCTGGGGGTAGGCGCACCTCATTTTGGGATATAGCATTCTATACTGGTCACTAGGTGTCAGTAATGCTACTGTAATGTTCTGTGAGACACACAAGCACCATACTTGATCACTGGATCAACAAGCTTTAATTACAGGCTTGAATTATCTCACAACAGGCTCAATTATCCCGTAACACAAACTACTGTTGTGGTCATAACCCATGCCAAGCTGAAATCAAAGCACTCTGACTCCTTGTGCATTGTTTATTGAGTACAACTTCTGAATAACCTTGATAAAGAAGGTAGGAAACGCTATTGAATTCAAGAAAGAGCTTATTGCAAAGTACGAAAATGGCATCCCCTCTTCCCTCAACATTCCACGCCATCTTTGCCAAAAAGAATCTTCTCTAAGTTCCTTGTTTTCATATTTTTCTGTTTTTGTCCAACCTTTTGGAACGAAAACCATGGTACTGCTGTAGTTTGTCAATTACTATTTTGTTTTAGCGGCTAACTTCACTTTTGTGTCTTCTTCTCTTTAAACGGTTGCGACAAACTATTTTTTATTTCATTTTTTGGAGGCGGATTTGCCCATAAGTGCAGTAAGTGAATTTGACAGTGCAAATGTTTCTGTAGTCAAAGCAGCTTGCACTCCCTTTGAAGAAAGAAACAGGAGTGAGCGTAAACGCCTCCTTGTTCCTCACGGTGTGCTGTGAAGACACGCACTTCACAAGCCATAAACACAGACGGAGGGGAGCTGACGGCTCTTTGCCAGGCCTGCAAATGACAAGCTGAAAAAGAAAGGCCTCAAAGCCCAGAGCCTTGATGGGAAAAGGCAAAAGTGAGAGTAATCAGAAAGGAGATTTTATTGTACTCATTGTAAAGGTGTCACACCTTGCTTTTTACAAGAAAGCACTTTAATTAAACAGGTCGATCTTTTTTAAAAGCGTCGGCATGCGGAGAACCGCCTGCTTCAACTGAGTGATAATTAGGAACTTTGGATGTCACAGTTTTGGGTGTTGAAAAGGTGCCAAANCACGCACTTCACAAGCCATAAACACAGACGGAGGGGAGCTGACGGCTCTTTGCCAGGCCTGCAAATGACAAGCTGAAAAAGAAAGGCCTCAAAGCCCAGAGCCTTGATGGGAAAAGGCAAAAGTGAGAGTAATCAGAAAGGAGATTTTATTGTACTCATTGTAAAGGTGTCACACCTTGCTTTTTACAAGAAAGCACTTTAATTAAACAGGTCGATCTTTTTTAAAAGCGTCGGCATGCGGAGAACCGCCTGCTTCAACTGAGTGATAATTAGGAACTTTGGATGTCACAGTTTTGGGTGTTGAAAAGGTGCCAAACAGAAAAAACTTAACGTTATGTGAGTCATGGTGCTACAAAAGCATGCATTTGATTATTTTAATAGCTCAAATTGGCTTATTTTGTCTTCTTGTCGACCATATGTTTATTTTCTTATATTCACATATTGTTGTTGTTTTTTTAAGTGGTTAGGCAACACTTCTGAAGACAGCAGAGCCTGCTGGGCCATTAAGGAATATGGGCACATGCTAAGGGCCCTATGGTCTCCAGGGGGAGCCAAAAAATGTGGAAAAAATTACCTCCAAAATATTAAAAGTAGTTCTTCCTATGAATTCTTAAAATAGACAAGCTTACATTGATTTAAATTTAAAGCAATGGGCAATTTACAGTGAGGGAAAAAACTATTTAAACCCCAGCTGATTTTGTAAGTTTGCCCACTAACAAAGAAATGATCAGTCTATAATTTCAATGGTAGGTTTATTTAAACACTGAGAGAAAACAATGACAAAACAAATCCCGAAAAATGCTTTTCAAAAAGAGTTATAAATTAATTGGCATTTCCATGAAGGAAATAAGTATTTGATCCCTTTGAAAAATGTGCTTCAGTACTTGGTGGCAAAACCTTTGTTGGCAATCACAGAGGTCAGCCAGTTCTTGTAGTTGGCCACAAGGTTTGCACACATCTCAGGGGGGATTTTGGCCCAAGTCATTAATGTTTCGTGGCTGATGTTTGGCAACTCAAACCTTCAGCTCCCTCCACAGATTTTCTATGGGATTAAGGTTTGGAGACTGACTAGGCCACTCCATGACCTTAATATGCTTCTTCTTGAGCCAATCTTTTGTTGCCTTGGC
>QODF01000226.1:429032-531879 GCA_024372805.1 Oostethus manadensis | reverse complement strand
AGACCGAGGGAGATTGGCAGTTAATTAATGTTTCTTCCATTTGCGAATAATTGCACCAACTGTTGTTACCTTCTCACCCAGCTGCTTGGCGATGGTCTTGTAGCCCATTCCAGCCTTGTGTAGGTCCACAATCTTGTCCCTGACATCCTTGGAAAGCTCTTTGGTCTTGGCCATGGTGCAGACTTTGGCATCTGGATTGATTGTTTCTGTGGACAGGTCTCTTTTATGCAGGTAACGAGCTGAGAGGGCTGCCAATGTCAGCTTATTACCTGTATAAGATCCACCTGGGAGCTAGAGATCTTGCTGACGGATAGGGGATCAAATACTTATTTCCTTTATGGAAATGCAAATTAATTTATAACTCTTTTTGAAACGCATTTTTCTGGATTTTTTTGTCATTGTTGTCTCTCAGTGTTCAAATAAACCTACCATTGAAATTATAGACTCATCATTTCTTTGTTAGTGGGCAAACTTACAAAATCAGCTGGGGTTCAAATCGTTTTTCCCCTCACTGTATATTACATAAAATTATAACAGATTTCCTCAAGCTCATCATTTTTGTAAATATTTTTGCATATAATTTTATACCGTAATCCCTCTTTGATCATGGTTAATTGATTACAGCCCCAACTGTGCTAGGTGAATTTCCACAATGCAACATTTCTTATTTATACATGGAAGATTCTTAGTGCGTAGAAAACCTGTTTACAAGTGTCTGAATACAGTCGTTATTAGAAGCATCTAGACATGAAATAACACCCCTATAGTCACCTTTACACTCATATTGCCGAATATAGTAGACATAAGAGACATATAGTAGTGTTCAAAATAATAGCAGAGCAGTGCAATACAACTAACCAGATGAATCACTGTTATTAGTATATTTTTATTGCTACATGGCAAAGATGTTATCAGTAGGTACAATAGATTCTTAAAAAGACCCAGCATTCATGATATGCACTCTTTTAAGGCTGTCCAATTGGGCAAATAGTCAAAAGTGTGGTGTTCAAAAAATAGCAGTGTCTACTGGTGACTTTACAAATTCAAAAATATGTTGTACAAACTTTTATGTTTCTAGGATTTGGTAATTGTGTGAATTATTAAACTAATATTTAGTTGTATGAGCAGTTTTCAGAACTGCTTCACATCTGTGTGGCATGGAGTCAACCAACTTGAGGCCCCTTTAGCTGTTATTCCACTCCAGGATTCTTCAACAATATTCCACAAATCCTGAACATTTCTTGGTTTTGCTTCAGAAACAGCATTTTTGATGTCACCCCAAAGTTCTCGATTGGATTAATGTCTGGATATTGGGCTGGCCAATTCACTCCACATAACAACATAACAAGATTTTGCTGTTTTACTAGTGTGTTTAGGGGTCATTGTCTTGTTGAAACACCTATTTCAAGGGCATGCACCCTAAGGCAACATGACCTCTTCCAGTATTTTGACATATGCAAACTGATCCATGAACCCTGCTATGCGATAAATAGGCCAACACCATACTGGGAGGAACATGCCCATATCATGGCGCTGGCATCTCCATGCTTCACTGTGTACTGTGGCTTGAATTCAGAGTTTGGGGGTCGTCTCACGAACTCTCTACGGCCCTTTCCCCCAAAAAGAACAATTTTAGTCAGTCTACAAAATGTTCCCCCTTTTCTCTTTAGGCCAATTGATGTGTTCTTTGACAAATTGTAACCTCTTCGTCACATGTCTTTTTTTTAATAAAGGTACTTTGCGGGGGATTCTTGCAAATAGATTAGCTGCACACAGATGTCTTTTAACTGTCACAGTACTGTGAGGTAACTCCAGACTGTCTTTGATCATCCTTGATCTGATCATTGGCTGAGCCTTTGCTAATCTGGTTATTCTTTGATCCATTTTAATAGTTGTCTTTCATTTTCTACCACATGTCTCTGGTTTTGCTCTCTATTTTAAGGCACTGGAGATCATTTTAGCTGAACAGCCAAAAATATTTTGCACCTCTTCATACAATTTACTCTCTCCAATCAACTTTTGAATCAAAGTACGCTGTTCTTCTGAACAATGTCTTGAACGACCCATTTTCACAAGCTGTCAAAGAGAAACGCATGTTCATGTGCATGTTGAACCAGTGCTGGTTCAACATGCACTTATGACTAGGGGTCACCTGATTCACACCTGTTCACAAAATGTATCACTGATTGAATGCCACACTGCTATTTTTTGGAACATACCTCTTTCAACTAATAGCCTAATTACACAGCCTTAAGAGCACGCATATCATGAATGATGGGTCTTGTTTGTTTTCTGAGAATCTACTGCACCTACTGGTAACTTTTGTGCCATATAGCAATAAAAATATACTAATAACAGTGATTCATCTGGTTAGTCACATTGCACTGCTATTATTTTGAATACTATTGTATAAGACATCTAATCGACTCACATGATATCATTGGGTGAGTTCCTTGCTATTCTTTTTTTTAAACTTCCTGTTCTGCACAGTACTTCCTGCTGTGGCCATGATGACATCAATGTAACATTTCTGACACTTAGAGACCAGTGTAGAGTATCATCATACTAATACTTTTTAATGCGTATTCTTAATGCCTTATAGTTGTATTTTAGTTAATTTAGGCCAAAAATATTTAAAATATGCATAAATATGCATGTTACTAATACAATTACTGTACACTCTTAATATTCAGCATAATTTGTAGACCGGAAGATGCACATCTTGCTAGAAAATAATCCAGTTCAGACAAAATTGTGCATTTTCATACCAAATAGTTTAATGTCTACCGCACTTTTGTTGTACCACAGTAATAAAAAGCATCCGGTAGCAAAGTTTACAGTGAGGATGTGCATCAGAGGGTGGCGTAATAGTCCTGACCCTGCAGACAGCGGTAATGACTACGCTATAAGATAGCTGAAGCTGGGATCTAACGTCGCCACGGGCTGACATAAAAATTCATAGCTGTGGACCAAGATCAGGAAGCTCAACATCATATAAAAACATAATGGATCCTGCAGCAGAGCGGAGAGCGTGAAGCACTCCTCCTCAAGCAGCTCTGCTCCTTGTCCTCACAAGACCAATTATGCCACTCCTAATTGTTTGACTCAAGTCTTTAATTGTCCGTGCGGCCGCCCGGTGAGCGTCGCCGTCAGTGCAAAGGGCAGCCATGTCACACGTATCAATCACTTTCAACTTCCTTCTCTTCATTTTTAAGACCTTTATTATGAATTGATCGCCACTACACACAATTACGCTTGATGATTGGAAAAGAAATAGGTTGTGGGGGAGTTGCTCAAAACAGTCAATACACGCTCTAGCGGCGGCAATCCATTTGAGGGCTTTAGCGTGCGGGAAGATGACAACCTTTGGCAGTAAACATTGGAGACAATGCTCAGGCTGTGGATTGTAAATGCCACAGACAATATTGTTTAGGAGGGATTATGCATTGCGGCCCTGGAGACCAGGAGGCAATATGAGCAAAGATTCACATCAGCACTGCGCAAAAGTTCCCGAATAATTCCTGGAAGGCGGCGTATTCACGCATGCAAGGCCCTTTAATGCTGCAAATCCACGCTTAATCGCATCGGCTGAAAAGTCCTCTAATATTCTGCTCTTGCCACGCCGTTGCTCTAGTTTTTTGGGGGCTTTTTCTTACAAATCAAATCCAGAAAGAGGTTGATGCGAAGGCCCGGCAGAGCAGAGATGTGAGGAATACAAACCCTTTTTTTTATTGTCCATTGGGAAGGGAAGGAGTTGGTGTGGGGAGGGTGGACGCTGGGGTTGGGTGGCGCGGTCTGTAAAAGACACGGGGACCTTATCACAGCCTGGCAGCCCTGTAAGTCGCCGCCATGATAAAATGGCGGCACGGAAAACCTTACAAGGCTGGCACAATCCAAAGACGGATTAGGTTTTTCTGACATAAGCTTCCTGAAAAACTAATCAATCAGCCCGTGTGGTATTATCACAAGCGTGAGATTAAAGAGTCACTCCTAATCCTCCATCCCACTGTACATTTTATTACACTTCTTAATGTTAGCCGCCCTTAAATATACAATATATAAATAATATAATAAAAGCTAATTGAGCATGGCAAAGGGTAACGGGGTTAAAGCATCCTTAGAGAGGGACTTTGTGTTTTGTTCGGAAGAAAGGGATCAAACTGTTGTCCTTGCCAGAGTGCTTTTTGACTTTCATTGTCTCGCTCCCAACTCTGCTGACAAGAAAGACAAAGAAACTCAAATTCAAGCGGATCAAAAAACATCCTGGCCTCATCTAATGAGTTTCCACTCTTGCTGAGCTTTTCGGGGGAAGACATAAACAACGGCGCAGCACGAGGACAAACTCCTGTGAGAAATGACATGTAAACCATGAAATCAGCGTCAAAATCAAAGTTGGGGATGAACTCCATTGTGAGACGATTGGGAGTAAACAGCTCAGCTTTGTCTCCTGAATGTGTCTCACACACACACAGTTCTTATGTGACTTATTGTGGCGGGACATCATATTACCAAAGAACTCTTCCCGAAAGATACAAAAGGTGGACTTTGTCAACGCCGCCTCCGCCTAAAGAAACCCCTCTCACCCGCATGCAATCAGGGGAATCATCTCCATCAACGCTGTTCCACTATCATCGCACGGGGGATGAGTGCAGCAGATGTCACGGGGAAGAATGGATTCTCCCAGGATGGTGCTGACCCGCTTATTTTCCCCCCAGGGGTATTGCACAGATGTCAGGGCCTGGGTTATGTTTCCATAACGGGATGCCAATATTGGCATCGCTTCATATCGGTAGGGGCCGCCCCTAACCAAATAAGGACCCTAAGCAAAAATGTATTTAGATTTTTCTTTTCTTATTTGACTTGAACCTGACTTTAGTTAGATCAGGAGTGTCCAAACGTTTCCCAACAAGTGCCGCATACAGTAAAATAAAGAGATACGGCGCCACTGAGAGTCATTCATTCATTCAATTTATCCAACTTATCCTCATTAGGGTCGCGGGTATGCTGGAGCCTATCCCAGCTGGCTTTGAGCGAGAGGAGGGGTACATGCTGGCCTGGTTGCCAGTCAATCACAGGGTATGCCACTGAGATATTTTATCAAAATTTGGTAAAGCTAACATGGTTTTGATAAATAAGAAAAAGCAGCCTGCATCGCAACTTTGTGTTATAGGTGACAAAGTGTATAATTCGTTTTTCCTTTTTTTCAACTTTAGAAATATTTCAAATCTTTTGTAATTAATTTCATAAAACTGTGACATTACTCTCATACCTTACATTATGCTTGTAATATCACTTTTTTTGTGAAAATATTTTGTTTGTCATAATGTTTGTTCATATTATCATTATATTACTCTAATATTTCGACTTTATTTTTGTGAAAGTATTGCTTTCCCCTTTTTTTTTGTTATGTGTTGAGGGCCGACAAAAAAACAGTTACAAATAGCCCTTGGGCTGCTCTTTGAACACCCCTGAGTTAGATACATGCTTTGGAGTAGAGCTGCAATAATATTTCTCATAATCCAGTTCTTCTCTATTTTGGTATTTGATAAATATATTGTTAAATATAAAAATATAAATATCCTCTGAATTCAACCTCTTCAATTTTTCTCAAATATACAGTATTTTTAATATCCTTAGTCATCTATGACAACAGACCTATTAGCTTGATGATTTAGGCAAAACAAGATATTCACACACATCGGCTTTGACTTTAGAAAACACTGATCGACGTTTTTGTCTCTTTTATGATCTGTTTTGGACCCAATCACTGACTTCGTGTGTTTGGTTCATATCGACTGAAGAGATTACTCGATTAATCAAAACAACAAGCTTCAGATAAATCCACTAAGACAAATTGTTCAGTATATTTATTCAGTGCCAAATAACACAATTGGTCTGGGACAGGATCAAACCCACACTTGGTTTACTGTGGGTCACTTTACAGGGAGTAGCTGTACCATTACACCAACAGGGACCTGTGCCAGTTGTCAATCATTGTTGCAACTAGCATGGCTTCAGACTATTTGTCTGTCCACTGATTGTATAAGTCCAAAGTTTGTACTTTGTTCTTTTACAGATGTTTGTGCCACATAGTAATGTGTAAATTGTATCATTGCCAGTGTTATTTACTTGGATTCTGATTTGTGAATTTATGACTTTACTATCTGACAGTAAGAGAATGTTAATTTAGATGATTTTTAAACCCTTTTCTTACACTTACATTTCTGCACGACTGTTCATTTGTGAAATGCATCCAGCATCATTAGATGAAATGTGACATGACATTAGTTTGATAGAATGGTGCTGCCTGTATTGGTATCGGTTGATATCAGTATATCGGATATCAGTATATTACTTCCATACTTTGATATTCTGAAGGCATTCCAATCCACAAACCTGCATGCCACACCCAAACACATCCTAACAACGTCCTTCCAGAATTTCTACCAATGAGATTGGTGCACAGGTCATGCAGGCATTAATCTCTGAAGTTGTATTTAAGGCTACTGTAGCCCTCAGAGGTTACCTTGTGTAATGATCAGGGCCAACATGTCCCCAGTCAGACTAGTGAGTCTGCATCCACTGAGGCATGCAAAGGCAGCCTCTCCAGGGAAAGCAGTCTGTCCCTTTTTCTAGACTGGGGGCTGCATCAGGCCACTTTACAACGGCATCTGCACACTTCAAGGCGACATTTAAAGACGCTCCACGCCGGCTGCACATACTGGAGCGCAGATGTGAGGAAGCGCTTCACACACATGGCATTATCACGCCAAAAGGGCCCCTCAATCCTGATAAATCCTACATTGTTATCAGCTACATACATCAGGCGCTTTGAGGACAAACACGAGAAAAAAAGCTTTCCATTTCCCTGAAGATTTGGATAGGTCTTTGGAAAGATTATTCTTGCAATTTAAACAGAATCAGATTATGTCTGCAAGATTTGGAAAATAAATCTCCAGTAAATATTAAATATTCACAGGGACTAATGAATGCGTCATATAATCTTATTGTAGTTTTTTCCAATAACTACAAACAATGCCAGGATTAAGTCTGTTGCTTTTTACACCCACTTTGCTTAGCGCTTTATTAAAAGTTAATTCAAGACGGACGTAACTAGTTGTAGCTGTAATAGAATTAGACCTTTAAAGAATGTTGCTTTAAATAAAAAGAAATAATACATGCTTTCTTGCAAAATATAACAAAATATAGTACAGCTGATCAAACTCATTAAGTTAGAACATACAGTATGTCTGAGACTAATCGGTGATGCAAAATCAAAGCCAGTACACTTTTTTGTTTGACAAAATGCTCACTGAGGGACCTAAAAGCTAAAATTACTACATTGAGGTGTCTTTAGTTGAAAATGTATCTTACTAACAGGCCAGTACGCTCCATTATAGCGTACAAAGGGATGTAAGAATGTTCCCCAGTAGTTTACATCATCCTAATTTTGAGTTTATGGTGATATTGTTGAAAATAGCTAAAAGACAAATGAATGATAAAAAGTAAAGTTGTAGTTCCCCCAACTTTCTCCAAACATTTCTTTTCACCTAAGCATGCCACTCAGTTTCACCTGATGCAGGAGGAGAAAAAAGAGGAATATTTGCAGCGCTCCCATCTTCCGTTGACTTTATCAGGGGGGGAATTTATTTAAGATCCTCTTGAAGATGTGCCGATTTGCAACTCAACCATCTCTGTGGTCACCTGAATGGGGTGGGAAAAAGCCCAAATTTTAACTTTCCATTAAGGACAATTTTGGGAGAAGCCCTGTAATTTTACCTACCTTTTTTCTTAATTGATAAATTGGTCCTTGTTCCATCCACTTGGGCTCAAAGTGTCCAAAATCCTCACAACTCGGTGATGGTTCCCTGCAAAGAGCTACCTACACTGACTGCATCACTTCACACTACGCTCCAAACATCACACCAACAGAGAGGAAATGATCCTTCCCGTTACTCAATCCCGACAAACGCGTGCGTAAAAGGCGGATGTCAAGTGAAGTATCCCACAGCGCACACCGTGCGCTTCGCTCCACTCGGCGTGTCTCCACATTCTACACCGAGCCTGTCCCACATCCAAACATCTAGTCACACTATTACCACCTTCTGGTGGGAAACACGTCGGCTGAGATTTAACCCTTTAGAGACACGCCCCACTCTTTCCTGCTCCTTGTCCTCCTTTAATAATTACATCACAAACAAATGCAATACAAATAACATCCCTTTGCTTTAATTTTATAAGCCACGTTTTTGCCAGAAAGAAACACATTTTTGAATATGATGTATGTGCTCCGACGTCACTAATTTAATACAAAGTCGCGTTAGTTTAAAGAACCCTCATTGAGAGCAAAAGTTCAATTGAGTGCTGAAAATGCTTTAATTCGCCTTTGGCGAGATATAGGGCTAGGACGCCCCCATGTGGTCGATCTTAGACATTGTCCTATACAGGTACAATACAATTCTTCAGTGTCATACAATTATCACACATACAATTATGCAAATAATAGTTAAGGAAGATTGCGTCAAACAGGTAGCCCTGTTTGATTTAGTATGCTTCACACGATAGTGCACATTGTACACTGAGAGACTGAAATTATACTTAACTGTAGACTATTTCTGAGTCTGTTCCACTACAAAAATACAGGCAAAATATAAGAGTAACGTCATAATATTTAGATTGAAAGAATAAATATCATAAAGTTAAAATGTAGGGAAAAAATGTCTAAAGATGAGGAACAAATCAAACAATAAAGTAGCATTTTGTGTCCCCAAAAATGTTTAAACAGTTTAAATTGTAAACTAGGCGTTTATTATAATTCGTTTAACTGCACATGTAGAAGAATTTACAAACATCATTTTATTGTTGCAGGTCTCATTGCGTACACTTTGTCTTTTAAGTATCCCCATTAAAAAAAAGTCTAGTGGTGTGAGGTCTGGTGAACGTGGAGGGTATTCAACAAAACCCCTCCGTTCAATCCACCTGTTTGGTAAGATCTCATCAGGGAAGGCACCCCCACACTACCCTCACGATGTTAGATCATTCCTTGATGAGATCTTGCCAAACAGGTGGATTGAACGGAGGGGTTTTGTTGATTATCCTCTACGTTTACCAGACCTCAAACTACTAGACCTATTTTATTGGGATACCTAAAAGACAAAGTCTACACAATGAGACATGCAACAGTCATTGAATTCATAGCAACCTGAACGTGAATGCACGCAAATACCAAGAGAATTGTTTCATGATGTGTGCTACTTCATTGCATCGTGTTGTCGGCAGTGTTTGGACCAGAACGGACATCAGATTGGGAACAGAATAGAATGATATCAGTGAATTATTTTACATGTTGAAAATTAAACTAATTATAATAAACACCTAGTTTATAATTATTTGAAGTGTGTTTACATTTTTTGGGGCACCCTCTATACTAAAAGTTAAATATTTAATCAATGTAAAAAAAATTAATAAATAGTCAAAATATGAGAAAATAAAAATATGAAAAATGATTAATAAAAAGACAAATATTTGTTTCATACTAATGATGCACTTTGTCACTGGTAATGCAAAGCTCAGATGCAGGCTGTATTTACACATTAATTAAAAAAAAAAAAAACGTCTATGTGTATTTACATGTATTGGTTTAGAAAATGTCAAAGTGCCCACCGCATCCTTTCATTTTCTACTATGCAGGCCTCAGTGGAAAAAGTTTGGGCACCCCTGCTTTATGAGATAGTACTAACACATGTGCTTTTGACACAAACTCACCAAATTGCAAATCCAAGATGTCTTTATCAAACCAGACTATTCCATTATCATACTTGTCATCACATTGTTGAAAACTATGATTTAAAAAAATACTTTAGTTGCCATGCAAACTGTAAAACTGTGATTAAAAAAAAACAATTTTAATTTTAGCACTATGGGGTAAAACTATAATTACAAACTTCCGCTATGGCATGCACAGTAAAATTAGAATTAAAAAAAAAAGTCATATCTATTTCTTGCATTTCAACTTCAATCTTTGGGACGTAGCCTTCGCCTAACAATGTTCAAAGCCTTTTAATTGGTCAGTCTCACATGATGGTGTGACAACGTCCGCCCTGTTATAACGGCAAAATGCAGCAAGTACAGATTATGTTGTGTTAGTGATGTGTGTGTCTGTCATAACGTCTGACTCACATTGACATAAGCGGTTGTTAACTGAAAACAGCCGTCACCTGCACATTTTACTTGAGCATTTCACCAAAGACATAAGTAGCTGATAGTAAAGGGCTTTTAACCTGTGTACCTTGGTGGTTAACAATGGGTCCATTTTGTTACTTTTTGACAGAACCACAAATGAGCTTTTCCAAACACTTGAGAGGGATAACCATGTAGTTCACAATACTACAACACATGTCAACATAAACTAACCCATTTTTCAGAGAAGTTACCCGTTTGGGTCATGTTGAACACGGTGGACCGGGACTTGATGAGGTTATGGGTTTAAACAGGTTTGACTCCGCCTTTGTTCTAAACGTTTACAACTTGGATCATACGTTCTACAAAGTGTGCAGGGAAATACAGATTATTTATAAAATGACTAACCAAAATAAAATATTATGCTTCCCATTTGCTCAGCCAGGTGATGATGTGAGAGTTGACCTCCTGTAAGACCGACTCCTCTGACCTTCCTGACACTTTCAGGTCATGACTTCCTCCATTCAGCCAGAAAACCTCCACTTGAGCTTTCATGTCCTTCACTGTGCCTTCGAAAAGAACCTTGGCAAAGGAAAAAAAACATGCAAGAAAATCCATGTGAAATGGTGGCAATACAATGATTGCACACTAACAATAAAATACCCTATCACACATGTTGTCTTTCGTGCCTGACACAAACAGCACAGACATCTTTTCAGGCAGCCCCCTGAGATCTTCACTACGCTGTTGATGAGCATGAGTCTGTCCTGGGGGGTGCAATGGAAAGGACAAACAGACGACTCCCTGCACAGCACTCTCAGATTCATCACATAGTTGCTTGGCCAGGGCAGCAGCAGCGCGACACCCCATTGACCTGCCTGGAGACAAACATTCTGTCTTAAGGGAGATTTGTCTAACGTCATAAGAAGAAAGGAACTCCATTCCATTTCATAGCAGATTACCTCCAAAGAATATGGGCTTCAAGTGCTGCAATGATTTCAAGTAGTGCTGGTGGAAAACAAGTACCGGAGACATTAGAAATGTATCCATGCTACATTTTTGTATAGTTGAACAGACATACCCACACTGCACCGTAAGCCTTTACTCGATGCGCTAGATTTAAGCCTTTACATGTGAAACGGAGACACGAGATGCCATTCGAAGCCAACGCATGTGCCAGAGAAATGAGATGTTTAAAGTTCATGTCTCCGCCAGCTCCATGTGTCAGGATGACGCCTGTGGTGACCTTGTGCTCCCGTGAAGACATGGGAACACACAAGACAGCCTCCAGAAACTTGGTCCCAAACGGAACCTTCACTCTGTCCTGAGAAGTAACATTTAGTTTGACTGTTTCATCATTTATCATTCTCAGAATAATTTGTACACAGAATGAGGAATGACGACTAGTTATGCTAGTAATAGCATTTTCAAACTACAGCGTCACATTTTGGGTTTTGCGTCTAATTCATTTCTTTGATCATGTTTTTAAAAGTATTCAAGTAAAATTCTATTTCAATTGTGTAACTGGACCATTGACTTAAAAGTTGGGACTTACCTCGCAAAACTTGGCCATCTCCCGCTGCTACAATTGCAACCCACTTCCGGTTGCCAATGCGGAAATGCATTACACAAGCAATCCTTCAGGGGGCGACATAAGCCCAATGGCTGGTTAGCCTGTGAATTAGCACACTTCCATGTTAGAGATGGGATTTGTGGCTCTTTGAGGGGAGCTGGATCTTGGTGAGTCGTTCTTTTTAAAGAGTTGTTCAAAAATGAAATTTTAGGAAACCAGCCAGGCCTTAACTCGTTTTTTTTTAATTGAATTTATTTCATTCAAAATCAAAACAAGTCATTCCAAACAACTACAATAAAGTCAACACAATAACTGAATGAAAAGGAGCAGAAAGAAGAACAGTCTTATAATATCTGCCCTTTTAAAATAACAATCATTTAACAGTTCAGTTTTATATCATTTTTATACATATAATATCCTCAATTTAGTTACAGATAAATGCACATTTTTAACATTTTGATTTTTCCAGTCTTTCAGATTTCCCAACATACATTGCTAACGTTTGACTGGAATTGTACAATTTATGAAGCTTCTAACTGTTCATACTTCTTCATTATTGCAGCTTTTATGAATTTCTTGAACAACAGGATCATCTTAGAGTCTTTTATTTCTTCCTGAAGCTTGTTCCATAGATGAAGTCCTTTTACTGTGACAGTCTGTTCCATTGCTCCGGTCCTGAACCGGGGTTTTTTGAAAATATCTTTTCCTTTCAGATTGTCATGACAGTCTCGGTTTTCAAAACCTTCCCGAATGTTTGCTGGTAACATATGTAGCCTTTTCGGACTCTTTTCACCGACAGAGAGCGCCCCAGGTTCATCAATGTACTGAACTTATTACCTTCAATTCCCATAGTCTATTTTTATTCCCCTTTTTATTTTTGTTTCTTTTTTTTCCCTCTTGGGACCATAGTGGAATCACAAATATTCTCAGACCATGACTTTATGTAAATGAATTGCAAAAGTGGTTGACATTTATTACAAAACCAATAATGTGTGGTTGATAAGGATACATAAATTTAGACGATACGGAAGAAAATCATCAAATAAAAGCACAATAGGTCACCAACCTTACAATACAAGGAAAAATGAAAACGTATCACATCAACCTGGCTCAGCCACTAAACAAGGGAGGGTCTGTGACCAAAAAGTTACCCCAATAAACCAAACTCAAAAATCAACTGTCTTTTTCTCTCAAACACACTCAATAATAGTTTAACCTACAAACAGATGTTCACGTTTTATCGTTCTTGTGGGCCCACAAGCGTACACACACACACCGGCCGTTACATACAAACAACTCAAGTTTATGAGCAATAAACCCGTTGCAGCCCTGGTCGAAGCTTGGGAGTGTTGTGGCCAAAAACTAATAGCCGCTTCACTCTATGGAGCTGAAAAGAAAAGGTGAGTACTCACAATTTAATCACCCACCATGGCGGACCTCTAATTGAAGTAAAGCCAAACTTCCTTAGGGCGGAGAAAATGGCCGTCTCTCACGACGAACAAGATGACGGATCCCAACGGCGGACGAGATGACGGACTCTCCCAGAAGATGTTGTCTTCCTCGGTCACGATGCTGAGCCCCCGTCTCCCTGCGTCCAAGTCCAGCTTCTCCTCCCGCGCCACCAACCCCTAGGCGGAACCTCCTCTCTAATCATGTCCCGCCAATCACCAGATAGCAAAATAACATGACACCTAAACTACCAATTATAATAGCAGAACATTGACAGCAGCCTAGACTGCGACCTGTTTGATCCACAGTATATCAATTGCAGTCCAAATCAACCACACCCCAAGAAAGAAAGAAAAACGAAACCCCACCAACATTTGGTATAGGTGTAGAATATAGAATAGGTAAACTTTTGAACAGATTCATGAAATTACAAACATTATAGTAAAATGAACCCCCTCAGTATTCAACTGCCCAGGGCTACACATATTGTTTTTAGCTTTGTACAAAACCTGAAGAATTTTATGCTCAACTATATCATAAAATTTTAAAGTCTTACATTTAATAAACAATGGGTTTGATGGCTCTTTTATCTGGGAAATAATCACTGGGAGGTAACAAATTTGGATATCCCACCGATATAAGTTTGAATTATTCTACAATATGGATTATTGAAATTCTGTGTGTAAAAACCACAATTTAACACGTATAAACATTTTCCATGCAAAACAACTTTTAGTACAAATTATCCCACACAACTACTCCAACTACAAAAAAACACATTTGTTGCTCAGTAAAAATGTCAACCCCTAATGAGTACTGTTACTCCCGTGGATCTAATTCAGGCTCAACGTCGCTCTTTGGTTTTCAACAAACATTTTATAAGGACAAGTGGACTTCTTCTGTCCCATAAGGCTTTAAAAATGCCCCAAAAATGCTGTCACAACTGAGAAAATAAAAGATATACAACTCAAATTCTGCACAAAAGTAAATACATTTCACACAATAAACTAACAAAAAATACCTCATTGGCCTCTTAATCCAACGGGAATAAATATTAACTTCGTTCTGGTTCAACCCCGGGTTTCACAGGCCTTCACCACGTGTCTCTCATGCTGCTCTGGTGCCATGCCCTTTGCATCCCCACAAGCAACGTAAAAAGGAACAAAAAATATGTTCCCCCCTCTTACGTGTATATGTTATGTGTGTTTTTAACAAACTAAATTAAAATCTTTCAATGAATATACTTGTTTTTACTGAAAATATTTATGAAATATGTATTTATTGTCTTTTTAAATTAACATAAAAATATGAATTAATGATAGGAGTTTCCTCTGATGGCAGCTAAACTCCCACCAAATCAGTTGTGATTTACATCATGAACTTATGAACAAATATGTGGGATTGTTATGCTTCTAACAGTATGACAGTCTTGTGGATTCGTCTGTCTAAGTGTACTTGTTTATTGAGTCTCTTTCCATGGTCATCTAATGCAGAGTCACTGATTAGCAGCTGCACCTTGCGTACACATCCATCTTCACTTAGATATACTGCGGTGACTTTGGCAAGTCTCCATATATTTCTGGGTGCTGTATCATCTTGTATGAGTACTAAGTCATTAACTTTCACATTTCTCCTTGTTTTCTGTCATTTTTGTCTTTGCTGTAGGCTCAACAAGTATTCTTTTCTCCATCTGTGCCAGAACTCATTGGCCAGGTATTGCACTCTACACCACCTTTTGCGAAGGTACAGGTCCTCCTTTACAAAATCTCCTGGTGGTGGTAGTATCACAGATGACTTCATGGTCAAAAGAAGGTTAGGCGTGAGTGGTTGAGGTCCGGTAGGATCATTGAGTAGATGAGGGGTGATGGGTCTACTGTTTACTATAGCCATCACTTCATAAAGATAGATCCTTAATGATGAGCTGTCAAGTGTTCGAGATGACTGATCCAGAATGGAGGTCAAAACACTTCTGATTGTACGGATTTGCCTCTCCCAGGCTCCACCCATATGACTGGCAGAGGGAGGGTTCATGACAAACTCACAGCCTAGATTTTTCAGGCTTTCTTGATCCATCTCCTTGACTGCTTTCAGGAATTCTTGACTTGCTCCAACGAAGTTGGTACCTTCGTCTGACCTAAGCTGACGCACGTTACCACATAGGACATATAAAAGCACGGAATGAGTTGAGAAAGGCGTCAGTTGACAGATCGTCGAGTAACTCTATATGCACTGCGCGTGAACACAACCACGTAAACAGCAGTCCATAGCGTTTCAGCTCTTTTCTTCCTTCTTTAACATAAAATGGACCAAAACAATCCATCCCACTATACATGAAGGGAGGAGTTGTCTCCATTCTTTCACTGGGTAGGTTTGCCATTTTTTGCTCTTCTGTTCCACGTCTGTATTTCCTGCATTTAACACAGTTGTAGATAAAGGATGACACTGCTTGACTACATCCAAGTATCCAAATGCCATTTGCTCTCAATTAGTTTATCGTCATGCCACGTCCTTGATGTTGTACTTGATGATGATAGTGATCAATCAGTAACCTTGTGATATGACTGGTCTTTGGTAATATAGCTGGGTGCTTGACATGTAATGTAGCTTGCTCTAAACTGCCTCCCACTCTGAGGATGCCTTTGTGATCCAGGTAGGGATTGAGCCGGAAGAGTTTACTTGTTTTCTCCTTAGTCAGCTCCTTTTTCAACTGAAGCTCCTTGATTTCCTGCGAGAAGACTGATCTTTGTACAATTGCTATGATTGTAAACTCAGCTTCTTGTCTTTCTTCAAGACTTGTGGGTTCATTGGTTCTTTTTTGTATGTTCTTAAACTCTTTCACAAATCTGATGAGCCTTGCAATACCTTTGACTAGTCTTGACCAGCTGGAGAATTTCAGAAAACGTTCTGCAAGAGAATCCGCTCTTGTTATTGTGTGGTGTACTACAGCTTTGCGTACTTCTGGGTCCTCTGCATCAAGTTCTCCCACCCAAATCTCTCCACTGGAAAGCTTTTTTTGCCAGAGAAAACTTGGTCCACCAAACTAGTTAGAAGCAATGAGATCTTTAGCTTTTAGTCCATGAGACGCATGGTCAGCGGGATTGTCCTCCGATGTAACGTACTCCCAGTTTGTGGGTTTGGTACTCTCTTTGATACGTTGAATGCGATTCGCGACAAAAACATGAAAGCGTCTGGCTTCATTGTTGATATAACCCAAAACAACTTGCGAATCCGTCCAAAAGAATTCTTCAACATTTTCCAGCTCTAATTCGGATTTGAGCATGTCACTTGTACGTACAGCAAGGACTGCTGCAGACAGCTCCAGTCTTGGCACTGTAGTTACCTTGGTTTGTGTAATTCTGAATTTGGCAAACACAAGTGAGCAATAGACTTGTCCTGATTCACTGATGACTCTTAGATAGGTACAGGCTCCATATCCTGTAACACTTGCGTCTGAGAAATAGTGAAGCTCATGTTTCTGCACTGGTTTAAAATCCTTTGGTAAGTAACAATGGTCAATTTTGACATCTGCGAGATTCTTGAGATCCGACAGCCAGGACTGCCACCGTGGTTTTAGTTCACTTGAGAGTAGTTCGTCCCAATCGGCCTTGTCACGACACATTTGCTGTAATATTTGCTTGCCATGTAGGACGAAAGGCGCCACAAATCCGAGTGGGTTGTAAATGAAAGCCACAGTTGACAACACTCCTCTTCTGGAGAGTGAACGCTCATTCACAACTACTCGGAACTGAAAATGGTCTGAGGCGATGCACCACTTGACGCTTAAAGCTCTTTCAATCTGCTGCTCGCCAAATGCGAGATATTGGTTTCTTACTGGTTCTATACAATCTTCCTTGGGAAGTGAGTCAAGTACTTGTTGGTTGTTTGAAATGAACTTTTGGAGTCGCAATTTCCCCATGTTACAGAGATGTTTCGCTTTGTTTACAAGATGAATTCCCTCTTCTTCTAAGTGGAAACTGATCAGGCCATCGTCAAAATAAAAGTTCCTTTCAATGAACCTTATTGTCGCTTCACTGAATTGACCTTGACTTTGTGCTGTGATGTATTTCAGACCGAAATTTGCGCAGGCCGGCGAAGAAGCGGCTCCCAACAGGTGGACTTGCATGCGGTAGACAGATGGAGTAGAGTGGAAATCACCATTGTCCCACCACAAGAAGCGAAAGTAATTTTGGTCTTCAACTCTAACTCTGAACTGATGAAACATGCATTTTATGTCGCAAGTTACTGCCACTGGACCTTTCCGAAATCTGCACAAGACCAGTGCATTTGTCAACTCTGGCCCTGTCAACAGGTGGTCGTTCAACGAGACTCCTTCATACTCGTGTTAACATAAATTAACATAAAAATATGAATTAATTATAGGAGTTGCCTCTGATGGCAGCTACAAGTACTCCTGGACTGTCTTTGGGTTAATGACATGTGTAATAAGCACTGCCGTGGCTATTCCCCATGTAACTGGTGTGAAAAAACACTATTCCGTGCCCAAGTCAGTGTTGAATCTTATACCGACGATTTTACCAAAGGTGGGCAGCAGAAGGAGTTGACTTTGCAAGAAAAAAAATGATGAAAAACAAAAAAAATGACATAAGCAATTAGTATCAAGATGGCGACGTTGTACAATACTACACCTAGGGGCGCCAATTTTCAGTCGTTGTGCACTTACCGGAAATGACGATACCGGATTTATCCGCGTGTTTTTCTTGTCCCCTTCTTAATTATGAATTGCAATCACTCGAGTTATGAAAAAAAGTTAGTTCCTGCTCCTCCGCGACGAGGACTGAAGTGGCCAGGCTCCATGGTTGTGCATTCACCATTTGGGGTGTTTTGAGCAACAACAACATCCGGGACATATAGTACCGATTGTGAACGCGCTTGTGTATTAGACATGGGAGTACAAGAGAAATATTTTAGCAAACAATATTTTAGTGCGTGTGTAGAATATATATATGGAATCACAGGAGAGCCAAAATGAAAAGGAAATACACATGGAACTATAAAGATAACCAATAATACAAAAATATACAAATGTAGTCATATTCTTTTTCCATTTTGTCATTGCTTTTTGTGTCTATTTTTTTCTTCTCAGTTTTATCGTTGATTTTCCTCTTTTGACTTTGGCATTTACCGGATGCCTGAGGCTAAACGGAAAAAGCAATGTCAATTCATGCCTACATCCTTTGATGTGGGCGGGTCTTTCTGCCAGGGTGACTAGTAAATACCTGATCACACAATTCCTGCTTGCAGTGACTATGTAGTTTTTTTTTTTTTTTTTTTTTTTTTTCTTTTTTGTTTTTTATGTATTATCATTATTATTTTTCCATTTTTTTTTTTTTTTTTTTTTATTTTTTTTTTTTTTTTTTTCTTTTTTAATTTTTTTTTTTTATTTGTTTATTTGTTTTTTTGGACTCGACCACCCATGAATTGACATTGCTTTTTCCAGTTAGCTTTAGGTGTCCAGTAAATGCAAAGAGGAAAAGCTAATGGAAAAGACAGAGGAAAATCAACAATAAAATGGAAAAAACAAAGACAACACACCAAAACCAATGACAACATAGAAAAGGCAAAGACAAAATTCAATTACATTATGACTACATATTGATTTTCTTTATATTTCCACATGAATTTCCTTTTTATTTTGGCACTCCTGGGATTCTACAAATGTAAGCCTAAAAATGTTCAAGTTTAAACTACATACATAGAATGCTCTATCAATTTCACAAACTTGACACACCAAAGAAAAAAGATCTTTATTAAAAAAAATGCAATATTCAAGTCACGATAGGGACAAATTATGCCAATAATACGTATTATACATTCTCTTGTTTGAAAAATACATCATGTGATAAAAACAAAGACATGTAGTCTTCTGGGTAGTCAAAGTTCATCCTTCACCTACAAAACACAAGGAATGATTTTGGATTATAAACAAATGCAACATAGTCACTGGAGAATAAAATATTGCTCATATACAATATATTCACTGATTTGCATTTTGATCACAGCATTAAAGGACTCCAACCGTTATGTATTTGTGTTGTCTTTACCTGCGCCCGAAGGCAGGAACATGGAAACAGCTCATCACTGGGCTGTTCTACCAACTCCATCCCTTCTCGAATCTTGGGTTCCGTGACCTGGAGTTTAGCATATCCCTACACAGAGAGCACATACAAGTACGGCAAATAGCAATTTGGTGTAATTCTTTTCAGTTTTGGAAATATAATGGTAGAAAAATGTAACCTTTAACATATTACCTGAAAAAGATGATAATAATAGCAAAATACGTTGTCCCCCATAAGATGTTTGCGGGCAAACTGTTGACCTGCAAGAGCAATTTTCTTGGCCTGCAAGACAGAAACCCCAGCGCGTAAATACACCCAAAAAACACTGAACCCGTGCACAAAAATGATAAGGTTATGATAAATCAACACAAATATCACTATGACCTTTTCGTCGTGGTCTCTAGCCCACTGGATCTTTTCCAGTAGATCTTGAAGGTCGGCCCTGACTGGTATGTAGTGTTCCCATGGTACGAGCTGGTTGTAGAAATGCTCATAGTAGCCAGAATCCTGCTTCAATACCACACTATCTCCAGCCAGAAGGTAAGGCAGGCGATAAGCTGCCACAGTGCCGTCAATGTTTATCTGGTACTTGTACTGGGAGCAGAAGAGAAAGACACACTTTGTTCACTCAAGTAAATCACCAATATACAATGCATCATTGTATAAACTGTATGATATTGGCTGAAGGCTGGAAATACCAATAGCTATGGCCTGAACACAAACACAGATGAACAGCAGCTGTACAGGAGCACTCTCACCTTGAAGAAGTCAAAGAAAGAGACATGCTTGACCAGCGGCCCGTACAAGCTTTCGTCATGTTTGAAGAAGAAAAAGTTGGTGAACGCTGCATCGATCATGTCGGGGCGGGCCCTCGACAGCTTAACAAGTTCCAGACGCTCCTGGCGACTGTCCCGCCCTCTCCAGAAGGCTGTGGAATTCTTCTTTGCCCATGGGGGACCGGTATTCGCCTGCACGGACATCATGTCCAGGCTTATTCTATGAATTGGGTGGACAACATGCTGTGTTTGAAATCTTAAGTGCAGAGATAGCCACATACAGAAGTAAAGTATGAAAATATATTGTGCTGTATGTTCAGCCTTACCTCCCCATGGTCTCAAGGACAGACTCAGTCAGGTCATAAGTGGGCATAACAATATCTCTGGTGTTGTTTGAGCCACACCAGGAGAAGATGGGATGAAGCTTCTGTGTGGGTTTCCTCTTCTCAAGTGGCCAATCACCCAGGTTGACAAAAAACTCCATATCAGGTAGCTTCACCTGGACAAAACAAGACAGAACGTGAATCCCTCCAATTCAAGTTCTTAAGGATATTCAGTATTGGTGCTATTAACTTACCTTTCTGCTAAGTGACAGGAGGATGGCATCCATAAAGATTCTGAAACCCACATGCTCGCCAAGTGTTTTAACATAGACCTAGACAGCAACAACTTTTGATCTGGACCATTCTGATTATTTCATTGGGTTTATGACATCCACAGCATCATTGACACACATTTAGCAACGGTGTTGGGTTACTTCCAAAATACTGTATCATATTCACCATATACTTATTATTAGCTATTATTATTAGCAAAAGCTTTGAATTTCGCAACATTCCCTCAAACATGGCTTTTCTTTTTTGGGAGGGGGGGTAATCATTGAAAACCTATCAACCTTACTAGTTACTGCAAATGTGTAACATCTTTTTTTTAATTATTTGTAAGGGGGGAATTGAGAGAATGAACCATGGCAGTGCTTTCAGTGTACAAGTAGCACTTATATCTTATCACTCTTTCATTAACCTTGGTTCCATTGTCCACTGGTATTGTTGCACCTTGCACACCTGGTTGTTCTCACAGAGCTCCAGGCTGTCCACACTGCTAATTGTTATTTAGCCAAAAGAAACAAGTCTTTTTTGACACCTGTCCCTTCATTTACCAGAGAGAGGTGGAATAGAATGGGAGTATTCAGTGTGTACCTTGTTGTCTTTGATGGTGTAGTGGCAGAGGCTTTGTCTCTGCCCAAAGCGCTGCGGGATCTCCTGAGCGTTGCGATCTGGGTCGACACCTGTGAAATGGGCCAAGTCGCGGCCTATCTGTGGATAGGACGGAGGACAGTGCATGTGGCTCTGCCAGACTAAGCCGTTGGGCTGTGGACAGTCACAGCCTTCATGGTAGACTGGGCCTGAAAAAATAAATTTTTTTAAGTCACAAAAAAAATGTAGAAACCTGTTTTACTAAATACAAGCAAACTGAGTATGAATTTCACTATAAAGGCAGCATTGGTCACACAACCTTTAAGGACAAATGGAGACTTTGCCACATGTTTGCCCCAGAGCAGAACGTGGATGTGAAGATCTGTGTAGCTGGCATACATTCTGTAGCGAACCAGGAAAGACCCATCCTGACGATCCAGGACCTGAATCCAAATCCTGGTGAAGTGCTCAGACACGGACACCATCTTTACCTCAAAGGTTTTCTCCCCAGGTGATGTTGTCAGACTGTGGAGAGACATGGTTATGTTGCATCACCAAAGAACAGCAGTGGTCCTCGGTCTAAGTACGAGGTAGTATTTAAACGTTACCCTTCCTGACAACAATAAAGCACAGACGTGGCTCATTGATCATAGATCACAGGAGGTGGTACTGACAATTTCAACAAGGAACTGCTTGATATATGTCAATTTGCATGTAATGGTTCAGTTCAATTTGTTGGTTTCATTTTTTATGTTAAATTGCCAAAATAAAACAACTTTTACTTGATATTCTAATTTTTCGGGTAGTACTGTATAACGATGGAGTCTCTTTTGTGTCGGCACATGATGACGCAGGTGATATCATGGGGGTGGGCGAATGGTATCATAGTTTCATGTCTGCTCCCTCACTATTGTACGAGTTAAATTTCAACAGCCACATTATAATACATGTGGTGTCAAGATTTACAACTGGGCCCTTTCTGTACTGCTACACAATATCCCTGTGTCGGCAGAAATTCAGCAGCTTTACACTTAAAAAAAAATCTAATGTTTTATTGCACTACATATTTAAAGTGTTGTGTTCTGTATTTAATTATTCTTATTCTATGTTCTTTTTTATGTTCTCATCTCTCCTGCCTTGCCTTGGTTGTTTTATGTTGTGATTAAGTGTTTCGGTTATGACGTTTTTGCAGAGCTGCTGGAAACATGAATTTCTCTTGAAGATTAATAAAGTATCCATCCTCCTTTGCCTGGAATAACTTGCGTTTCACCTGTCATGTATTGGGAATGACAGTAAAATTAGACAGTTCTGAATAACAGACATAAGTACCATATAATGCACAGTATATGCAATAATTTAATTATAACTGTGAAATAAAAAATTAAATAAGTAAATAAAAATTTAAAATTACTCCATGAACTTTGAATGCACCACAGTTAAATATTTGTCCAAATTACATTCAAATATAACTTAACATTATAGCTATCGGGACCACTCCTGGTATCAACACTATTGATCTTTGGATCGGTCCGCCCTCGGCTACTGTTACTTACTTTCTCCCTGAGCTGTCCACTGCCTGGATGAAGAAAAAACGGGCTGGTAGGACAATGTTAGCCTCAAGTCCGGGGCCCCATACACGAGTATTTGTGGCGCTCGGTGCCATGTCGGCCCGAGCCCCTGAGAGTTCTCGTCTGCACAGAACCAGACCCAAAACCAACCTCAAAAACAGTCGAAGCAACATGACGTCCAGCGTAACTGACCGCTAAACCTGGCTGTTTTTACTCGTCTTCCTTTCGGTAAGTTTCATTTAAGAAGTCCGGTTAAATGCAAATAATCCAATGTTTTTTTTAGTTCTGCTTCCATTTGGAATAACACTGTCAAATGGCTAAATATGTCTACTCCTAGCCAATTGTTTGTAGCTAGAGTCGCTTAGCAATGTTAGCATCGCTGCTTCCTAAAGTCTTCATTCCTCTGCTAAAAGTATGGGAATGAGTGGGCGGAGCCATGAGACACCGGTTTCCTATTGGCCAATGTCCTGCCCAATGAGCCATTTGATTGCACTTCAACCCGGAAGTTGAAGAAATTCTAAGTGGCTGTTAATCGCAAATGTGCAGCTTTATTAAATTAAGGATAAATTGGTAAGAAATTGTGGCACTATTTTTATTTTAGATTGCAGTGCATCGGTATATGCATATAGATTGATGCAGCACCGGTGAAATAAAGCGCTCAACATCGTACATCAATCAATGTTTATTTCATTTTGTTCAGTCAACATATTTTCAGGTCTTTTAGTCAACTCTATTACACTAGTATAATATTAATAAGAAAAGGTGGTAGAATCCATTGAAATAAGACAAACTTTGCTGCCATCATTGAGAAAACCAGATAAATGATTGTGTTTTGTGTTGCTTTTTAGGATAATACAGTGTGACGTTCCAGTGATTTCAACAGATTCAAGAGTACCAGCGGTGACAGGTACAACATGTATAGAGAAAAAGACCCTACCTGTGTCATGTTTTTGTTTGTTTCAGCCAACATGGAAAAGTACATTTAATATACAAAACAAAACAAAAACATGTTAACAAAACACCCTGTCTGTAGAGATCATATTTTTTTCTTTATAGATATTTTTTTGCCACCCCGCTATTCAGTCAGTGTCAAACATAAAAGTACAATACACTAGATTTATTTTGTTTAAGACTCAAAATAGCTCAATTTGTAGGATATGCTTGGGGGAAATGGGTGTCAGAGTCCCTGGTAAGCAGGTACAAATGTCTATGAATGCAAAAAGACATCACTAGTGTCCTTTTTTGCATCTGCATCCGAAACGCAGCAGTGATATCAACATAATCAAGGTGCAGTGCTTGTGTGCATAAAGGCCCGATGTGTAAGAGATAAATATAAATGTTTTTTTTTCTTTTTTTCAAATCATTTCAAAATACAGACAAGTACACAGGTACAAAATATCCTCTTCACTCACTGTTGTTAGCCTGTGTCGTGTGACACTAGCATGTACAACACAATCACAATATGATACACCACCATGTATCATGAAACATCTGTTGTTTTGAAACATACAATAGCCTTCCCTTGGAGAGGCGGTCACCATCAAATATAGGACTGCGACTAGAGGATACCATAATCAAGAACAATATTGATCGGAACACATTTGCTTTGAGTTGAAACTGCTTCTGTTTTTTTTTTACACATGTACATTTTCACTGACTCACATCTGAATATTACTAGAAAAATGATGTTTTTTTTCTCTTCTTTTTGGAACCACTTACTGATAAACGAATCACAAGGGGAGGGGGGTGATGCCAACGCCCCTTCGCACTGCCTGCACATGGACGGCAACAACACTCAGGTTTATCAAAAATCCTGGAAATACACAAATCACAACTTGTAACGACTGAGTTGGAGTAGGATGGGAGGGTGGTAGTCCTTCTTCATTACTTTGGCAGAGTGGATTTAGTTATGGTTTTCTTTACCATGCGGCACACAATCTTGCACGTCCACACACATCCCAATGGCCCACTGAACTTGCACATGTGGCAAAGTGAAACTAAAAAAACTTAAGGTAAATGCCCAAGGGAAGACGACCTATCAGCACTCTCTTACTTTACATTGATTGCACTCTACTTGTGTGTGTTTTTTTATGGCACATGAATAATCTATACTATAGAAAATAAAAACAAGCCTTTGCATACATCTCACACTAGTCTTTTTGGGGGTTCCATACAATTGCAGTTGGAGAGTGACATATTGCCTCATTGTGTATAGTTTTTGTAGAAGTAGCATCAACTACAAGGCGAATTAAACCGCATTAGGAGATAAATACTTGGTTACGCTACGATGCCGCCTAGAGCAGTGATTCTCAACTGGTGGGTAGGGACCCAAAAGTTGGTCGGAGACAGTTAGTCAGAAATTACAGTAAAATATGTAATATACAACTAAGTCTGACTTGTTTTTTAAAATTATTATTATGACGTAAAATTTAAGGCATACTTATATTGCAGTCGTAAGTGAAATTTCTGCTTTTATGGTTTTATTAAAAGAGATAAGCGGCATAGAAAATGTCTGGATGGATAGACTTTTTTATATATAGTTTATCAATGTTATCTTTTGTAATAAATAATAATTTCAATATATGCGTTATTCTGAATGTATGCATGCTGTTATCATGTTCCTCCTCATTTCCCTAATAATAATTATAATTACGTGTATTCATGTTTAAATACCTGTAAATGACATTTGCATCGATTGACTTGAATAAAAGTGCGTCTTTATTTTGAAATAAAATTGAGCAATATTTTAGTAACCTAGATTTAAGTGAAATACCTGCTTTTGTGGTTTATTAGTTGCAATTTTGACATTTATTTATTTTTTATTAATAATATTAATTATTTTATTATGTATTTTTAAATTATTTGTTTGCATGCAGTTATCATTTTCCTCCTTGTTTCCTTTCATAAAATGCTTTAATAAATTCCTCTAAAATGTTCTTTGGACATATAATTATGTGTATTAATGTTCAAAAAGACATTATCAACTAAAAACACAAAAACATAACAAAAAACAAATACATTTGCATCATTTGACTTAATTTAAAAGTTCTTTCTGGGTCTTTGGGGGTCACAGAAAGTTAGTCAGAAATTACAGTACAATATGTCATTTTAAATTTGTATTTTTTAAGTAAAATTGAGCAGTTGCAAATTAAATATCTGATTTGATAGTCTTTGATTGATAGTATTTTTACTTATATAATTTTAAAAAATAAATTTTTATTTTAATTTACACATTATTTGTATGTATGCAATAATGTCCCTTGCCATTTCCTTAATAAAATGCCTTAATAAATTTCTCAAAATGCGTTTTGGACATTTAATTATGTGTATTCATTTTTAAAAAGATGACATAGTCCATTTAAATAATAAAAATAATGTGCAATGTTTGACTTAAACAAGGCTCCAGCATAACCCTGCAATCCTAGTGAGGATACGCGGCATAGAAAGTGGATGAATGGCTTAAATAAAAGTGAATAGCGACTTAATGATCACTGGAAAATGTGGGTTGCACGCTGAGACCATTTGGAGAACTCCTGCCCTAGACTCCCTGGTATGAACGTACTGTAACTTTTCACTTTAAATGTACTGAAAGTTAACTATGTGCATTTGAAGTGTGTCAAGAAATATTTGCTGAAAAGAAAACGAAATGTGAATGACAGGAACGCAAGTTTTGGCTTGATAGCGATGCAGGTATACGTTTCTGTTTTTTTTAAATATATATAGACTTTGTCATTATTTCAAAAAATAGAACGTTTTTTTATAGTTTCTGTGGTTGGCTATATTAATAAATAAAAAAAAACTCTTAATTGACTCTTAATCTCAATTGACTCTCCTGTTTAAGTAGCATTAAAGTAAGCATGCTGCTTTTTAATATGGCAGTTGGATATTTTGATAGTCATTCCATATTTGTTTCATGCATGTCTTGTTGATTTCTTAATGGTTGAGTATCTACACAGTGAGGTCCTGAAAACCAAACCTGCCAGAACACACACACACACGCACACACACACACGTTGACGGGCAGTCCTCCAGATTCCCCGCTGTCATTCAAATGAGGAACTATCCCGTCCTCCACTGGTGTGACAAAGCTGCACACTGGGCTTAGAAGCCGTAAAAAGAAAATCATTCTTGCTCATCTGTTGAGTCAAAGTTTCTTTCCCAGCATGAAGCCCTCAGAAATCCATCATTTGACCTCACTTGTTTGTTTGGTGATTAGAACTGGTACCACTTCTTGTCCTTGCACTTTAACATGAGCTGAAAATACACATGAGAAACTGTGAGGAACTTTGAATGGAAAAGCATGTCTTTCTTAGTAGTCCTGGCTTTACCTCATGAGCGTGCTTGGAGAAGGTTTCTGCACTGGTCATCATGAGAGCAGTTCTTTCTTCCAGCTCACCCAGTCTCTGGCCTCTCTCATCCAGAGCAATGCGGGCTCGGGCCAGCTCACCCACTGCCCCGCTAGCTGCCACCTTCATGCCCTCCACCCCTGCCTGACCAGGGATGTGCTGGGCTAGACTCCTGGAAGCCTTGCCTGCTGCTGCCTCACCAACTGTTGGCCGGATCACATCAGGACTGTTTGAATTGATAAACTTAATGCAACCAAAAAGGGAGAAAGAAAAGACCAGGAATACGCACATAGCTCCTCTCTGTCAAACGTATGTGCATTTCCTCCAAAGAAGCCCTTTAGGAAGCCTCGGTTCTGGGCCTCTGGTGTTTCTATTGGTGTAAACAGTTCTCCCAGCATTTCCTACAATGGATGACAAGACCGTTAGAACAACACTTGAGCAATACAGCATGCTTTACTTGAGGCATCAAAATTAATTTGTCGGAAATATTATAGAATAAATCTTTTTTTTTTAAGAGTATGACACAATTTTTCACCAAAAAGATACAAATTGTCAATACATCTTAGATTTAGCCCAAATTCAATTAATCTTTGTTGTGCTAATAATTTAGCGTGATTTTGATTTGATTGGTTTCTTATTACACTTGAATCTTTAATTGTGTGTGTTTAGTTTTGGTGTGTATTTTAAGCATCCTGCTTTTTCTTCCCATTTTATTAATGCCTTTTTGATTTATGGGAGTTTTTGACAGTTTTAGGCCAACGTGGTCATGAACTGCAGTCAACATTTCCTGTAGTGACTTAATTTTGCCTGTAGGTGGTGGTATAGCAGCATTATCCCAACACATCATTGACAGCTGCCTTTGTTGCAGCACAAATGACAGCACATGAAGAAAAATATAAGCACACAGGCTGTAAACGACAGCACCTGACTTCATCAATGGCACTAGTTCAGACACCATATTATTACAGCAGTCTGTGATTTTTACGTGTGTGTGTGTTGTTGTTGTTCCCATCACAAAATCCACATGTAGTGGACATGAATGTGTCCTCTCTCTGCTGACAAGCAGGCTGAAACGATTGGAATGTCCCTGAGCCAAGCCACTCTATTCCGTGATCACAACAAAGCCCTAATCTCTCTTTGCGTCGAGCCAGTCACAGAGATATATGTCCAGGCGCACGTCACTCGGCCTGAAGGGGTTTTTACTGTACGCCTCAGTGCCTTTTTCAAACACCCTCAGGCTCACAGATGGACAGCAATATTCTTAGAGCCTTGTTCGTTTCTGACCTGCAACATCCATCTCAAAGCAATGAAGTAGTTTTGAGGTTCATTCTTCAACAAAGGTCAGTTCGTTGAGCTGACATTATTCACTGGATAAACCGGCACTAATTCAATACAAAGATACACGAATATTTACAAAAATAGTAAGGGTAGTTGCAGCATTAAGCCAAAATTGAGATGCTCGATACTGTCTCTCTTACGATGTTCAATATTGTCCAGCACTTACTGATTGTCAAAAATCGATACAGCAGCTCTCCCTCAAACTAAGCTTGTGTAATGAACACATTATTCTTTTGCTAGACGAGGGGTGTCCAAAGTGCGGCCTGTAGACTATTTGTGTCTCACAGGTGGTTTGTTTTTTTATTGTCTGTGCATAATTTAACAAGAAACATTTTTTTAAAAATCTGAAAAAATCAATTGTAAATTTACAAGAGTGAAATGAAACATTAAGAGAAAAAAGTTGTACTTTAACAAGAAAAAGGAATAATTTTATGAGAATAACGTCATATCCTGAGGAAAAATAACGTCATTCTAGCAGTCATCAAGTTAAAAAAAAATATATATATCTTACTTAAAAAAATAGTCATAATATGAGGAACAAAACCAAAAAAAAGTAAAATTTTTGGAAAACTAGGTTGGAGAATTGTTTTTATATTATGGGAATAAGATGAAAATATGGGAATTAAGTCATAACATCAAGAAAGTTGAAACAGTTGGAAAATTGAAAAAAAAGTAAACAGCTGTAATTTCACAAGAATAAAGTCAAATACTAAGAGAAAAAAAATGTAATTTTACGAAAATAAACTTGTAATATTATGAGGAAAATTATGTAATTTTAGTAGAATAGGGTTGAAAGATTAAAGAAAACACTAATTTGATAAAGTCTTAATATTATTGGAAACAAAATAAAGTTGCAATTTTTGGAAAATTTGCTTTCATAAAACATACAATAATAAATATCAATATATTTTAGTAAATATAATACAATAATATTGTGTTAATAAAGTCAAAATAATAAATATTATTATTCTGACCATTAAGGCAGAATACAGGCTCCTTAAGAATACATAAACCATTCATGAGTAGATTAGCACACATGCAGATGCCATTGAAAAAAACAAAACAAATGAGATGTGTCATTCATCCACACACCTGAAGATTGTCGTACATCTCCTGGCTGTATGTAATTCTCTGGATCTCTGTCGGGGAGCTAAGATAAAGTGCCTGCCCCCCGTTGGTGAAGCAAAAAGTTCTTGCAATGCGCATGTCTGTCAGAGGAAGGTAGCTCACATCCATCAACGGCCTTAAACTGGGTAAACTGTCAACAGAGAGAGCAAAGAAAGGTATTTACACAGCAGGGACTAGGTATGTACATGGTATTCATATTTAAGTGTAAGTCATTCCATTTGAGACGCAGCTATTGTCTTGTGTATCAGCAATCAGGAAGTGGATCTGCACTCTGAGAGTTTTTCTTGTTTAGTTTATACACAATGTCTAAGCGTTAGAGTGTGTTTGTGTGTCTCTACCTGAGTGTCATGACGTGTCCGTTGGCACAGAAGCAGGCGAGGCACACACTGTTACACACTGACACCACGTCGGCTCGCAGGACGAAGGACGACTCTGTGATGTTGTGGACAAAGAGGCAAGTCTGTGAGGGCATCAGGAATACTTTGGCCTGCCTCTCGGAGCAAACTATTGCCAGATGTCCTTCCCCGCAGGTTTCTTGCGAGGATGAGGGCAAGTAGTGCACCAGCTTGCGCTTTCGTGGTCGGTCGGGGTCTTCTGGGGCATTGAGATCACGCCAAACCTCATAGGGGCTTTGAATGAGCGCACCCATGCAGTCCAAGAAGCCAAAGCGCAAGACAGAGCCCTTCAGCATCAGAACCGCTCCTAGGAGTGTGTGGTACAGTCATCAGAGGAGAGATAAAGTGTTTTAATTGTCACTGCTGCATGTGTTTTCTTATTAGTCTAAACACCTCAGCACCTCAGTTTTCCCACACTCCAGTTTTCAACAAAAAGTATTGCCAAACAAAGTCTCGGTTATCATATAGTGCGCTTATCAAACTAGCCTGTTTCATCATTGTTTCATCATGCCATAAAATCAAGTTCCCTAACAAAGCACACACTTTCTTATGTGAGAAGAATGGAAAGTGGTTCTTTTAGAGCTGGACGACAGTGAATCCTTTAATCATCTACATTATGTTTGTGTGGTTTGTTTGTTCAGAGAACACAGAGCGAACAGTGAACAACTCAGGGTTTGTCTCCTTCCTTCTCCTCTGTTGAGAGGGCACTGCATAGTTCTGATGGTTAAACTTATTTTTAATTGAGTACGGCCGCAAAAAAGTTGCAAGTGACAGAACTTTCATATAGAAGGTGAGAAACTACTGAATTTAAGGAATAATTCGTAGTAGTACAAAGTACAAAGGTAATGTCTGTCATAATATAATTACATTTGCATTACTTATTATGGGTAAAATTGATTCAGTTTTTGTACATTTTGGTGTCCTTTTGTAATTTTGAAACAGAGTCATGACAAAAACTGAGGTTTCACTGCAAATACAACAGTCACTTTTATTGGAAATATTGATCCAAAATCGAGGAACATCAAGCCAGCAGGAGGGCGCCGCATGTGCAAAACAAACAATTCTAAGGGCGCTTCATTTACTCACGGGCGGTCTCGGATCGAATAGCTGGAAACTATGTACTTTTTTTTTATTAGTGACAACCTTCAAATCTTACCTTGCCAATTCTGAAGTGAAAAGGGGACACACAAATAGACTCCCAATTATAGTAATGTAAGAGCCTGAAGTATGGTGGCATTTATGTGTGTGTGACATTATCAACTACCCACAAAACAAGTCAGAGTGAAAACACATCAGAAGTAGCCAAGCTTGTTTTGTGACATTTACGTAATAAGCGTTCTTCCTCCTAGTTCCTTGTTCCTTGCTTTAAAATATGTTATTTGAATTTAATCCTTTGAGGTTCCAACAATTGTCTCTGGTGACACCGAATGCTGAAAATGTTACAAAAGTACAATTACAATATTGATCTTTAATAATACATAGTAATTCCTCACCACCCAGGGCTTTGAATTTTGCGGCTTTTAAAAAAATCAAATTAATTATTCTGTTTTGTAGTTAAATACGCCTATTGTAATTCAACAAATATGCATATCCAATCAAATTGTACGTACTTTTTCAACAACAACACAAATGAACATGAAATGCAGTTTTTAAATGTAAGTTTTTGTATTAATATATATGTTATTATGGGAGAAAAAAATCCAAACCTACATGGAGCTTGGTGAAAAAGTAATTGCCCTCCCTGGAAAAGGTTATAAAGCCATTTCTTATGCTTTGTGACTCCAGCAAACCACAGTGAAAGCCATTATCCACAAATGTCGAAAACGTGGAACAATGGTGAGCAGCGATAAGCGAATTCACTGTTATCTGTATCTATATTTGTTCACCCATCCATTATATAATTATCTGTATCCGTACCTTACACAGAGTTGGCGGGGGAATAATGTGGAAGATGGGTCAAGCTTAAGTTGGTTATTTTATGTATAAAATTGATTGATCAGACGTTGCTAAATGCATTGTTTATTTGAAAACTATTTACAGAACAGCCTCAAAATTGAGGTTTAAATTGTGTGTGTCTGTGTGTGTGTAAGTGATCTGTAAGACTTTAATTATTTCTTTAACGATCCGTGTGAAGCTGGTGATTTATGCAAACATCCAGTGATAGCAAACAGAGAAATAATAGCGAAACAGAGAACGTGATCTGGAGTCAAGCCAAGCAAGCAGAGAGTCTGTATTGTGTCTGTGTGTGAAAAAGTGAGAGGCATGGCTCCTCTCTCTGGCAGATACTGTGTGTGCGTGAAGAATGAATACATAAGTAGTTACCCATTGAGGATTTTCCTTCATCACGATAACGGATAATGATGAGCTGTACTTGTTTTATGCCCGTACTCGGCAAAAATACAATATTTGTAAAGATTACTCAATACTCCTGGAGGACAATGTCTGGCCATCTGTTTGTGACCTCAAGAACCGACTTGGCTTCTACAGCAGAACAATGGTAATGGTAATTGCCTAATTTTATTTGAACATGCATGTAAATTACATTGGAAAACATCACTTAATACAATGGACAGTTCCACATGTCCAAAAGGAGTAGGAAGAAGCAAAGCTTATTGTAGGTTTTCCCCTATTTCAATACATTTGTACACTTCCTGCAGTTAGTAAGTTTAAATACATAAGTAATAATGTGACAGTGTGTTGAATATTAGTCAATGCCCTTATCATTGCAAATAACTTATATTGCAGTGCTGGTGAATGGTAATCATAATAAATAATAATAGTGTTGAGTGGTGTATAAACAATTTAATAACAAAACATTGTTGTAGCACAAATAATGTTCTCACTAGGATGAAAAGTTCCTAGTATAAGTATAAGGTGATACTAACAAACATAACATTGACAGTCAACAGACAGAAAATGTACTCTCCAAGGAATTAAGTAATATGGCCTTGGATGTACACAATATTTCACGACTCTTCTTCCTTGTATTTTGTAAACATCAACTGTTTGTACTGTTTCTTGAAGTCGCTCATTGTAGAGCATTGTTTTACTTCTTTACTTAATCCATTCCATAATTTGATTCCACATACCGAAGTACTAAAAGTTTTTAGTGTTGTTCTTACAAATTAGTGTTTTGTGTTTATTCCTAAAATCATAATTCTCCTCTCTTGTTGAGAAATATTGTATGACATTCTTTGGTAACTGGTTGTTATTTGCTTTTTGCATCATTTTAGTGGTTTGAAGGTTTATGAGATCAGCAAATTTTAATAATTGTGATTTTTGAAACAGTGAATTTGTATGTTGTCTATACGCCATGTTATGGATTATCCTAAATGATAATTTTTGCAGTACTCATTCTGTCATCAATTATGACACCCAAAAATTTAATGTTCATTCACCCTTTCAATTTCCTCACTATCAATTTGTATTTTCTCACGAGTATCTCTTCTGCTATTACCAAATAGCATAATTTTCGTTTTACTTAGATTGAAGGATAATCTGTTTTTATACGACAACACAACAATTTTTTTAGAGTAATTATTTCATCTCAAACTTTTCTTATTAGTTCTTGCGTGTTTTCTCTAGAGTAAAAAGCAGTGGTATCATCTGCAAATAGTACTAGCTTTAGGTGTTTTGTCACTTTGCAGACGTTGTTAATGCATAGGTTAAATCATTTGGGTACGCTGCATAATATCTCTAAACTTGTAGATGTATATTCTCCTAGATTCACATATTGTTTCCTGTTTGCAAGGTAGCTCTTAACCCAGTTCAGAAGTAACCCTCTGATTTCATACCTTTCCAATTTTCTAGTTAAGATGTTGTGATTGATTGTATCAAAAGCTTTCGTTAAGTCCATGAATACTGAGGCTGCGCATGATCTACAGCATTCTTAATTTCCTCTATGATTTCTATCAGTGCCATAGAAGTGGAAATATTAGCTCTGTATCCGTATTGGCTGTCCGTAAGTATGCCATTCTTATTAAGAAATTTGTCCAACCTATGGTTGAATAACTTTTCCATGGTTTTAGAAAATTGTGGTAATAATGAAATTGGTCGGTAGCTTGTGAAATTATGTTTATCTCCATTTTTGAAGATTGGAACTACTTGTCTTCATTTTGTCTGGGAATTTTCCCGTCTGGAATGATAAATTGCTGATATACGTCAGTGGTTTTGAGATCTTATTGATAACCGTTTTTATCATTTCCATTTTAATTCCATCACAATCAGTTGATGTTTTTGCTTTACATTTATGTACAATGTCAATGATTTCCTCTTTGTTCACATCAGTGAGGAACATGGAGTTAGGGTTCCTGTTTATAGTCTCCTTCTCTTCCTCCACTGACCAGGATTTTGGGATCTTCTCTTCCAGTTTTGGTCTAATATTTACAAAGTAGTTATTAAACTTCTCAGCTATGTCCCTTTTATGATCATTATTAACATTTCCAACTGTGAAGTATTGAGGGTAGTCTGCTTTCTTAGTGCCTTTCCTGATAATACTTTTCAGAATGCCCCAAGTAGCTCTAATGTTGTTTTTATTCCTATCTAGTATTTGTTAACTTGTTTTTATATGTTTTATATGTTTTTTTGGCTTATTTTGTTTGTTGAATTATACATTTCCTATATAATGTATTTTTCTTCTTACAGGCGTTTTGCAGACCTTTTGTCAGCCATGGCTGATTATTCTTCTTTGCTTGTTAGACATTTCTCTCAATGGACAGTGCTTATCGTAGAACTTCATATAAGTCATTAGAAAGTGTTCATGCTTCATCCTCATTGCTTCCACTGTACACACTCTTCCATCTTTGTCCAGATCTTTTCTGAAAGCATTTATGCTGTCCTCTGTGCATAGTCTTTTGCAAGTTCTTTTGTCCTCCATCTTTCGTTTTTTGTTGTTTTTGTTGTAAATTGTAAACACTGGAAGATGGTCACTGATGTCATTGATTAAAAGGCCACTAGTTGTGTCGTTATCAAAGTCATTAGTGAATATGTTATCAATTAATGTAGCACTGTGGTCTGTTATTCTGCTTGGTCTTGTGATTTTTGGATATAAACACAGGCTGTACATTGTATCAATAAAGTCATCTATTCTACTTTCCTTGTTTGGATTCAGAAGATCATTGTTGAAGTCTCCACAAACAAAGATGATTTTTTTTTGGTTGAGGTTTGAGAAGGTTGCCTTGATCCAGTCCTCAAATATTTCCATGCTTGACTTAGGTGTTCTATACAGAAAACTTATTAGAATGTTTTTACCTTTTACTGAACAGATTTCAATTGTTATGCATTCTAAAATATTGTCAACAGCAGATGACATGCTCTTTAAAATTTTGTAGTTCAGATGTTTGTCCACGTACACAGCCACACCTCCTCCACGTTTATTGTTTTTGTTTGTTGATGTTCATTTCATAACCTTCCAGTTCAAGGTCCGTATCCTTGTCGACATTAATCCAAGTTTCTGAGATTCCAATTACTTTGAAGGGGTTTTTGAATTAATGTTATGATTTGCGTACGTGCTTTTGTTGTTATTTGGATAACAGACAATTTATTATTTGTTTTTAGATTATTGTTGTATTGTTCCTCCATGTAGTACCGGCAGTCATTTTTTATGTAAAAAAAAAAAAGTTTGTGTTTGGGTCTGTGTCTTTTTCCAGATCCAGATGTTTGTGGTCGGTAAGACTAAAAGTGTCCAGTTGAAGATCTTCTTGTCCAGCGAGATGTAGTGTTGTGTTATGAGTGTTTATGAGTGTCTTAAATATAATTTAATGGGTTCTTAGTCTTCTAGTGCATCTGGTTGATCAGTTCCTTGTGTCTTGCTAATGGCATTTCCATTTATTATTCAATATAATACTTCCCCCAGTGTCCTTCTTGTTTTTGAGTTGTTTTCCTTTTCCATGTTGTTGTTTTGATGTGGTCGGAAACACACAATGATTTAAAACACACCAGGCAAGTCGACCTCTGAATAACTGAAGAAAAACAAAATGAAGACTTTAGAGTGAAGTCAAGGTCCTGGCCTGAATCCTATTGAGATGCTGTGCTATGACCTTAAAAAGGCAGTTCATGCTGGAAAACCCTCCAAAGTGGATGAATTACAACAATTCTGCAAAGATGAGTGGGCCAAAATTCCTCCACAGCGCTCTTCGAGACTCATTCCAAGTAAACACTTAATTGCAATTATTGCTGCTGAGGGTGGCCCAACCAGTTATGAGGTGTAGGAAGTTTTGGGGGAGACTTTTTACACACACGGAGATGTAGCTTAGGATTGTTTTTCTCCTTTAATAATAAAAAGAACTGCATTTTGTGTTCAGCTGTGTTGTCATTGACTAATATCTAAACTTGTTTGATGATTGCAAACATTTAAGTGTGATAATTATGCAAAAAATAAAAAAGAAATCAGGGAACAATTTTCACACCACTGTATATACAGGATGTCACAAAAAGTATACACTTGCTCTAACAGTCTGTAATGCCAAGTTCCATTCCAATTTCTTCCGCTTATCCGGGTCCGGGTCTCAGGGGCAGCAGTCTCAGTAGGAAAGTCCAGACTTCCCGGTCTCCGGCGACCTCTTCCAGCTCCACCGGGAAGACACCAAGGCGTTCCCAGGCCAGCTGTGAGACATAGTCCCTCCAGCGTGTCCTAGGTCTTCCCGGGGGCCTTCTCCCGGCTGGGCATGCCAGAAACACCTCACCAGGGAGGCGCCCAGGAGGCATCCAAACGAGATGCCTGAGCCACCTCAACTGGTTCCTCTCGATGTGAAGGAGCAGCGGCTCTACTCTGAGCTCCTCCCGGATGGCCGAGCTCCTCACCCTATCTCTTAGGGTGAGTCCCGCCACCCTACGAAGGAAACTCACTTCCGCCGCTTGTATCTGCAATCTCGTTCTTTCGGTCATGACCCATAACTCATGACCATAGGTGAGGGTGGGAACGTAGATCGTTCGATAAACAGAGAGCTTTGCCTTCTGGCTCAGCTCTCTCTTCACCACGACGGTCCGGTACAGTGACCGAATTACTGCGGATGCTGCACCGATCCGTCTGTCGATCTCACGCGCCAACCTTCCCTCACTCGGGAACAAGAACCCGAGATACTTGAACTCCTCTACCTGAGGCAAGACCTCACTCCCAACCCGGAGGGTACAGTCCACCCGTTTCCGACTGAGAACCATGGCCTCGAATTTCGAGGTGCTGAGTCTCAACCCAGAAGCTTCACACTCGGCTGCAAACCGCTCCAGTAAACGCTGCAGGTCACAGCCTGATGAGACCATAAGGACCACATCGTCTGCAAATAGCAGAGACGAGATCCTAAGGTCACCAAGCTGGACTACCTTAACGCCTTGACTGCGCCTATGCCAAGTATTAGAGAAAATTTGGATAATTATTGCTATAAATTAAAAATAAAATGATTGTTTTATTTTCAGCAAGATGGTGCATCCCCACACTACCATTGCGTGGTAGCCTTCCCTGATGAGATCTTACCAAACAGGTGTATTGGAGGTATGGGTTTCATTGAATACCCTCCACGTTCACTACACCTCACACCACTAGACTTTTTTTTAATGGGGTCACTGAATTGGGAGCAGACATTGAACGTAAATGCACACAAATATCAATAGACCTGTTTAGTGATGTATGCAATCCCATTAATTTGACTTGTCAGCAGTGTCTGGACCAGAACACCTAGTTTAAAATTATTTAAAAGTGTGTATACATTTTTTGGGACACCCTGTATATAAAACGTCCAGCTAGCAGGAGGGTATAGTGGGGGTGGCACGAGGCAAAAATAGGCATTTCTACATTTCACTATGATTAATTTTTCCATTTGTCGGTATGCTAAAAAAGTAGCTGACAGGGAAATACTACACTTATTTATTTTTTTAAATTGGCAGACAATTGATTGGACTTACCACTTGGACCAATGGTGATGGGCTCTTCCATTCTCTCATCCTGGTCAGTAGGAATTGACATGGGGATGACTAAGATGACACCAAGGCTAGTGCCCACCCACAGACACGGTGTAGGCAGGGCGTCACTCTTTCGCCCGTAAGACTCCCCAAATTGCAGTGTGGTGATTGCCTCTTTGGTGTCCCGGTCGATGCTGGAGACACTGGAGCTGCGGGAGCGGCTGAAAGAGTTTTCGCGACTCTCTGCATCGATGGCGGCCACCGCAAAGACAACAACAACACCCACAGACAAGAAGTAACACCATGAAATATCAAGATCGTTGAGAAATTAAGTGATCAATGATTAGCCACACAATCCTATATTTAACAAAGAGTGGTTTTCACTGTAATTCCGTGTGTAATACCTACAGAGCAACAAAACACTGCAGTAATACATTCATATAGTGCACAGCCATACACAAAATAAAGCACACACAGTGTATTTTTGTGAGCGCTATTGTGTATCCATCAGAAAAGTATTTCTGTATTACAGCAAAGGTGAATTATTTAAAGTCAGGCAACGTGCAGTACTGCTTTCCCAAGTGAGTTTATGCAACAACAACTACAGATGGTGCAAAGCCGAGTGGACACATGCTGTATCAAGATCAAACCACTTTGAGAAATGTGCCATTTCTTTGCAGCTATTCTGGGGAACATAGGCAAAAAAAAGACTATGGCGGTATACAGTGGATCCCCGCACATTTGTGATTCAGCTTTTAATGTCACGAAAATTCTACAATTTTTTGTCAATTAATTGTCTTTTTTATTTTCATCTCCAAAAACAGGCCAGTTTTTTATGCAGAAAACAGAACTCAAGATAAAGGCTGAATTATGCCTTTATACATTCAAAGCCCTTTGGGCCGGGGTAAGCGCTTGACCTGCAGTTCTCCACCAAAACGCTAGGGACAGTGTTTTTTTTCTCTGGCCAGCAATTTAGCTACACATACAGTGTTCATATTTGCCAACATCTTCACACTTTTGCTATGGATACTTTTTAGATGCTTCCATAAGAGGGAAGAACCGGTAATGATGTAAAAAGAAAGCTGACCAATCACAGCTCCAGTCCTCATCACCGTTAATTTGGAGTTAGAATTTGTTTGAAGGTGCATGTCAAGCTCTGCCGGAGGGTTTGGAGAGGCAGACCTAGCCGGTGTTGCTTATGCTTTTGCATAATTCAAGCTTAAATTGGTAATAATTTATAAATATAATATAATAATATGGTGTAATACAGGTAAAATATCATTTTTACATGTTTATGTCTTTGGTTTAATGTTTCAACCATTGATATGTCGTACTTATGTGAGACGCAAAAGTTGGTTTGGCTGTGGAAGCATGAGCTTTGACAGTCGTGCCCTGGGGTCGGCAACCCGTGGCTCTGTGCAGTGATTATTTTTACACCGAAATAGGGGAAATGTGCATTCAGCATAAGGTATTCAAATCAATAAGACAACAAGAGTGGCAAATTTATGCACCTGCACCTTTGTTGAATTATTGCACACTTTCTGTAAATCCTAAAAACTAAATTTCAAGTCTCAAATATCAGTGGGTTCGTCTGCTATATGATTTATTTAAATGAAATTGCTGATCCAAACAACTAATGATTTATAAAGGAATTGCATTCCGCTGTATGTACACGCTAATCACCGGGGTGGTGACTCCAGGAGCGGCAGGTTATGTGCAGCAGCAGCTGCTTGAACGACATCAGGAAAAGTCTTTACATTTGTCTCTAGTCATTTTGAGAAAATAAGGTTTGAAAAATCTCCAGATTTAGCGAGAAAATCTGCAACACTGCTCTGTACATGAGATTTGAAGCCATTCACATAGAATACATGAAATAATCGTTTATAAAAATATCAGAGCATCTATTCTCCTATTTTAAAAAATGAACAGGAAATTATTGAGAAAATAATGTCTCTCTCTGCAGACAGTCAAGAATAGGGATCAATAGAATGGTTATTGATGACAATTCCGTGCAGGAATAAACGGTATTGAGGAAACAACATTGATATGCAGTTTTGATATGATATGCAGAGCAGAACTCTGATAGTTTTTTTTAATCTTAAAGTTGACTACATTTTTTTTTTTTTTTATGTTACACAAATCCGTGTAAAAATCAGTCCAAATCATTCCAAATCAGTGTTTAAATTAGCTCAGAGTAGGTTTCACGTGTAGCTGCACTTTTGTTTGTTGAATTTGGTGGTTCTAACAGGTAACAATACAAAAGATTAAGCATTTTTTAAAGTTTATGAAATCTGTAATTTTTTGCGGCTCCCAAACATTTTTTTTCGACTGGATGAGGAGACATAATGGCTCTTTTAAAGGTAAAGGTTCCTGACCCCTGGTCATGCCTCAAAACATAGCCCGCTGGCCTCTAGTGCAGGGGGTGTCTAAAGTGTGGCCTGGGGGCCATTTGCGGCCGGTGTGTCATTATTTTGGCCTGTGGCACATTGTAGAAATAAAAAACAGCAAAAAAAAAAGGTATTCAAATATGTTTATATGTATACAAATACAGGCCTATATCTATAAGTAACACATATATAGGTGGCCCTTAGCATCCTTTGATTTTTTTAGCATGTTGTCCTCAATGGAAAACGTTTGAAGACCCCTGCTTTAACGCTAGCCTGACGACCAGGCTAAAGGCTACATTGTGACTCCCATTCCATCTGTTCATCAATCATCTTATCTTACACTATTATTCATATATTAGGTATATGTAGAGCCTATTTAGGGCTTAAACCTGGTTTGTGTTTCATGTGAACAAAGGCAATTGAAGAGAGAAGGAGAGGGTTTTGGGGCTGAATCTAAACAAATTATTACACCAGTCATTTATATTGCAAATATTGATCTAAAGTCGGAGGGGAACGTCAACCTCACACTAGCCGTAGTGTTTAGAGGTGGGTCAACAATGGACATTTGCATGGGTATATCAGTTACTCGTGGTTTTCCCCTGTGAAAGGCGGGGATCTACTGTACTGCACAAAGGCTGTGTGCTACAAAACACATACAAGAAGGACAACACCACCACATGCCCCCTCAGAGAAGGAATCACTTCTAAGCACTTTTTTGATGAAACAAACGGACAAACAAACTGACATACTGAAAGAAGGACTGACGTTTTCATCAATAAGCAGGAAAGTAGTTGATGCATTAGTGGCCGAAGCCCCCTTACCTCTGTCACTCCAGCAGTAGGGGGTGGCGGTGTGGTGTTCGTCGTGAGAGTACATTGTTACTCCATGTAACTGCTGGAGCATTGCCCTCCTGGATGCATAACCTAACCGTCCCCCACAACATGTATCCCATAAGACAAAGCAGCCCACCCACCCCAAACGGCCCACACAAAAATACAACACACACACACACCACACACAAACAAGCGCAGCCATCCCATCCAAAACGCACAAGACGCACAGATGAACAGTTGTGCCAGAGAATGACAGAAAAGGAAAAGAAGGAAAGTTGAAGCTGAGTTTGGAGTGACTTCTTTAAAATAACATTGGATAATAACAGAGACATTGCTAGCGACCTCACTCTCAACACAATTTCAGCACCATCTGCTCAACTAAATGTGTTACCACACTTGTGACGATGTTGCATACATAGAGTGTTACGCAGTGCCATCTCGCATGCACATTTAGACACATAAAGGAGAGTTGAATGAAGGGTTGCCAACTGGCCCTTGAAAAAACGCAATCGTCACGTACTGACTTGAAATGGGATGCACTTTCAGTACAGTCTTTATTACTAGAAAAGTCATTCATAGTTTGAAAAATGTCAATGAAATTAATGATAACGGGGTGTTTTGTTATGAAATTAAACTTCCAAGGGCAGGATTCACAAGTGCTCCTGGAAGCAATGGTACACGTTTCTATATGATGATTCAATAACTTTTTTTTTATTACTCTGAATTTATGCAACTGAATTTGTTGCATTTCAATAATGTGAAATTATTTTTTTCAAACTACTATTGATTCAAATTATGCTGAAAATTATGTTTGCACGTGATTGAAAAGTTTGTTAAAATACAGTGTTTAAAAATTCAGTGTATTCAAAAATGTCAGTACAAATAATTTTGATGTTGCAGAACTCACATAGACACTTCTGTGTTTTGTTCAGCGACTATGCACTTAAAAGCAATCCCTTCAAATTTCACAGTTTCACTCACTGTTTTTCAAAAAAATATATTAATGGATAAATCATGCTGATTTATGGTTGACTATTACCTGTCAAAAAATGCATATTGCAAATTTTACATATTTTATGTTTAATCAAAAATCAACTAAAGTACAAGTATAAGACATTCAGAAAACGCAATGAAAGACAAGATGATATATAGTATTCTACACTGGTCACTAAGTGTCAGTAATGTTACTGTAATGCTTGTTGAGATACACAAGCACTAGACTTGATCCGAGAAGCAACAGCTTTTTATTGCAGGTTTGCATTATGTCATAACAGGCACAATAATCCCTAACAAGGGCTACACTTGCATCCATAACTCACAGCAAGGTCAAACTCAACTCTGAACCCGAGTTCACTTCCTTTCGCCCCCTGAAACATTAATGTGTATTTTAGCAAACGTATTAAATAATGATTAAACTTTGTGTATTTAATAAACTGAGTTTCAAAACAAAATTACATTTTCAGCATAAAATCATGTAAAAAAAAATCACAAAATAATAAATTTAAAAAAAGTTACATTAATTCATTGTCCAAAAAAATATTAGGCAATAGAGAAACAAATTACACTTGAGTTAAGTATTTTACTTTGTTATTTTGCACTAAAAAAGTAATTATAATTATTTGAACATTTTCCCCCATCATATCCATATTATTCCAAAACATGCATATAAGTAAATTTAGACTTGAATGAAATAGTCTAAAAATTGTTGAGGGGTGAAGACATTCGGGTCGGACAACCCTGCCAACAAGGTGTCCCTTATTTCTTTTTCAAGCAGTTGGCAACCCCAGTTGCATGACAACCTCAGTTTTGGTCATTAAAGTCATGCACATATACAGTTCTGGTGTCAAATGTTGGTATCATGACAACACTGTTGTATGGGCCAAATAGCCTTTTTAAATGTGAGCTGGGATGGCAGATGTCTCGGTTTGTCATATGTGGCTGGGGTGCATTTACGCCGGGCGACACAGCCACTGGCTAATGAAAGTCTGGCACAGAAGTACCTTGACAGGACATAGGGACCCATGAGTGGGCCCTTATAGGGAACTCGAGGCAGGCAAGGCAGTCTCTAGTAAGTGATAAAAGAGGTGAGACAAGATTTTTTTTCTTTACACACCTTCAGACAATAGATTCCAAAATGTTTCTTTGGTTCCTTGTACAATTTACAATACACATACTTTTTCTCATTTACTGGAATGGATTAATTTGAAAAATCCACCTCCACTTGCAGAATGGCAGCATTTGAGAAGAGTAATGTTATAATATTAGAATGAGAGATAGCAGACCTCCTGCTTTCATATTTATATCTAGCAGTCATGGATGTAGGAGTGTATGTGGGTGGAGACTTGACTGTGGTTTGAAAGCCTCTTCAGCATCTGGCCGAGATTCATTGAGTCATTGTTTCACACCAACCCAGTGCTATTAAAACACAGTACAGTCAAACCTCGGTTTTAGTACGCATGATTCATCCATCCATCCATTTTCTATGCCTCTTGTCCTCCTAGGGTCAGTTTTTGTTAAAATGTTCCCCAAAATTTTACTTTGGTTTTGTCCATTTGTCCTGTACAGTGTCGGTCCATGAAGTGAGTCCTGAAACAAAGCACCCTATGTATTGCTGACTCACTCTCTGTGCATTTTTTATTGAGTGGAACTGCTGAACAACCCGACAAGGGGCCAAAAAAAGTTTTGAGTGCCAGTAAACAATAACAATAAACAACAGACAACACCTGCTTAAAGTGGACTGGACTAATCAGGGGGTGGGTGAGAGACAAATAATCTCTGCCTCTTTTAACATGAGTAAAAAGTTTATTTTTCATTATTTTTATACACACACATATATTGTACATGCAGTGTGTACGTGACATTATTTTAATGAAAAATTCAGAGTAATATAACTTACATTTTGTCAGATTTAATTTAATTTTTATTTTCCTCAATTTGTTTTTATTTGCCCCCTTTAAAAATTTTGTATGATTTTTTGTATACACACACACACATTCATATATACATTATTTAGAATTCATTTGCATTGTTCTTCTGTATGAAACATATTTTTGTTAATAATACTTGGTGTCTGAAATGAATGAATTGAATTAAAAAAATTTTCAATGGAAAAAAAATAACATTTACATACTTTTTTAAAAATTCATATTGTTCAGTGCCTGCCTCCATATTCAGAGTGAAAGTTGCACTGCATACCAATGGATACATGCGCAATTTGACAGATGACATTTTTCTCAATATTTAATAGAGGTGCCGCTTATCTAAAGGCAAAGCAAAGGTATGGACAGAGTACACTGAGTGTGGCTTCCCCTGCCGTTTCCCTCCTCTGTCTTCTTGCCTGGCATCCAGACCTCATTAACATCAACCTCCTCTCTACCACTGCTTGTTGACCTTCAATTATTGCAGTGATCCTGCTGGCTCTTCACTGTGGTAAGGCAGCGTGACTGATAAACAACACCGCAAAATGTGGCAATAGATGTGTGCACATGTAATGGTACACCTCAGACTTGCAGCTGTTCACACATGATAGACACAGGAAGTGTTGAATTTTCAATTGCTTTTTTCTTCTTACACACATTTAGACATGTATATGTGGGATTATACTCAGGTAAATATGACAGGGGTTTGTTTTGATTTAGTTTTAGATTGAAATTGTATTCATATTTTGTTCTGGACCATTCTAGTTTTGATTTATTAGGAAGGGAACATTTTCCACTCTCCACGAACTTGGCAAATGCACAAAAGTATCAAAGTATGCGCATCTCTACCGTGCTTAGATCATCCAGTCAGGCCGAGGCTGTAGGACAATAAAAAAAAGTACCATTAAAAATAAAATATGATGAAAAAAAGAATTTTTAAAATGCCATAGAAATAATATATTACCATAAAATTCCCAAAATACAAATACAATTCTATGTAGGGCATGTTTGTTTAGCAGTGTTCTTCTCCAGCGATAAATTAGCTTTTACCACTCTTCCTTATCCCAATTTCCATCTCCCCTTGAAAGCCATCCAGTATCATGAATCTCCACAAAGACAAAGAACTGCTGAACGCACTTCCCTGCCATCCTTCCATGGTATTATTGTCTGGGACCTCCATCGGTGAAGGGAGCAAGAACATATCCTGAAAGAGGCTTTGGCGTTGTTATTAACATCTGCTGACACCATAAGTGCTATATCTACTTACTTTCACTCAATGTCACGTTCCTCCATTTTGTATAAGCAATTTCTGACATAAAAGTCGCCAAATATAGCATTTGGAGATTCATTTCTTTTCACTTGACAAACCATTTTAAATGTGGTTTTTGTTTTTTACGGACATGAAAGAGAACTAATGCAATCTGCAAGCAACACACACACCCACGCGCACACGTAAATAAACCTTGCTGGGGTCACTCCATTCAAAAATGCTGCGGATCAAAGTCAATGTGCGAATACAATAAGCTCAGTTCAGGGAAGGAAAATGTCAAAATGCCAGGGTGCAAATCAAATTTAAAGTCTTTCTATTCATCTTTTTCATGTTCTTGCACAACAGGAGGCTTTTTGAAATGTGCCTAGAAAATGGACACACCAGGGTTACGGCAAAATGGAAGTTCAATAGAACGTTGTGTGCAGAGTGCAAAAGAAGTGGAACGGACGTCACTGAGCTTTCATCAGACTTTAAATAGTTGCTATGTTTAACACCTTGGGAAGGTGCTTGACCCCATCTTTGTTATCACGTTGCACAACTTCAAGTTCTTTGCTTGAGGATCATACAGAGAAAATGTGCTTATGAGGAATATTCTGTGATAGTAAGCAGCAGCAAGAGTGCCATTTACGTTGATATACTGAGCAATTAATTATATTAGTAAAGCCATTTGGAAGCAGACTCATGAAAGGCGCAGCTGCAATAATGGGGGTAAACAAGAACTAGCATCCAAACGCCAATGATCTTCTTAAAAGATAGACAACTTGATTCAAAATCACCTAGTATGTGGTTTATTGTGAGCGAGAGAGACCCAACGTACAAACCCTGAAAAAATGTAAATAAAGATGCTACATCAACTTGTGCAGTGGAACCTTGGTTAGTGTACACCCCGGTTAGTGAACTATTTAGTTAACTTCAAAAATGTTGCCTCAGTTCGCGCACATCTTCCGGCTAGTGTACAATGAGCGAGCGTCAAGTGAATACACTGTTGGAGTCCAACTGTGTTCTTAATGTAGTTTTTTAAAACACAAAACGTCTTTGTCTTGCTAGCAGCTCGCTAACACACAATAACAGGAACCGGGAGTCACGCTGAGACGCCTGTCTACGACGCCATCAGCAGTTTACGCTGTAGTTCTTTGCCTTTTCGAGTCTTGCATGCAGAAAACAAAACCAGACACAGTCAACCGCTGCCGACGTCACAGACGGACGCCAAAGCTGACTTCCTTTTACTGTTTCTGTGTGCTATCAAGTTGCTAACAAGCACAGTTGCTGATAAAACTGCTGGACTCACGCTGTGTTTTGCCAACACAACAAGACGCGCACCATATTGTGTGCTAAGTGGAAACTGTACGCAAACTGTTAGCCAACAAGCACACTAACCGAGGTTCGGCTGGATTGCGTTACTTTTCCGAAAAAACCCTCAAACCTTTTGGATGACCCTTTTGAGTGGCACGTGCTGTTGAGAAATATTTCCTGAGATGAAGGAGTTTGTGACTGAAGGGAACGTGTTTACCTGAGCAACCACAGCGCTTGTTGACTAGCCCGTTAGCTTCCCGAGCAGTGGCAGTGAAGAATGGCGACTAAAGCCACAGCCAGACGGGTGATATACAGTAGATATCAGTGCATACCAATATGGCACATTTCACTTTGAAATAGTAATGAATTAGATTACTTGTTACTGGAGTGTTAGTAACGCTGTTATTACCGATCATGGAGCAGCTACTGTACCTGCTTAGATTTCAATGTGAGGGTTATGTCTGGAGGGAATTCATTTGAACCACATTAGTTTTTGATGCAAGAGAGAAATGGTATCTGATGAATATTGCAAGCCTGTAATTTGGTTGATGCAGTGCAAGGGTCATGTCTTGCATTGCTCTCGTTGTTAAACTGGCTGCTGATGCTAACGCAAGCTTCACAAAACACACAATGGTCTAGGGCGACAACTCTGTGGAGCACGTCATCACTCGATTGCCGATAGCATTACTGGCAGAAATAAACTATACCGGTATGATTCGATATTTCATTTTTATGCCAAGTTTGGCCAAGTGATGTTAATGCAATCTTATCACCACTAGAAGTACATTATTGAACAGAATTGGCAGTGACATCTTGTGCAACAAACAACAATTGTGTGCATTCAATGCTGCAAACTTGCATTAGCAAAGCGTTAAACCCCTTCTGCCAAGGTGGGAGGATAGCATGCACTTATTGGAGGGACGGGATGTTATTGAGGTCAAAAGGGGGGGGAATAGGGAAGACAAGCACACACCTTCAGTGTGGGACACAGGCAAAGAGATCTCCATGCAAGCAGCGGACTGGGCCTTGCGGAATGGCGGTCGGCCAGGGCCTCTGCGGGCAAGCCGTGGCCCCTCAGGACCCATCGGGATGCGAGGCTTCCCCGCTGAGCAGGGCTGGGAGGTGGGGCTAGTGCAATGTCCATTGACATGATCTGTAATAACGCAAAGCATTAGGAGGGAGATAATGTCACATTCCAAAACTGTTTAGTCTGCTGCCTCAATATCCATCTACATAAGTCACTCAGTATCATGCCAGGGGACAAAATCTGCCAATGTTATAATGGAGACGTGGTTGTCTCACTTTGATGGAAATAACGTCTATTTGAGTGGAATTTCATTTTGGACAAAGCATGACTTATGCCGACAGATATTATATATATTTTTAGAGCATGAGAGGAGCAAGCGGATGTTCAGAGAAGAGATTGTCGAGAGAGAAAAGGGAAATGTGTGACAAGGTTGGAGAGCGGAGTTAGGTGTGCAATGGGACAACACAGAAGACAAGAAAATATAGAGGCATTTGGGGAAAACTAAGTATTTCCGAACAGGGGCCTCACTAATAAAATTGTGAGTGGAAATCTGTGCCAGAAACCCAAAATGTGCGGACGGACATAAATATTCAGACCTATAAAAAGTGGCGTGTGGACTCTTTGTTCATAAATTCCACGTTGAGGACAAGTGTGGGTATGTAACTCCGCCTCAAGTTGCACCCTTTCCACGCCTCCATCTTACCATACGAGGTCAATGCAAAGTAACTCATCAGTGTGACGCCCTGATTGCAATGAAATCAAAGACTGGCGGGAAGACAAGAGGATGAAGAAGCGGGCTTTCACAGAAATGGAGGTGGAAATACCGGGAAAAGTATCATATTTGGAAGACACAGCAGTGGCATAACAGAAAATAAAGATTGAGTGACAGCACATCTGCTGTCTACTGTGTGAATGATGGTGCAGGGCCAACGAGGCAAAACTAAAAACAAAACAAAAAAGCGGTTGATTATCAAGGCACACATTTACATTTATAGTGAGCTTGAATATGAGCTTAGCAAAATATGTTTCATTAAAAGGTGGAAGCAAATTTCAAAACAGGGATGAAGTTATGTCAAAAATTGGTTACTATAATTCCAGACGGACCAGTCCAGGGTGTACCCCCCCCCCTCTCGCCCAAAGTCAGCTGGGATAGGCTCCAGCATACCCGTGACCTTAATGAGGATAAGCGTTATAGAATAGATTAATTACAGATGGATAGATGAAAAATGTTTCACTTATGGCATCAAGAAGAAATGGAGCACTGAAGACATATTAGCTCAGCATCTTGTAAACTTAAACCCTTATAGAATTAGTTAATCGACAACCTGATGTTTGTTACTGCATCCATCCATCCATTTTCTATGCCGCTTATCCTCATTAGAGTGGCGGGGGTATGCTGGAGCCTATCCCAGCTGACTGAGAGGAGGGTACAGCTTGGAATGGTCGCCAGTCATTCGCAGCATGTTTGTTATAATTTATATTAATCAAACACAATATCATCGTGATTGTGACATAAAATGATGACGTATTTCAACGCTGCATTGTGTTTTTCATGTATCTTTTAGTCCAGATACTATACACTAGTGCGTATCCATCATCCAAATGTTATCAATCTGTGTCAAGTCAAATACACGTTCCTGTAATAACTGTTTTTACTTGATTTGTTTTCTCTTTTCAATAAATATATTTAAAAATAACACATTTCAGAGCTTTTAAACCGTAAAATTTTGCCCAAGGTTGTCAGAATGTCATTCCAGTCCCTGTTTATTAAGGATGGGCATTCGGCTACTAGTACATTTCCTTGATTGATTTTGAGGACAATAAACCTTTTACCATTTTTTTTCAGGCATGGGAGACTGTTCTGGCAGTGTCGCAATGACACGGGGTTTCCAGGTTTCGCTAGAGAAACAAGTGACCAAAGCCAGCCCAAAATGACAGTAGGACAAGCAAACCTCCATACTGATTGTGAAAGAGAGGTCGCTTATTCATAGGTATGAATATACAATAGAACCTCAGTTAGTGTCATTAATCCGTTCCAGAAGCTCTGAGTGTAATGAAACCTACTTAATGTCTCACTTAGTCTCATCAGCATTTCTCTGTCAGTCTGGCAAATTTGTGTATGTGCTATGTGCATATCAGCCCAAAAAAACGAGAGATTTTCAAGCAACCTTACAAAAAAAGAAACCCAATAATAAGTGGACCTGGCAGCACTGCACTGCGAGCAAATTCATTCAACCTGGAGGTGCTGTACCCTAGCAGTGGTCTTTATGGCTATAGCTCGCCTTCTCATATCCGATGTCATGTTTTTCTTTTTTCGATCGCAATTTTGAGCCCGATTCAACAGTGCCTCTGCTACAGTCAACTCACTCTCACTTTCCTATATGCCGGACATTGATCTATATGTTGACATTTCCAACTCAAGTCCTCTGTTCTGCTCTTTAATGCATACATAATTCCTTTTCAAAGTTAAGATGAATACCAACTGGGTGTCACTCAGTCTGGGAGCGACACTTGTCGGAGGAATGGATTGAAACCTGCAGGTAGCACAGAGCCAACCATAGAGAAAAGCAAGACAGAGTTCCACAGGATACTAAAGCAGAAAAGAGAAGATGTCAATTCTCATGAGTTCACAAATTCATTAGGAGGGCACGCAGACATCGCCACCCACGCACATCCAATATTTGACAACATAACTATTGTAGTCTAAGAGTGATTCTCAACTGTTGGACCAGTTTCCAGTGGGTCCCGGGTGTTTGTCTGGGCAAAAAATAGTAGGAAAATAATTGATAAAATAATATAATACAGTAAAAAAAAAATTGGTTTAAACGAGGATATGTTTTATGCAGTGGAGTGTTGTCTATTAAAACTCCCTAAGGTGGCGGCAATGCTCAATGCGCATACTATAAAGTTGCAATCTTACCTGCACTCGGTGTTCCCAGCATCACTTGTTTCCTTGCGAGTTGTGGCTGCTTTTTGTCATAAAGGTTCAACAGTAAAAGCTAATCTGCTGCAATTTGTTTTACACGTGTCTTTGTATAACTACACATAAACATAAATGATTTGTAGTGGTAACTACAATTGTCGTCAATATTTTAGCTTTTATAATTTTAGCTTTTATTTTCATTTGTAAAAAAAAAAAATGTTAAAAGCATCATACATCATGCACCTACATTGTTTAGTGACTCCGTTAAATAAAAAAGTCTGTTTGTCCAGTCCTATATTTTGTCATTGGAGTTTTTCTTAAAAGTCCATCTATCACCCAGGCATTCCCAGGCCAGCTGAGAGACATAATCCCTCCAGGGTGTCCTAGGTCTGCCGTGGGGCCTCTACATGTGACATGCCACCTCACCAGCGAGGCATCCAGGACACATCCAGGACACACCAGTTGCTCGAGCCACCGCAACTGGATCCTCCTAATTAGCAGAGGCTCTACTCTGAGCATCTCACCCTTGCTCCTCTTAAAAGCAATGCTAATATACTGTACTCTATCGTCTCGTTCTCATGAACCCAATATTGTGTATCGCCTCAAAACTATGCCCGCATCTCCACCCTGCAAGGCAAGCTGGGTAACCTCAGGGTACCTACTCTTCCCCACACACTACACAGTTATTTTGCACTACTTCAAATTGAAATGTCACTTTTATTAGTTGTATTTAACTTTCATTAAACATAAGATATTTGAGACATTTTCAGTCAAAATGTACGCAAATTTGGTGGGTCCCGCATTATAACCAGTTGAGAACCACTGCTCTAATAATGTTGTCAAAATGTATTAGTTTTCATTTCATCATTTTGTAATTCAGTTCAAAACAGTACACTTTTGCTGTGGCTGTAAGAAAAGAAAAGGTTATTATATGAGGCAAGTGAGTGGAATATGTAGGCACTTGCACAGTTAAAGAAGCCAAAGCTCAAAGAAGGGACAAGACTGCATAAGCGGAGCAAAGAGGGATCCGCAGTGACGTAGATGCAGGTAGACACGCATGGCGACAACGCTGAGTTGCTGTTTGAGAAGGAAATGATCCAGTTACAATGACAGAGGTAGCAAGTGACCCAATCACTGTCGAGCAACGCTGCCAATGGAGAGGTTGCGTACAAATAAGCGGATGGACCAGTAAAGATAAAATGAGAGAGAGCTCCATATCAAGATAAGAGTATGAGTTACAAGTCACCTTTTTAAACACTTGCAAAATGTAGAGGGAATGGATAGACACCAATGAGAAGAAAAGAAAATGGACAAACACTTCAGGTCGTCTCATGATTTGCTCATGAACAGGAGTAGGGAGGAAATTGAAAGAAGAAACTTGGAAGTGAAAAGAATAATCAAGCAACATAGAAGCCTAGAATATATGACAAAAGTAGAAACTCAATGATTAAAAAAGAACACACGTGAAAACTGCTGGCTTTCGCCTACCGTACCAAGATCGGTCTTAAGATCTGTAGGCAGACTTAACTTTCTGCCGGGTCCCTTTACTGAAACAAAGGGACAGGAAACAAAGCACCAGTTAATCCTTTCAAAATAAATGTGTAAAAAAAAAAGGAAAGGAAAGGAAAACATAACGCCTTAAGTAGACTTTATCTCAAGTCAAACAAAATAAAAACATAAGAGAAAAGCAAGTGGAATTCATTGAAATTAAACCTGTCCATGCAAGTTGCAGGTGCAGATTTGAAAAAGCATGCAGCATTATTGTTCCCTGTCAGCGCTCTCTGCAATCTCTGTCAAATTGGTAACCACACATACATGATGTTCATGACAAATTGTTATACAATACTGTCTTTTGTCTTTATAAAACAGACTTTTGCCTTGTTGATTTGCAAGACATTAAGAAGGATTATGATTTTGATCCCAACTTCTTTTTTTTAACTAAGCATTTTTTTTAAAGAATATTTTGCAATAATCACATCACAATCAGGATTGATGAACGTCTGACAAGGAAGTTGGAAATAAACTGATCTGACAAGGGTGTCAGAAATCACAGACAAACCCAACAAAGTAACTCGTAAAACACATTTTGCAAGCATTTCAGTGTCAGTAGATAACTGTGAAATTCAAACTTGAGATGGCATGGATGAGTTTGTCAGTTGTGGGAAGGATAAAAGCATGTTTTAGAGAATACAGCTTTGACCATGAATTTGCTTGAATAGGTCTGCTTATGAAAGACATCTTACATCTTCCTTTTGTAGAAAGGGCCCTGCAGGTAGCGCAATATTGACTCTGGCGGCCGTGCAAACCTCACTGTTCCTGTCTACGTATTTCAGTTTTGACATAAAAAACAAAAAAAATAAATCCCACAGCGATCCGACAATGAACAGACTCAGATAAAGTAGCAGTTGCCGTGTATAAATTTAACAGAAACATACGTACAAGTGAGGAACGGTCGCTTATTCTGCAAATTAACATAATTAATTACATCACTGTTATTTTCTTCTTCTTCTTCACTCTCCATTGCTCTGGACTGTTGACCCTAAGTAATTAAAATGCTCCACTTTCTTTATCTCTTCTCCCTGTAACCTCACTCTTCCACTTGGGTCCCTCTCATTTACACACATGTACTCCGTCTTGCTGGGGCTAACCTTCATTCCTCTCCTTTCCAGGGCAAACCTCCACCCTTCAAGCTTCTCCTCCACCTGTTCCCTGCTCTCACTACATATCACAATGTCATCTGCAAACATCATAGTCCATGGAGATTCCTGTCTAACCTCGTCCGTCAGCCTGTCCATCACCATAGCAAACAAGAAGGGGCTCAGAGCTGATCCCTGATGTAGTCCCACCTTCACTCGGAACTCCTCTGTCACACCTGCAGCACACCTCACTACTGTCTTACAGTCCTCGTACATGTCCTGCACCGCTCTAACATACTTCTCTGCCACTCCAGACTTCCTCATACAATACCACAGTTCCTCTCTGGGCACCCTGTCATAAGCTTTCTCCAGATCTACAAAAACACAATGCAGCTCCCTCTGACCTTCCCTGTACTTCTCCATCAACATCCTCAAAGAAAATACTCCATCTGTTGTACTCTTTTTTGGCATAAAACCGTACTGCTGCTCACAAATGCTCACGTTTGCCCTTAGTCTAGCTTCAACTACTCTTTCCCATAACTTCATTGTATGGATCATCAGCTTTATTCCTCTGTAGTTGCCACAACTCTGCACATCTCCCTTGTTCTTAAAAATGGGCACCAGCACACTGCTTCTCCATTCCTCAGGCATTTTCTCATTATCTAAGATCTTGTTAAACAACCCGGTCAGGAACTCTATTGCCACCTCTCCTAGATACTTCCATACCTCCACAGGTATATCATCAGGACCGAGTGCCTTTCCATTCTTCATCCTCTTCAATGCCCTCCTCACTTCTTCCTTACTAATCTTTGCTACTTCCTGGTCCACAACAGTCACCTCTTCTACTCTTTGTTCTCTTTCATTTTCCTAATTCATCAACTCTTCAAAGTACTCTTTCCATCTTCCCATGACACTACTGGCACCTGTCATTACCCTTCCATCCTTATCCTTCATCACCCTAACCTGCTGCACGTCCTTCCCATCTCTGTCCCTCTGCCTTGCCAACCTGTTTAGATCTTTCTCTCCCTCCTTGCTGTCCAACCTAGCATACAAGTCGTCATAAGCCCCTTGTTTGGCCTTTGCCACCTTTACTTTCACCTTACGCTGCAGCTTCCACCATTTTGTCCTCTGCTCTGCTTTTACCCTCTTCATCCTTCTCACCACTAGAGTCAACCTACACACCACCATTCTATGCTGTCTGGCTACACTCTCACCTACCACTGCTTTGCAGTCACTGACCTCCTTCAGGTTACACCTTCTACACAAGATGTAGTCTACTTGTGTGCTGCTACCTCCACTCTTCTGGGTCACCCTATGTTCCTGTCTCTTCTGGAAGAAAGTATTCACTACAGCCATTTCCATCCCTTTTGCAAAGTCGACCACCATCTGTCCTTCAGCGTTCCTCTCCTGGATGCCAACTTGCCCATCACCTCCTCATCATCTCTGTTTCCTGCACCAACATGTCCATTGAAGTCTGCACCAATGACAACTCTCTCACTTCTGAGGTGTTCTGCATCACTTCATCCAGGTCTGACCAGAATTTCTCTTTCTCCTCCATCTCACATCCTACCTGTGGAGCATACCCACTAACAACATTGAACATCACACCTTCGATTTCTAGCTTCAGGCTCATCACCATCATCTCCATTGTGGGAGGAAGCTGGTGGGTTTATGTAATGCTATCGTAGTGTGACAATATTAACACAGTAGCATTAAACAGTTAATTTGTGCACAGCCTAAATTTGTGTAAATTTGTTATCAGTAATAATTAGGTCTAGGAAGTTCTGCAAGAATTCATGTCCCAAATGAACAAAAGTCCCATAAATTTTGCAACACATTTGTGCATTGAGCACCAGAGATAAAACAGAAAGTAATGAATGTGTAGCTTGAGAGAATATTAATACAGTGGTACTTCGGTTTTCGTATGCCCCAGTTTTTGACAAAAATGATTGCCAAAATGTTGGTTTTTGCACACGGTCTCAGTTACTATAGAGCCAGTCTTTGTAATTAGGTTCTTTTAGAAGACCAGGGAATGCTTTAATCAACTTTATTATGTCTGTGCAAGTGGTTTATATGTTCTTGAAATGGAACAATGAACAACTCAGTTTCTATGTCCTTTCTTCCTTTTATTAAGCACTGTGCACTTTGCACTGATGAGGAATTCAAGGGCACTGCAGATTTTGAGAGTTCAGACATTCTTTGTTTTTTTTAAAATTAAGAATGACTGCAAAATAACCAATTATGGGACCAGAAAAGTGCCAAAAGGAGAGAAAGCTTGGTAAAAAAGATGTTAAATGTTTATTTATCCATTTCATTCGTCATTTATATGTATTTCACATTGTTTTCAGCATTTAAACTGTAATATTTCTCTACAAAATGAGTTGTCTGTTACTACTTTGAGGTGTATGTGACAGAGAATGGATTAATGATGAAAACCGAGGTTCCACTGCAGGTGATTGTGAAATGGTAAGACATAATCAGAAAGCTTCTGAGCACCACATTCCAGTAAAGTAACATCCTATTGCTTCTCACTGGCAGGAAAGCACAATTCCAGTGGAGTTTCAATGATAACACAGCAAAGATTTCTTCTTCCCATGCATGCCTGCCATGGACGGTCCTAGGTGAAAGTTCATTCACACATTAAAAAAAAAAAAAAATAGGCTACACAGCTGCGACAAGAGCAAAGAGACAGTGACCTGCACAGAAGCATGGAGATGTTAGAAAACACACAATCCGTTTCAGCTTGTGTACACTGCAAGCAACACGGCTCTCTCTCAGGACTGGTTGTGGTGTGAAGGGGCTGGTTTGCCACATATACTGTACTGATTTAATGAAAAACGTGCCTTGCTCACAAAAAGTAATTGAACTACAGCTCAATAAAAGAATATGTGAGTTTCACAGGTGATACTGCTCACAGTATGGAAACCCACTTAGCATGCATGGTGGAACACTGAAACAAACACCCGTCCCAAAACATCCCAGTTGTCATTACCCACTTCATTTCTACATGGTGCATACGGTGCAAAAGCAACGAACAGATGTCTATGAGGTGGATCTGTGGCACATTCCTCCTCTTACCATTGTCCAACAAGTAAAAGACTGGGCTGCAGTGGCTGGCTCTCAGACTGGCCACCGGCTCTGGCAGGACGCGTGGCTCATTGTGAAGGGAGGTTGGGTAATGAACTGGAATAGGAGATTCAACAGAACAGACAAGACTTTTCAGGGTAAAAGGGGAGGGACATAACGTAATGGGTGAACTTGGGAAAAGAGACTTGCCAGTAATAGTAGGAGGACAGTAATGGGTGGTGGTTAAAAAGGTGAAATGTTAATAGGTTTAAGGGTAGACGTGACACAGATCAAGTCAACTGAACAGCAGCAACACTACAATCTAATAACAGTGAACACATGAGCTATAATTGTAACGACATTACTTGCCAACACGCTCATCAAAATAATGACTTACCCAGAGCTCATATGGTCAGGCTAAAAGTCTCACACAATACAGTCAACCATAACCAGATCCAGTGGTGCACAACCCAGGACAAGAGGTGGTCCCATGGGAACCCAAGCCAAATGGGAGATAAAAGGAAACCCCCCTTTCTGCTCTAAGGGACTAGGACTATATTTGTCAGTGAAAACAAGATGGAGCCAAGAGGGAGGAGACTGTACATTTTCATTGTACTCGCGCTAAAGTAAAGTGAAGCTGACATTGACATCTGCTTGGTGAATCTTCATTAGCCATACACCAACACACGGCCAAAGGTGATTCTCCTTTCTTCACATGTTCATTTAAACAACAGCTGTCTCAAGTAAGTTCCTGATTCGTCTTCTCTTTTATTAAACTGTTACAAGCACAATCACTCTTCACAGGTTGCTGGATTACCACCGCTTACAGTACATAGACAGCAGTTGCTTCCCAATCAGTGGTTCTTAACCGGTTTGGCTGCAGGACTCACCATTACTAGGGATAACCGATATTGGCATTTTTGCCAATCTGACATGCCAATATTGCCATTTTTCAATTTCCAACTCCAATATCAACATATGACATGTTTTTTCCCACTATAATGATTATATATTGTAATATTTAATCTAATTTTTAATTAATATAATAAATATAATTCATTAATGGGGCAATGTGATTTTTGTCATGGGACTCTTATTTCCCGCCTGCTCAACTGTTACTGGCTACATGATAAATAAAAAAAGGAATCATAAAATCACCGTAAAAAACAGATTTGTCTTACTTTTTGAAGAGAACATAATATCACTGCATGGTGAAACTTCCAGAGGATGACATGCCTTTGGAGACTTTGGATATAAGAGAACATTGGTGCAACTTCCAGGTGCGTGAAAAAGCAGTCAGTGAATCAGCATCTCAGGTTGCTCATCTTGTCAGATTTATTCAATAATTTTTCAGGTTCTTAGTTTAGCAGTGTGACAATCACACCGTAAGCTTTAAAAACTTACCATACTCCTTCAATTCTCTTGTTAAACGTGCTACCCGAGCAAAATAGTTTTCGTGGCATGTATTGGCACTTAATAACAAACACGTCTGCCGTGGGGAACTTGTTTTCTGGGAGGTGAAAGTGGGAAGACGATGCTGCCAACGATGTCAGCTCTGTCAAGATACTACACTGGACGATCAAATGACCTTTTGATGCCAAAGGCAAAAAAGCTTTCTTTCTTTGTGGCCGGATTATTGAGCTGTATAAGAAAGGCCTCTCACAGTCTATCATTGATGCTTAGCTGTCATTGATGCAGTAAGTCATTTGAAATTTCTTCAAAAAATCCTGTGGGTTATGGAACAATAAATTCAAGTGGTAGGCCACCAAAAAAAATCACTGTCTAATTGGTTGTCCATCAAGATACAGGATGATCCTCAAACCAAATGAAGGTTGTTACTGGTGCTGAGTGCAGTTCAATAACCATCAGATGGCATCTGAGAGAGAAGGGTGAACAAAAAATGGCTTCAAAGACCTTGTCTCCTTCAAGGCCACAAAATTGCCCGTCTGGAATTTGCACAAGAACACCATACATGGGACGTTGAAAGATGGAAGAACGTTTTACTCTCTGATGAGAACAAATGTAACCTTGATAGTCCCAATGGCTTCCAGCATGACAAGGAGATCCCATCTGAGATGTATTCCACACGGCACAGTGAAGGGGGCGCCATCTTGATCTGGGGTGCTTTTTCCTTCAGTGGAACAATGGAGCTTCAGGTTGTGCAGGGGCATAAAATGATAGCTGGCTATGTGGAGATGTTGCAGGGGGCATCCTGCATGACTGAAACCTCGTCTGTGTGGTAATGACTGGCTTTTTCAACAGACCTAGGTTGGAGTCCACAATGCTTGCCTGACAAATGAATTCTTCCAGAGGAATAACCTCACTCTATTGGATCATCCTGCATGTTCCCCTGGTCTAAATCCAAATGAGAATATTTGGGGAAGGATAGCAAAGAAAGTTTACAAAAATGGACATCGGGTTCCATGAGTGTTTCAATCAGAATCATGTAGAACAAAAGTTCTCACACAAACCAACAGTTTCTGTCATCCTCCAAAAACACAGAGTCACTGAGGTGAAACAACGATGTGCATCAATGCCACCCACCCATACTGCTTTATGAAAAGCAGCATCTGAAGCTCAAGGGTTTCAACTGTACCGTGGATGGCAGTGCAGAATCGTGACTGCAGCTGTTGACTAAATTTAAAATCTGGTGTATAGGTAGTGCATAGAGGGAGCAGTACTTGACAATATTGGGTTGTTTATTGGTGGGAAAATCCTTGCTATAATTAAATACATTATGCACATGTATTCAAATATGCATGCGCAGAAACAAAATCCAATTACCACTGTAAAAGTATATGCTTAATGCAGTACATTACACGTTGCTCACATCTTTAGACAATCCTGCAGGCCTGAAATGGAAAGTGTGTATCAATTTAACACTAACTAAAAATTAGTTGTTTAAAAAAAAAAAAAAAAACACTTGACCGGCAAGAAGCTGAGCAGGTGACATTGTTTTGGCAATCTGTCTTCAGCCCCCAACATACTAACTGCTAAATATATACTGCCAGGCAAGACACAGCTCAGCGGCATGTCAGCTTATTAGCCCATCTCCTCTCTTCGGTTTGGCCCAAGTTCAAGTTCACCCATACATGGCATGAAGCTCCTTGAAACAAAACCAAAGCACCTAGCTATGAAAAACAATGAAAAAAACGTGAAGCGGGGGTGGGCTTTCAGGAAAAATGCTAATTACTGTGCCTAAAAAAATGATGGGGACAATTGGAGGGATGCTATGTATGAAGGAGAGCTGAGAAACATATGATGCCTGTCATCCTTAGTAAACTCGTCTGCATTTTGTAGCATGCTTGAGCAGGCCACAACAATGCAGCCACAAGAGGGGGATGTTAAAATTCACCCGGATCACTCCAGCTATCAAGTGCAAGTAACACATTTCATCCATCTCCACTTCCATTATTCCTTCCCTTCTGCCATTTCTTAATTTGCAACAGAATGACCACAGAAAGACCACGACCTTCTGCATGTCACAATTCTAAAAGACTTGTCAAGACATAAAGCGGATGTCGAACTAGTTTGCTTCATCTTGTTTCATTCTCTCACTGAGAAGCTGAAAAGAGGCCTGAAGAAACAAAAATAGACTTTATAATAGAAGTGGACCAAGACAGAAAGATCTCCTGGATCGGCATTGCGGTAGAAACTTATCAAACAAAAGAGACTAAGACTATCGCCCTAAAACCCATTTTCTGTTTTAGGATGGATGCCAAAATGCCCAGTACTGTATAGAAACCATTAAAGAAGATTATGGGCACATAATGACACTGGGATGGCACCAATATAACAGACTACCAAGACTAAACAATCCTAATTTTGATCAGTCCAAAATGTCTTAGGCCTTGTCCCCACGTAGCAGGGTATTTGTAAAATCCCTCTGCGTTTATGAATGCGTTGTCCACACAACTTCGTATTTAAAAAAAATACCACAGTCCACAAGCATGCAAAACTTGTCGGCGTCAATAGTTACTAAAATTCTATCCAATCAGAATCCTCCTTTGTCATTCGTCACTTCCGTAAAACATAAAACATGGCGCCAGGCCGACCTCAAAGTGCTTCTTTGTCTATGCTTTTCAACGTGAAGCAGTATTTGGCCTTGCAAAAACAATCAAGCAAAAAGTCCAAGGCGCATACGCGACTTCCTTAAATAGACATGGAGATCGATCGCAGTCACCAATTCACCATGGCAATTAGAGCAGTGTGCTTTTCCCCGATGCAAGTGGAACTCTTCATAGTGGCTTATAAGAATGCAATTTTTAAAAAAAGGCAACACCGCCACAGTCATAAAACAAAGACAGAAAGTGTGGCAAAGTATTGCAGAAATGATTTGCAATACTTTGTGTACACAAAATAAGAAACAACCACATAACAAAAATAACAATATTTAGAAGAACAAAGTTGAAATAGTTGGAAATTTGACTGAAAAACTTGGAATTTTCCAAGAATAAACTCATATTATGAGGAAAAATAATGGGATTTTAATAGCATTGAGTTGAAATACTAAATATTTTTAGAGTCAATATTAAGCCAAACAGAACAGAAAAGCCTTGAGGAAAAACTAATGGCATTAGAAAAAACGTATAATAATACGGGAACAAAGTCAAAACATTATAAAGTCATAATATGATCATAATATTACAAGGAAAAAAAATACAAAGATTATTTAAGAAGAAAGTTGACAGTTACCCGCGCCCCTAATGAGGATAAGCGGTATAGAAAATGAATAAATGAATGAATGAAAGTTGACATTTTTGGAAAAAAGATAACAGTGGAAATGGGGAAAAAAGAGTAAAGACTAAAGATCATACTAATAATATGCTTTTTCAACTATATCACAAAGCTGAGATGCAGTTTTTTTCTTGAAATACTGTACCTCTTAGCATATCTACATGTGCTGCTTTACTAAATATCAACGTGGCCCTTGGATCCTTTCATTTTTTCTGTAGGTGGACCCCGGTGGAAAACACCCCTGTCTTAGGGTGAATGGCTCTTTCACTTCACTTCACTCTACAAACATTTGCAAACAACCCATTGGAAGGATCCAGACTTGAGCCACTATTTTGCTTTTTGACATTCTTTTGACATCACTATTATTTCAGACATTCCAATGTTCCGAAATATGCAAAAAAATTACAATTTTGTACTGATAAAAATTGTGATTGCGTCATTCTGGTGGTGCACGTCGTATAGGTGTCACTCTAGTGTCATTATGAGACGATGACATTCAAATTTTGCTGTATAGTAACCAAAATTTGCCTCCAGGGTTACACACAAATTTAAGAGTTCATCAGCATAGAATGCAAGACAAGAATAGAAAATTGAGTTGACCTCATTATTGGGATGTGAACATGAATGTGTTCATGCTATCCTCAGGACATGTGTGCGCACACACACTTGATAGTGAGTCCTCCCCCACTGTTGCCATGACACTTGCAGCTTCAATTATTACACACCTCCCTTTGCGCTTTGAATTGGCTTGGCACAAATCCACATTTTATTCATGCGGCTTGAGCTTGGACTCACACAGTGATCACTCTTTTTCTTTGACATGGGCTCTTTCCAAATGGTATGCCTGCCGGTCCTCGTTAACTCACCTTGTCTCCAAAATAGAGGATTAGTAATTGGTTTAGCTATGATCAACAGTGAGACTGATCATACAAAGTATTCTCATCTCAAATCCAGAAACGTATGGCAAATAAAGTGTGATGGCCTAGCAGAATGAGGTAGTTCAGATCACATAACAGGTAGGGAAAGTACAATGGGTGTTATTTTGACCCAGTTTTCTACAAAAAAATTGCTTTTTTTTCTTTTTGTGAAATTTAGTCTCGGTCAGGGTCACATCGGTGCTATACCAGTTGTATTTTTTCACTAATTTTCCATACACGTTGTGGTCTGACCATCTTGTAAGTGTGTGCAGGAAAAACGTCACTCTAAAAAACAAACAAAAAACTTGCTATGATATTCATTTTTTAACTGAATCCAGAAACATCACCATCAGTGCTTATTTGATCAACCTAGGATCAGGAAGCCGGGAAAGAGTTTGAAGGAAATCCTTCTGCTCAAGTAATTCTTCCCAGTGAATAAACACTCAGTCACACTTAATCAGTCTTCCTCTGAAGTTCACATTTGAACTGTAAGTGCCTGAATAAGTTTCCCAATCGAGAGCTAAGTTTTTTGCATTAATGAGTTTTTCAACAAGCTCAGTGTATCTTTTTCCCACAGCACGTAGACCTGCAATAGTCCGAAGCTCATAAAATAAAGACAGTGGAACCTCGGTTTTCATGAGATTTGGTTTTTGACAAAAAGTTATTGCCATAAATATGTCTTAGTTATCGTACGGCCAAACAGTGCCCAATCAAAACATCCATATGTTGGTGACTCAATCTACAAAGAATGGATAGCGGCTCTTTTAAAGTCGGGACACTATAGACAGATTTTGGCCAGGGAGTATAATAATCTGTGTGTGGTTTATTTGTTCACAGAAGGCACACAAGACGATTAACTAAATTTTTGTCTCCTCGATTCCTTCCAATAGGCAATGTGAGCCAAGTGCTGATAAGACGTTTAGGCGCACTGAATATTTCTGCGTGTTCTGTGTGCTTTTTTTAATCACGGCTGCGAAATAAGAAATTTATAAATGCCAGAATTCTGACAAAGAAGTTGAGATATACTGCTGAATTCTAGACAGTACTGGCGACCTTTTGAAGCGAAATTAATGACAAAAACCGAGTTTCCACTGTCAAACATGACTTGCTTTTCTTGTCCAAAAAAGGCTGAAATATGCATCGCAATGCATTATGACATTAAAACAACACGACCTATAAGACTTTAAATTGCATCAGATAAACCATCTATTTCCAACAACCAAATCACATGGTTTGTGGCCCTTTAGAATGCTTTTCAGCAACATTCGAAAAGCCTTAGTGATGTGTCAAAAAGAATCAAGAGAAACTGAAGTAGTAAAATGTTTGGGGTTACAGACAATACACCATAGGTGAAGCTGAACCTTAAAGATAACGGTTTTGCAACACAGCATAAACAAATCTGAGGCGTGCATGTGTATGTGTGGGGGTGGCCGTGTGTGTGTGCGCTGGGTTACCTGAGGTGGGTGACTTGCTTCGCTCCATGTCAACAGACTGCTGGTTGTCAGAGAGTTCAGTAAGGCCTGCCACAGGCAATGGCAGCCCCCAAGAAGAGAACAGTATACAGAAGGTCTGTGTGATTATTTCAACATCACCAGCTGAACAAATTCAACAAACATCAACTTGATTCATGTCAGCCACTCAAAGACCAAAGAACTTTTTTGAACACATATATTTTCTGTTGTAAAACCAGATTGACAGGCATGTACTGTAAATCTATACATATTTCTGAGTTGTTTATTACTTTCAGTAAGTATTAACTATGTCAAACTTCACTTCACTTTTGAGCCCCTGAAAATTGAGGTATCCTGCATAAAATGTCAGTAAAATGGATTTTGAACAAAAGTGTTTAAGCTGCTGTATGCCATCGGCTCAAAACATTTATTTCTAACATAAAATATATATATATATATATATATATAACATCCCCCCTGGCTAGCATATGTCACACCCAGTGGTTTCAAATAATAGAATGAACAAAATAAATGTTGTTTTCACAATTACAAATGTAACTATATAAAAAATATTGTACATTGTCGTTTGACCCAAATAAGATGACTGGTCACTCAACATCTTTGCTAAATAACTTGTCATGGTTGACATTACCAAACAAATGCAACTTGTTAATGTGAACGTAAAGCATCTGGAAAGTGATGTGCATGTGCAAAAGCACGACACCACTGGCATTTCTGTATGTTTACGGAAATAAAGACTGCTGCAGTGTGTGCTCTAGTGATGTGCGATACCACTGTGTGTTGTGATGTGCGATACTGACACCATCGACGTTAGCTCAAATTCAGGCTGATATTTGCAACACCCATCCAATAGTATTTGAAATTCTCCTAAGAATATAACAAATCATAGTAATTTATTGATTTATTTTAAGGATTTTGAGCAATGGGAGTCAATATTTTCTTAATCAAATGATTTCGTGTAGAAGATTAAGAGGAAAGATGGCAAGAATTTTGTTATGGCAGTTAATAAACAACTTGCTGCCGTGTTTGTTCCAAGGTTCTGGGTATTCCACCCAGAACCTGCTTCACTAACACCTTTTAAAAATAATTTTTTGATTAGAAGAAGAACTTTTGTGTACGTTAATGAGTATCTTTGTTCAAGTCTTGCATGACGACTGCCTACATTGGTGAGTACCTTTAAAGTCTTGGTAAGCGCGGCCTTTTCGATGACAAATATGTCAGATATATGTGACCTAACCGTTTACACTGCAGTTGCATCACATACATATTGGATTTATATGCACATACGAATGATGATGCCTGAATTGCATTTGAAAAAACTCTGAATTGTGCTGTTCACACTGACATGAAAAAATTAGATACAGGTAACATGTGACCAAAGAACTCATAAGTGATCTGCAGTGTGAACATAGCCCCAACTTAGCACACTGTAAGCAGCGGCCTATCAGTGACATACTGCAGCTTTAACTGACCTCAAAGATCGCGTTATTGAATATTTTTAGGGTGAATTGTCAGCGGATTATCTTTACTGCTTATCGGTGTTCACTTTGATCAGAGTGGCTGAATCCTGGTGTGATCTGCACTACAGTATATCTTTATAAATCTTTAATTGGAACAAAAAAACAGATCGCTTGATATGTTGACATGATTATGTAGTGCAACTCACATGGCATACACCAATACAAAATATGAAGAACCACATGAAAGATCAGGATCTGCGTGCATTGCATGCATCAAACACAGGCAATTAGGGGAAGTAGTTTCTTTCCTTTGACGTAACCCTCCACAAATGCTCAAAATTGAGACTTTAGTCAAACTGAACTAATCTTGTTCTACTTAACTTAAAAAATTCAAATGGATCATGTAATATTCATAACTGGCCTTACTAACAGACTCCAGGGAGTGTCTGTGTTTCTGCAAAAGACAAACCAGGGACATGAGTGGAACAGGCACCTCCTGTTTATTGGCTAAATCAGTTATGATATCCTGTTATGAGACCAGACATTGCCACTGTCATTCCAAACATCTCTTTGGTTTGTCTTTGTTATTTCCCGTATTTCCCTCCCTGAACAACCTTCAAAAAGCTAAACAAAGAAACCCCGACCCCTTTGCACACACACACACACACACACACACCCCACAGCCTACCGAGTAGGCTCGACTTACTCTGGTAGGATGTACGGATCCTTTTCTTTGAATCGGAATAAAAGTTAGACAGGCCACGCATGCAAAATTCTGCCAGGCAGGCCCACATGCCCACATCAGCAGCCACAGAGTCACCATTAGGTTGGAGAGGGAAATGGAGGAGGAGGAGGAGGTGGTGGATAAAGAAGTGGTTGTAAGGAAGGTGTAGTGGAACAGTAAGTAGGTGTGGGTGAGAAGTGAAGATCATGGAGTTGGGAAGAAAAGGAATGAGATAATTGAGCATGGATGGATGGATGAGGAATGATGAGAAGCAATTGTGAGTGTCATAATGAAGGAAAAAGGGGAAGGGGAAAGAGAAAAGAAAACATTGGCTTAGAGTGGAAAAGAAAGTGAGATCAGGTAGCAGCTGCAACTGCAGCAGACAGGAGAAATGCTTGGGCAGAGGGGTACAAAGTACGGCCTAGGGCTCTTTTGTTACTGGCCCACATTGACACATTAATAAAATAAAATAAAAAAAGGAAAAGCTGCAGCAAAAAAAAAAAAAAAGTATACAAAATATCAACCAGGCATCATATAATGAGAAAAAGCTGAACTGTTGATAAACACACATAGCTTTGTCTTTAAATATCACACGTTCTCCAAACCTGCTGACTAACATCCTGAAGAGACACAGAATTTAAGGTTGAGGTGCACTCAAAACTTGCAATTTTTTTGCAGTGTTTGTCATAAAAAACACGTAAAAAACAATGTTAGGTTTGTTAATAATAGCAGCACATACTGTAAAACCTTGAACTCAGTCAATAACAATGGTGATGATTTAGACACTACAAAAGAATTACCTTAAAATAGGTTAAAATAATTGTAAAGCCTAGCTTCTTGTTTTGCAGAAGCAAAACAGATGCCGTTCAAGGCACTTCCCATGCTAAATAATGCGCGCGATGACGACAAACACAAAACTTAAAGATTGTTATTGGATTTTCAAAGTTCCTTTACTTAGTCAATATTATCTGTGTAGCATAAATTGCATTAGATTTTGCAAACAGCACATCATTATTGACTTCTATTGCACATTTTTCCAGGATGTAATTACAGTTAATGTCGGAGCCACTCAATAAAACCATCATATTGCTGTCTGGTTTTTTTTGCATTGTTTTTGGATTTTTAAAAGGTTCAGAAAACGTGTCATATTTACCTTTTTTTATTATTATTCAAAGTGGTATATGTTTGGACACCCCTGTTTAACTGAAGAAAATAAAATGTATCAATAAATTATTACAGCAGCATCTAGCTGTTGCATCGACTGACTTTGTGTGGTTGCTTAAAATATTGGATATAGCAGAGAAATACAAAAAATGTAAGAGAAAGAGTCTGAATGTGTCATTTATTTGGCCTGTTCAGCAGGACTGTGTTCTTTTAAATCGGGGACCACCTGTGGTGCGCGAAAAGGCCACCATGGTCTGTTTTTTATCTCTCCTAATTGATTTTGTAGAGCCAACACAGAGAGACCTTTATAAACTACAAGTGCGACAATAGCCAATAACAAGTCTTATGCAACAACCAATGAAAAGAGTTAGAGTAACCCTTCCATCTACCTTGATGCTGCCTTCTCACACTAATACCAAGCATTTTCTACTACATTTGTAAATATTATGTAAAATCATATCTCACCACTTTAAAAAACAACAACATGGGGATCTAAAATACAGTGGTGCAAAAAGGTGTTTACCCCCTTACTTAAATCATCAAACATTGATGATTTAATTGTGTTGTCATCGTCAATGACAACTCAATTGAACACAAAATGCAGTTTTTAAATAAAACTGTTTATTACTAAGGGAGAAAACAAATCCAAACCTACATTGCCCTGTGTCATAAAGTGATTGCCCTTCAACCTAATAACTGGTTGGGCCACTCTTAGCAAGCTGAAATCCAGTGTTTGTGGTAACTAGTAGCGACTAAGTCACTCCGAAGTCTTCAATTTGTTTTTCTTCAGCCATTCAGAGGTGGACTTGCTGGTGTGTTTTGGGTCATTGTCCTGCTGCAGAACCCAATTTGGTTTCAACCTGAGGTCACAAACGGATGGCCGGATTCAGGATTTTTTTGGTAGACAGCAGAATTCATGGTTCCATTTATCACAGCAAGTCTTCCAGGTCCTGAAGCAGCAATCACTTTTTCCACACAGGGCCATTAAATTGCAATCTTTTCCCCTGAATAATACATCTGCATTTTGTTTTCAGTTATGTTTGTCATTGACTAATATTCAAATTACTGTAGTTTGATGATCTGAAACATTTAAGTGTGACAAACATGCAACAAATAAGAAATCAGAAAAGGGGCAAACACTTTTTCACACCACTGTATTTAACACTGAAAATATGGCTGAGCATTTTCAAAGAGCATTAGTGTGAAAAAGTCACTTGACAGTAAAGATCGGTTACAAGGAAGTGGTGTAGGTTGAGAGGGACGACAAATGCTCAATGACCTTTGACTCCGGATCTCCGAGTTTGAACAGGACTAAAATATAGACAAGACGCCAACTGAAGGGACAACATGCATAATATTGCAATGCAGACTGACACATATCCTGTTGACATGCCCCTCAGATCAGAGTGCAGACGTGTGACAGGCATATACACATGGGTGGATGTTTTTGTTTCTCTATTAAATTATATGAGGGAAAGGCAAAAGAGAGGATGAAGAAGAGGGTTGGGCTGCAGAGATTGTGTTATTTTACTGAAATATCAATTCATCAGTAACGCTATATCGGATACAGAAGATGTGTTCCAAAGCTTTACTATCACTAGAAGTAGGGTTGTCTGATATTGGCATAAAAATAATTTGGTATTGTTTTTTCTACCGATATTAATATTGACGCGAGTGATCACATATTCTACACAGTAAGAATCTTTCTAGCTCAGAATGTATATATTATTAATAAACCCAATTTATAAATTTACGGTCTACTTTCGTACTGATTTTTGTTCTTGCAGATATTCGTGACACATAGAAATATACCGCTTTCCAAATTGTGTCATGGCCAGCATTATTCAATTGGATTCTTATTTCTAAATGTGTAAAAATTGTCTTACTACTTGATAACAGAGAGAGAACATGTTATTTTAGTTCACTTTTAGTCAGTACTGGTGTTATTTTGCACAAACAGTGTTTATTTGTCAAATGCATCCTGTGGCATCACAGTAAAGAAGCATAATTACACAATATTTATTTGAGTAACGGGCTACTTCTAATATAGGTATCGTTATCAAGTGTTGGACAATATCAGTATATCAACTATCGGTAGCCAATAATGAACATCTCTAACATGAACTATTTTATTAGTTCTGTAATAATCAACATCTGAAAATTGAATAATTGTTACAGTCCCGATTGATTGACTTTCTAATGTGATGTAGTGTAGTTGGATTTATGACAAACTGAAATTCTGCAGTAATTCAATATTAGTTAGTTGTCAAATAAAAATGTGCTATACGGTACTATAATTTTTCAATGTCAAATTGAAAAATTTGGTAAAATCAAACTATTATACCAGAGGAGAGAACGGATTTTTGTCTTAATATTAACATTATTTTTTTTGGAATTGGTAATAACAAACTGTATTTGTATTTTGGAAACAATTTGTCATTATTAATAAATGTACTGTTTATAAACTTACTCCCCTGCCAGAGTTAGTCTACCAGTTGAAAACACTCAACTTTAATTTGTCTGCTAGTGTTGATGGATTAAAGCCTTAAACGTAATGGTATTGATTAGAAGAGGAATCTAATTAAGCCTCTGTTATTGATTACTCATGAAAGGTACCTGTGGATTGATCAGTCTAGACATTGATCATCTTAAATATATACCAATGGTTCTGGAGAGGACAGACAAGGAAAGAAGGAGATAGAGAAGAAGTACAGCAGAGCAAAAAGAAGAGAGTCTATGCGTAATAGCCAAATACAGTGCCCTCCAGAGGTATTTGAACTTTAGTTCTGCTGTTGACATTAAAAGATGAATAAGAGACACTGTTGCACTCTGCAGATTGTTGTTGGCGTGACTGTTGTTTAATGGTCTTTCTTTAAGTTTCTCACAATGTTTCTGTCATCAACTACTGATGTTTTCCTTGGTCTACCTGTTGGATGGATGTTACCTGGTACACAAGTGGTTTATTTCTTCTTCAGGACTTTCCGAATGGTTCTGCTGGCTATGACCAATGATTTTCCATCTTCTCTCAGCTACACAATTGCTTGTTTTTCCGCCCGTAAGGTCTCTGGTTTTCATGTTGTTTTCACTTCTAAATGCATTCTCCACATGCAAGAGCTATCCTACCCCATCTAAAACTGAGTCCAGATATTCAGAGGTATTTATTGATTGAATAAGTGACATAGTAGGACACACGTGGGCAGAAAAACCCACACCTGTCAGTCAGAGGTTGTAATACTTTTGCTCACATGGAAAATGGGTGGGTTTTAACAAAACTTCCCATCGTCTAAGGTGTGGATCCAGATGCAAATACCTGTAAATAAAAGCCTTTTTCTTTTTTTTTTTTATGTTTTGAAGTTTTGAGAACCACACAAGTATTAATTTTCACAAAGTCTGCTGTCTTAGTTTTTATGATGGCAATTTCAATGAACTCCAGAAGATTATGAAGAGTGATAAGATGAATGGCAATTAATGGGAAGGTCCCTCTTTGTCATGAAAAGGAACTTAAAGGATCACTGATTTGATTTTTCAACTTTGTTCTATATTGTTTTTAATTATATTCTAGTTTGTTCATTTTATAAAACTGACCATTAAATTAGGAAAAATTGTGTTTAATCTTGGCGGGACATATTAGGCAGGAACAGTTTTGGCAAGGGGAATTTCCGGAAGTGATGTCGGCAGTGTTGTATACTTCCTGTGGGGGGCAGTAAACAAAAGCTTCTTAGAGGCTGACTTTGTTCGGTTTATTTTTAATCCATATAGTAGTCATGCCATATTGTTGTGTTGCCGCTGGCTGTTCACAGCGTCCAAGTAATACTGTAAGTGTTTTCTTTTGCAATTAACAGAGGTTTAAGACAACAATGGATGAAGCAAGGGCAGAGAAAAAGAGAAAAATCAGAACCGCCCATGGTGTCTTTTATTTGCGGTGACCATTTTACTGAGGAGCGCTTCGAAGGAACACCTTCTTTGCAGGAACCATTTGGCATGAAAATACGTTGTAAACACATTTTGGATGCTAGAATGCTATTCCTGATGCTATTCTACACATTTTATTTTCAAAACACTTATTATTGTAAACACTACGCCACCATAGCAACAAGCATTCAAATAATTTTACATTATATAAAACTTTTTCACATTGACATTGAGGATACAAGACATAGGAAATGGATGGATATTGACTGTGGCGTGAGGCAGCAGCGGCAACAAAATACACGCTAAGAAAGGTTTTAAAGACCATTTTACGCCTAATAAGAAACCGATGTAAAACAATATTTAAAGGATAACCAAATTTCCTGTTCTGCAAGTTCTCAAAAACTATAGACACATTGCTCAAATTTTGCACATTTTCTGGGCAGAAAATCCACAGTGTGTCACCATGTACAATGAATGTACTTTTTACCAAACGTAACGGTCTGGTTCATAAAACAAACAATATAGGACATATTTAAGCAAGTTGACAATCCATGTCAGTGAGATTTGATTGCAAAAAATTATCTATTCCTGCTGCATTTCAGCCCTGCCACAAAAGGACCAGCTGGCTGGTTAACATAGGTCAGAGCATTGACAATGAGAAAGGCTGGATCCTGACTGAGTGAGAATAACAGACAGGAAGCTTTAAAAATGGTGGTGATGCTTAAAACCTTTGTTTTTCCTCTGTTAACCATGGTTACCTGCAAGACGTGCAGTCTTCAATTCTTAGCACAAAAAGGGCTTCACAGGCAAGAATATAGCTAATTGCACCCAAACAAATCATTTACCATGTTATTAATAATTTCCCCCGGGGAAGACCAAGGACACGCTGGAGGGACTATGTCTCACAGCTGGCCTGGGAACGCCTTGGTGTCCTCCCGGTGGAGCTGGAAGAGGTCGCCGGAGATCGGGAATTCTGGACTTCTCTACTGAAACTGATGCCCTTGCGACCCGGACCCGGAAAAGCGGAAGAAAATGGAATGGAAAATTAAGCATTTCAAGGAGTGAGGTTCATTGTTGTGAAGAAGGCTTCAAGGTGCCTAAGAAAGTCCAGCCAGGCATCTGGACTGTCCCCAACAGTTGATGTAGCTGCGGGATTGGGGCTCCACCAGTGCAAAGCTTGCTCAGAATTGTAGCAGGTAGGTGTGAGTGCATCTGGTCCCACAGTGAGGCAAAGGCTTTTGGAAGAAGCCACTTCTCTCCAGGAAAACACTTCAGGGACAGACTGGTATTCTGGAAAAGGTACATGAATCGGACTCCAGGAGAATGGCATAAAACCATTTCCTCCTATGAATCCCTTTTCTGAATATTTGGGGCATCCAGAAAAAAGTCCACTACCATCAGTTCTGTGTCATGCCAACAGTAAATCATCATGAAATCATTCATGTGTGAGGTTGCTCCTCAACCAAGGGATTGGGCACACTCGTAATTGGGCAAGAACACAGTCATTAATAAAGAATGGTACCAAAACAACCTCCAAAAGAAACTTCTACCCATCATTCAAGAAGTATAGTGACGAACAATGACTTTTCCAAAGGGTAAAATGATAACTAAGTGGCTTGGGGAACAACACAGTGACAAAGTAACAACAAAGATCTAAAAACAACGAAACAGCAAACTTTGCGAAAGCCATTCTCAAAACTTTTGGCCATGACGGTACTCTCATATTTATCTTTTTCAGCAACACTAAAGGAATTGGCCTCACTATTCCAATACCTCTGGAGGGAACTTTATATGGCTCTTGACATTTGTACAGGTGCTCAGTGTGTGTATGTGTGTTGTGGATTCATGCACGTGTGAGTGTAGTTTGACCCCCAGAAACGTGTGTTCTCTACCTGAGGTGGACTGTCTGTTCCTGCGGGGGGATCGGGTAAGGCGTTGGTAGGGATCAGCGGCTCCGTACAAATCCAGAATGGACATGCACAACAGGATGGTTTTCTGCAAGTAGTCGACCACCGCAAGGCCATTGCAGTTCCCGAATGCCAAACTGGGTACAAACACAAAAAGCAAGAGAGGGGCAAGACTTAGAAGACTAATGGGTGTCACCATGTTACAGTTCCTTTAAAGATGTAATAATCCCATGTAATACAAACTTATTTACAGTCAATAAAAGGTCTGCAGATTTAATCACTTAAGTAGCAAGCAAGCATTTATTGATCATTTAATTGCTTGTTTATGTGTGAAACGGGATAATAGAAAAATAGAAAAATCTAGATGTGTCTAGATGAAAATGTTGATCTACATTTTGGGGGCACTTTTCTTTATTTCGCTTTATTCATCAGTGAATAATATATCTGAATGATACATTTCAGACATATGCAGGAGGTGGTTTGTCTAAAGGTGTACAATTTGGTGGCGGTCCAATTTCAGGATTGTTCAGTCTTGGCAGATCTGTGTTCAACTGAGTGCTATTCTCGTTACAATTGATTTCCCAGAAGCTCCACAGCCAATTGCTACCCCTCTGCTTTAAAACCAGTTTAACATCAAGGTGATGTATCAACACTGATGGCCCCACATTCGTAAAAAGCCCATATAAAAAATGAGTTTTTCTGCAACCACTTTCTCGGGTTTCATCCATTCTAACATTTTATGTTTACGGTTTTAGACTATAATTGGGCTTGTTATAGTTTTCCCTCCAATGTTCCCTGTATTCTGTGACCTCTATTCCTTCCCAAGCGCACAAGCCCTCTCCTTTCTTTCCTCGAAAAAAAAAGTGAGAAAGAGATAACCAAAACCACCAGTGCATTCCAACATTTCCGATAAAAATACACAAAGTGACTCACAGGCCATAGGCAGAGTTGATGTCTAGGCTTGAGATTTGCTGTGGAGGTTCTCCATCCATCCAAGGCAGCTGGATGACCAGCTCTGCCTGGTAGCCAGAAGGTACCCGCACCACTCGATCTTTTACCCTGAAAATGGGCAAACCGTTAATGGGACGTTTCACACAAAGAAAACACTATTTTCTCTTTTTTTTTTTTGAGTATTCTTAGCCTACATTTCCAACCATTCCTTGTCTCTATGGCAATATTTTGCTTTCAATTTTTACAGACGTTTTAAGTGTATTTTCAAATCATTTATAAGCGATATCGCTGCTTACATTCGCAGGGCACATACAATATACACATACAATATACAGTACATACCTACATATGTACATCCATGAACCTTAATTTTGTTAGGTACGTGTTTTCGAATACTGTTGTTCAATAAACAACAACCATAATAATATAGCTACAAAATAACAACCGGTCCAGGGTGTACCCTGCCTCGCCCATACGTACGACATGTACCCTGGCCAAAGTCAGGCCAGGCTGCAGCATACCCCCGCTACCCTAGTGAGAACAAGCGGCATAGAAAATTGAATGGATGGGACAGAATAAGAAATTTAAAAAACGCAGCGGCTGTACCACCAGTGGCTGACATGTGATAAGGTACCATATTTTTGGACTACACAGCGCACCGGAATATAAACCGAACCCACTATTTGTTTTTTTTTATTTCGTTATTTTACATATATTAGCCGCACCACACTATATGCCGCGGACGTATACCGGTAAAGGAAAAGTCGACACAGATTTCGTGAATCGAACAATCACGAATCACTAATCAATCTGAACAATTCGTTTGTTTCTATACCTTGTTTCCAAAGAGTGTCTGTAGCACGGCAGTAAAACGTCTCAAACCTCTCAGAAATGTCATTGTTTTTATTTATCCTCTTTCTGTTCACTGAAACCACAAAAGTCCTATTTTTCAGTGTCTTTGAAGAGTTGAAGAGCCTCAGAACATCTCCTTCACACACAATTTCCGTATCTGTCGCTTTTCATCTCGGCTAGAGGGTTGTGAAAAATCTAAAATATTTTTTGTCCGTGCTGCGTTTTTCTTTAAGTCGTATTAAGTCATAAATTGACAACAACAATGTTGTATATTTACGAGAAAATATCGTAATATTACGAGAATAAAATGTAACTATACAGGAATAAACGTGGTAACTTCATTTTATAGGCATTGCCTGAGACCGCTATGAACCGGGGAGCCATATGTGGAGGGGCGGGGTATTGGGGAGTAGCGGTGAGACGACGCTAGCTCATACTAAACCGGTCGTGCCCAACTGCTCTGTTTTACTGTCCCGTTATAAATAAAACCTTGTTTAAAGCCAGGCGAAAGTTTCCTTACTTGCCTGAGACAGCAATGAAAAGCTAGCTTTTTGTGAAGGGAGTGTGGTATGTGAGGGTAACGGTGAGATGATGCTAATCATAATGCTAACCCAAGCTAACTTGTTTGTGCCCAACTGCTATTGTTTTGCTGTCCTGTTATAAATAGAAGCTTGTCTAAAGACAGGGGAACGTGTTCTTCCTTGCCTAAAACAGCTATGAAAAGATAGCTTTATGTGGAGGGGGAGGGGTATGTGAGGGTAACGGTGAGATAACCTGTTTGTGCCCAACTGCTTTGTTTTGCTGTCTCATTGCGGTCTAATTTTTTCTCGTAAATTTACCACTTTTACTCCCGTAAATTTCCAACTTTAAATCTCATAATATTAAGAGTTTTATTTTTTTTTTTAAATGTGGCCCTTATACACTGTCGTAAAAAAAATCTATATTTTAGCCGGATCGTGTCATAAGACGCAGGGTTCAAAATGTAGCAAAAAGTAGCGGCTTATAGTCCCTAAAATCTGGTAAATTCTCTGGGTCCCATGACAAAAATCAAGAAAAGCATGTAGGACTACTCGTCTTTTTTGTCTTTTCTGACTGATTCAGCGCTCTATGACTCACGGCAGTGATGCTCCACCACCCCTTGTGCAAAATGGGTCCCCTCCATGTACACATTGCTGCTTGAGTTCTTTGTTATAATACTGTCAATAATGCTGGCATACTCATGAACTGCAGTGACTAAAAGAAATAGTTGTTGCTGTTAAATATCAGTTGAACTCGATCGTACTTAAGGCAGAGAGCGCTGTCTTTGATACCCTCCGGTGTGCCGCCGCCTGGGCTTGCTGGTTGTTGGTGGTGGGACTGGGGAGAGTGGGAGCCCAAGTGCGGCTCTGAGAAGCAGGGATTGTTTTCATTTTCTGATGGAGAAATGACATCCTCCGACTCACATTGCAGTCGCACCTCCAGGGACTGGTGAGAGGACAAATATTATTATCTCCCATCAAATCACTTGACAATATAGTTGCCATCACCTTCTGTATATGTTGCAGTATTTATGGTTATAAAGGTACATTATTTCAAATGAACACAAACTCAAATCATGTTACAAACACATAATTTGACCGCAACTATCATGTACTCTTTCGTTCTATTAAAATGTTCTACTCTCTCACCACAATTTGAGTGTTGGCATCATATTTGCTGAAGCGATACAGGATAATGTGTGCTGAGATCCCAACAACGCAAAATATGCGACTCTGGGGACACCAGTTGACCATCTGGACGGCAAAAGGATCTTCATCCACCAGTTCTGCTGCACGACCTTCACTGGGCTTTGGCTTTTCAAACACCTTGGAGGTCTTCAACTTGTACAACATCTGCAGTGTGACTGATAGGAAAATTATTTTTGTATTTAATAATTAATTTTGAATGATCTTTTTAAATAATTCTTACACGATTATTGGATTTAACACAGATCAGACAACATGTAACATACACGCACAGTGCGATTAAAAGGATCTGAACTTGGCAAGTGAGGTATCAGACTGTTACTACTCTGGTGAAATTTGCTGGTAAAATATGCAGTTCTTACCATTTTTTTTTTACAAATTGAAAAAATTTGCCTCTAGGTGACATCTATGTTTTTTTTAATTTGTATTTATTTATTTGATTATGATTTTATCAAGGCAGGTGATTTTAATGATCAACACCTCCTTCAGTTTGAGGGAAGAAGCTCATCAATTGAAGCACCTGCTTTAGTGACCGGGTGGAAAGAAAACCTGCAGAGTCCTGGCCCTCCATGGCATGAGTTTGACACTCCTGGCTTAGGTCACTCTAGTAATAAATTTAATTGGAAAAATAGCATAAAATATAACCGAAACGGTACGCAAGTGGACCGAACCAAACATGCAAAACCAAAACGGTTCAATACATCCATGTGACCCGTTACACCCCAATTATTTTATAATATAAACCAATGTATAATATATCTAATATAATTTATATATGTTTTATACATTTTATTTAGTTTTTTCCCCAATTCCTTCAGCATAATTAACATGGTAGGCCTATAACATCTTCAAATTAATAATTTCCTCTCCATTTATGTACATTATATACTAAGCATTAAAAAAGTTATTGAATATTTTTCCCAGGCCTAGAGAAGGGTATGTATGAGATCTGTGTAAGAGCACAGTTTTATGATTTAATATGTCTCCGGAAACACGAGTGCTCCTAAACAATGAATGTTTAATGCGTGTTGATGAAAGACAGTTGGGATGAATAAAACCTAATTGTAAAAAACGATGCAGTGAATGTGAAAAATCATAGCATTTTACATGCTGAGGTCATGCATACAGACTTATCACCATTGAGAGGCCATAAATAGTACGAGCTAGCAGAACCTGACAGTCGATCAGTGGACTCTTGAAGACAAAGAAGGAAGATTATTTAAAAAGGGGATATATTAGGGCTGCAGGTATCGCTTATTTTAGAAATCGAGTAATCTATTGATTTTTTTGTCAATTAATCGTGTAATTGGATAAAACCCATTATAGCAGGGGTCCTAATATTTGTCTAAGGGCCAGAATTTTTTGCAGTAGACGCTGTTAGCACTGAATGGTTTGGCAGAAAACACTACAGGGGAACCTCCGTTACCGTCCAGCCCCAGTTTGCGTGTTTTTCAGTTAAGCTTGAAGATTTATGCCTAAAAGATACCTACATTTACGTACATTTTCCGGTTAGTGTACAAACACAGCTCATGTTTTGTCGTCTTATTAATACAGTACAGAATTGTAATTTGTGTATTTTTATCACAAAAGGTTCTTAGTTCTAACAAACTAAGTTACAAACACACAATTTGGCAGCAAAACAAGACAGACACCATCTCCTGTTTATCAGGAGTTATTTTTTGAACTCAGTTCAATTGATTGGTGTTTTCACCTTCTTTATCAAAATACAGAGACTTGAAACTTTCTGAAGCTATTTTTCGTGTTCAAGAAATAACTCGTGGCAAAACAGGAGGGTGGTGTCTGTGTGGTGTCTCACTGCCGCTGTCCTTGGGAACACATCAAGAATCAAATCTTCAATGAAGGTAAATGTAACCTTAAATGTTCATTTATCACCTTTCCTCGTGTCATTTATACTTACATTACATTTTTTTGAAACAGATAATTAATACATTACATTATTGCTTATAGGAAAAATGTATTCAGCCAGTGTCAGTTTCAGTTAGAGTTGGACGGAACAAACTAATGACGCTAACCAAGGTTCTTTATCCATGTCACAAAAACATAAAAACTTCTTTAATCTGTGTCATAAAAATGCATAAAAGTAAAAATCTTGCAAAGACTTAAAAACTTATATTACCATAACAAAAAATTAAATATGACAGATGTTTTTGAGGATGCTTTGTGACAAAACCTTCTATGGACAAAATATGATATACAGTAGATCCACGCTTCCCACAGAGGTTCCGTTCCAGACTTACCAGTAAATGGCAAAAAAAGGCGAGTAACTGACACGCCCATAAAAATGTCACATTTTGCCACACTGGCTTACACGTTCGCTTTGCCTCACACAATCCCAACGCTTATCAAAGTGATGCAGAAACATGTAAGAATTGTGAATTTTACTTATTACATTATTATGTACATTCAACAGAAAAAAAAATACTTTGACAAAAATCCCACAAATTTTGTGGGGTTGCAAGTGCCGAATCGTGACTGTGTGGGGATCTACTGTGTTGTGTCAAAACTGATAAAGATGCAGACCATCAAACTGTACTGCAGAGTGTACTTACTTGCAGAGGCATCCCAAAATTTGATCGACCCATCTGCATGTCTAGACAAAAAAATTGGCACATTTTACATACTGAATTTCAACAGTTAATATGTAGAAATCAAGACATGATTATAAATGATCATTTTTACTAACAAGGAAACTAAATTCCTGAGCCACTCTGTGACAAAAACATGGGGTATATAAAAGAAACCGGCAAAATATGTGACTGCAGAGTCATGCAGCAGAGACCAGCTTGCGTGTTTGCTTCAGAAAGGTTTAACATCTCTGCCAACCTCTTAGAGTGCCAAATGGCCCCATTCCATGTGTTGTGCTCATTATGTTGGGCTTGGCACACTTCCAAATCTAAAATTATGAAGGCCTAGAAAACTGCAAATGCAAGTCAATATGATCTGGAGCGCTTATGGATTAAGTGCACACTCAAATGGAAAACTGGTTGTGATACAGCAACTTTTCCTCAGCCTGGCTAGAGCAGGATATCTAATCGAATGGTATTCGTGAAACGAGAAACAATAACAACACTTACACTTGACTTGAGAACCTGGGCTATATTACAAAAAATACTGATGCATTTCCAATTGAAGGACTTACCCAGTGATGATGATTTCAGGGTAGGTGTGTGAGCCCAATGTCCACATTCCCCCACTAACTGGCCACTCCTGGCATGGTAACAGACAATAAAAAGACAGAATTAAATTTCTATAAAAGCAAATTACACCATCATCATTTTCTTGTCTTCAAATGCTTTCAACCTAAAACAAAATCCTGTAAACCAAAGTACAGTCAAACCTGCAGTTTGTGTCACAAAAATGTGACCTCTGTTTTCATATACCAACTTGGCTTTCATACAATATTGCATGTAACAAACTAGTTCGTTTGCCCTGTACTGTATCTTTCTGCGAAATCCAGTGCCCTTTGCGCTGCTAACTCACTGTCAGGGACGTGCAACGGGGTTTATGGCTGCTGATGCACTGACATTTTTTTTCATGGTTACGGTAATTGGTTTCAAATTGATGAATTTCAGCTAACTTGGATTCCATGTGTATATAAATGGGATGTTTTTGTATTTATAGCATAAAAAACCTGTTTACAAGCTTTATATATGGTTTTAACATTGTTACAGCCCTTTAGATATGGATTAACACCCATAAAGTAACCTTCATAGTTGTATTGCCCAATACAGTAGATATATTGTAATTAAAAAATAGTAATCTAGGACATAAGTAAGGCTACTGTTCATCTGTTGCTATAAATGCATTCCGGTTGGTGTGCACAGCAGGTGACGTCGGGGGTTCAGAGTTGAGTTGCTTGGTGTAAATTACAGTTGTCAACAGCAGCCCATGCTAGGGATTATTGTGCCAGTTGTGAGATAATTCAAACAATAAAAGCCTGGTGCTCTGGTAATCAAGTCTGGTGCTTGTGTGTCTCACAACCATATAATACTTTATGCTTGAAAATGGCTTCTTTTAGGTAAAAATACATTGAAAAATGCTTCAATCAAAAAACAGCAATGATTATAACATATTTTTGAAAAACCATGATAGAGTGAAACTGCAATGCTACAGGGTTGCAATAGAGAGTAATTACTATACATAAAATGTGCAAAAACAGGTATTTATTCTTGATGAAAAGTTAAAAATGATTGTAATGATATAGAAAATACATTTCAATAGCCTCATGGACAAATGCTAATTACCTCCGCCATGCGTAATGCAAAGCGCAAGGAAAGCGTGGAGGTTATGTTTTTGCTGCCGTTTATTTGTTTGTCTTTGATTAAAATAACTTGAAAAGTTGTGAATGGCTTTAGATTAAATTTTCAGGAATTATAGGAAATGGGATATGAAAGATCTGATTACCTTTTTGGGGGTGACCTGGATTACCATCTGAATTCAGGAATTTTTTTAAAGGATTTTTTTAACATATCACGATAGTAAAATTTTTGGAATTTGTGCATATAAGGCCACAAAAAATGGCCAGAGCACTTGAAAAAACCCAAACAAACAGGTTCTACAAAATATCAAAAATGTAGGCTTATCATTGTGGTGTGAATCACAATATGGGCGGCGAACTGTGGCGCTTGGAGTAGGTCTGCACGCTTAAAGTCCTTTTGTAGTGTTTATTTTATGTAAAAATAGTTTGTTTTTTTAAATTTTTCATCATGACAGGTGAGGTGTGACTGCGCAATAACCCACCATGAGCCCAAAAAAAGTTACACACTTTGAAAGAAGGTGAGTTGGATTTTATGGGGATTTTGGGGAAGAATCCATATCAACAATAAGGTACATCCATTCGTCAATTATAATTATTTAGCATTTTTTTCATGGAAAACTATAATTATTCTCTATATTATTATATCTCTATATACTGTATATATTATATATTTTAGTGTGTCTGGGAATTAATTGAGTCACATTCCTATAGAAAAATCTCCTTGTTTTTTTATATGTTTTGATTTTTGCAACTACATTTTGGACCTTATGCAGGTAATTATTAATTGACAATATTTGTATGTACTGATACTGGTATTCCCAGGGCATTTAATCAATTATAGATGGAATATTCAGGCTGTCTTAGGCTATGTTCACACTGCAGGTCAATTCCAATTTCTTTGCTCATATATGATCTGTATCTGATTTTTTTCGTGTCAATGTGAACAGCACAACTACGTATGCGTAACTTAGGCCTCATTTGTATGTGGATATAAATTCAATATGTATGTGATGCTGCTGCAGTATGAACAGTTAGGTCGCATATATCCGACATATACATCATTGAAAGACGTGTATTGCCGTACTTACCCAAACTTCAAAGGTACTCACCAATGTAGACAGTCGTGGAAAGGTGTGATTTATCACGCAAGACTTGGATAATGGTACTCATAGGCAAAATTTCTTCTTCTAACACAATAATATTATGTCTTGTATTCTTTATGCTATGATTTGAAATACTGTACACTACTTTGTAAAATTTACCAGACACGTTAGATGGGTTTTTACACAGTCATGGATCTGTACCGCCTATACCCACCTGAATTTGACCTATTACCAAATCAAATCACTGGTATGCACAACACTAGAGCACACACTGCAGAAATCTTTCCTTCCGTAAACACACCAAAATGCGAGTGATGTTGTACTTTGCGCATGCACGTCACTTTCCAACAGCTTTATGTTCGCATTAACAAACCACAATTGTTTGGTAATATGAATGACCACATAAAAAAATTGGCATAAACAAACGATCTAATTCGGCATCATACCCTGCAGTGTGAATGTAGCCTTAGAAGCCGTTTTGCCTCACATTTCGCCTCGTCTGACTGGTGTGTGTCCCACTTTGAGCATTTGAGCATGAACTAACAAAGCTTGCTTTAATGGGAGGCAAAATGTCTTCCAAGACAACCTGAAAAGTCCAATTGTGATTGCTTGGATGCCCTGAGTATACAATGACCTGGATGAATGAGTGTTCACAGACATACTTGATACTGGTAAAAAATGAGACACAAGCATCCAATAAATGTATCTAAGTAAAAAAATAAAATAAAAATGTTGCAATCCTACCTTTTGACTGTAGCCAGTCTTCTTGTGTTTAGCGCCAATGGAGTAAAGGACAGGAATGATGTCTTGAGGACAGTCTGCAAAATAAGCTGTGGAGGTAACGGGTGACTCATGGATGTCCATTGGGTAAGGGTTCTCAAAAACAGGGAAGCTGCAGGATTCAAACAGACAGAAACACCAAGAAGAGTTTTACATTTTATGAAATCCCGAACACAAAAAACAGACATTGGCTTTTTAATGCTCCTCAGTTCTGCCTGCATTGCACTTGTCATTTTTCTAATTAGTCTCCTCCCTGTGAGGGTTCCGGGTGATATGGCAGCATCTCCCCAAGACAACTGAGCCTGTCACATCCATCTCAAACAATTTTGCTGGTCGCTATCTTTATCTGTGAAATACATACTTGCTTTGTGTCAGATCCACCACAATTAAATCTTTTTCTAACAGCACGACCACTGCAAAAGGATCCTGGACCTCTGGAAGATACAAAGCAAAAATAGTCACAGGGTATTGTGTTTTCCAACCAATTCCAACTGGGCACATGCAAAACATTTTTGTGTGCAATTACTGCAATACTGTTGTCACTTTTTTTGCATGGTTAAATAATTCAGGGGTTGTTTTACTAAAATCTCAACAAACTAGATCCTCAAACATTAGTGATATACTCACCGTTATTATAAGGAGTCTCACAGAGGGTCATGAACTCAACTATAGGATAATCCATCTCAAGTACTGTAATAGCCTTGCCGTGCATGATGGTTAACGTAGGGCGCCGTCCTGCCTTGTCATATGAAAGACCTCCAGAGAAGATGACAAAAGGCTCGCTGTGGTACAGAGAAAACAACGTTTCAGATTGTTTTTCTTATTTGACACTAACTAGCCAATACAGATGAGATTACTCCATTCAAATGTTATTTATTAAGATATAGGTACCCCTCGGGTTGTGGCGTTCTACGTGATGGTTACGAACATGCGCCGATAAATTCATTAAAAACTTAATTTTGGTCTGTAAACACTCGACGTGTTAAATAATACTTACAGCCTAAGCATCTTGAGCTTATTGCCTATTAATTAACTTTTCGTATTAATTAGCTGTGTTATTTCTCCCAAGCGTAAGGGAGGGACTTCTGGTGGAAATGCGCCAAAGAAAAGGAAAAGGAAAGCCATCACCATGAAAGTGGAAATGAGCATCATTGGAGAAACACCCATCAATGTTAGCCACACTTTTGGTTTTAACTGTTTAACTTTTGCCAAAATTATTAAAAATAAAGATCACATCCTTGAGCATATTAAAAGTTCTGCTCCTATGAAAGCGACAGTAACAATTAAGCAACAAAGTGGTCCTGTTGTAGGCTGTAAAACCAGAATTAATATTCCAGTGAGACTTATGGTTATTCAGGAGAAGGAAAAAAAAAAGTGTTTTATTTAATTCTTGCATTTTATCTTTCTTTTTACCAGATACACGCCCTTGATGTGTTCTGGCAACCTGTGAGTGACTTAGGTGGTAATTCAGGTACAAAACTCGACCTACTGTACATCATCGTCTAGGAATGGAACACGTTCATTACCAGAGGACCACCTGTACATACTTAATAAAAACAAATACTTCTGTAGGTTTGTTTAGTTAGTGAAAGTTAGTTATCAAACAGTAACAAACTCACCTGTTCCTTGAGGTTTTGTAATCCACTTTGAGTATTGGTTTACATGACTCCTTCCTTCCATCTTTTTGGATTTTACCTGAAACACAAAACATTGCAAAAATAATGACTACTTTTTCTAAATGTTACTACACTTCAGCAACAAATGATTTGTTCTTTATGAAAGGAGACAACAACTGGTTTGTTGTCAACTGGATGGTACATGACTGTCATGGTGCACTTCCTGTTTCTTTCTTCTTCTGAACAGAAGCAAAACTTTGCAAACTCAATGCATGTGTAACTCGCCAGCTTCAGCCAGCCCTGTGTTCTACCTGGAAATTGGGAGTACTAGCTGTCAAGCTAAAACAGGGACTGTCAACGACACGTCCAGCACAATTCTTCAAGTGTCAGGGACTGAGGTATCTTTGGCTTTGGCTTTTTGGCAACACTATGAGTTGTTCACACAGGAATGTTTTTGGTCTAAATGTATTTTATCATTTGAGCTTTTCATTCACACGGAACCTGCGTTCTGGGTACCTTAAAAGGGTATTTAAAAAAAAAAAGACTTCCACAGCATAAAAATCTGACAACGTTGCTGTGTCACGCCAACATAATATCAGAATATTTCAACTGGTATGATTCGCCTTTGTCTGCCATATACAGCACCAAGCAGGTTGGCCTCATGCTGGTCAGTTTAATGGTCCAATGAAAACATTGTATACCTGGACATTTACATCACTTTCTAAAAAACAAAACAGCAATGTCACCTTGGCTAAATGCATTTACTACTACATGGGGTTTGTTATTTCTGTCCCTTACTTTGGCTTTGCTGAGAATAGACAGGACTGTTGACCGCTCTCTCTACGGTACAGGATGAATTTTTTTCACGTTCAGCTTTTCCCTGACAGGGGCCAAAACAGCAAGTTAATCAAATGAGTGGTTTTGTCTTAGTCTTTATGCCAGATGCCCTTCCCGACGCAAGCTTGGACAGGAATCGAGCCCATGGCCTCTGCCATGAAAGTCAGATGCATGTACCAAAATCATCCCAAAAGGATGCTTTATCACTATCACAATGAACGAAACAATTCAGGTCGACCTCTGAATGTTAAAACTATTATTTGAGAGGTCATATTTCAGGTACATGAGATCTGGCATCTTTTAAATCCGATCAACACAGCTTTTGGGAAGCGTGTAAGCCATACAGGTGGAGCATACCCAATGCTGTTGAGGCCAGCAAAGTGCACAAATAGTTTTTTCATGGTGTCAGCAGGTAGCAGGATATGCTGTGACTGACAGATCTCAGGCTGAGCACACAACAGGATGTATGAGCATAACAACAAAACCGGGGGCAGCGATGTGAGTCGCACAAAACATTACAAAGCGCTTATGAAGCTGTGATGGCAAATCAACACAGCTGACCTGCAGTGAGAATTCTTTATTTTCTATAGGCACAGGCTGACAGTTTAATTCGCAAGAAAATATCCATTGTTTATTACTCTGCTGAGAAGATTTTTATTAAGCTGGGTTTGTCCCAAAGTCTGTTTTAGGGATGTCTCCATAAAAATGACATATCTGTTAATATCTGGTTTGTCAGTTTAAAAAAAGAATCAAATAGTGTCTATTTGTCTTTGAGTTGCTGGAATAGCTGAAGTGTAGCTTATGTTTTTCCCTCACCATGTGGAAAGGTGACCTGGACAGGCTTGGAGGTGTTTCTGAGGTTCCACAATGTCAAGCTACCGTCTGAGTGGCTGCACATGAACTGCTTTCCTTCATGGTGCCAGCTGACAGAGTGGATTGCCTGCAACAAAAGGTTTATTCATACATGATTACAGTATTTAGTCAGCTGTATTAGCGTCAAAGCTAAGTGGGCCATTAAGCAACATAGGCAAATCCTAAGAGGGTGCCATAATTTGAAAACAAAAATTCACCTTTGATATGAATATATTAAAATGAACTTTTGAAATGGAAATACTCACATTGATTTAAATGTAAAGCAATTTATTTGACTGCAAATGATACCAAATCTATTCATTTTTGTGAATAGTTGAGCATATAGTGTATATATACTGTATAGTTATATACAGTGTAAATATAATATAAATTAAGAGTTATTGTGTGCAAATTATGTGGTTATATACAAAGTTTGATGTTGATTGTTTTTATCCAAAATATATTTTATATATAATTTAATTCTCTGGTCACTGTGTCCAGCTCCTCCCGACAGAACTCGAGGCGTTCCAAGGCCAGTTGTAATACATAGTGTTTCCAACATGTTGTGGGTCTTCCCTGAGGCCTCCTGCCAGTCAAACGTGCCCTAAACACCTCCCCACAGAGGCGTACAGGAGGTATCCTAACCAGATGCCCGAGCCACCTCATCTGGCCCCTCTCAGTGTTGAGATACAGAGGTTGTACCTGCAATCTTGTCCTTTCGGTCACTACCTAAAGCTTGTGACCATAGGTGAGGGTAGGAACATAGATCGACCGGTAAACTGAGAGCTTTGCCTTTGTGCTTAATTTCCAGGCATGGAAATTAAGCTAGTGCAATGATTTGTTTCTTCACAGGGGTCTGTTGAGCCACTCTTTGCTTGGTCCCTCACCTAGGACCTGTTTGTCATGGGTGACCCTACCAGGGGTGTAAAGGTCCCGGACAACTTGGAATCATCAGGACACACAAACTCCTCCACCACGGTAAGGTTGTAGCTCAGGGAGCTGGTTACTTATTTGCAGTGTTTTTATATTATTATTTTAATTGTATTTCATTTTTCATTCATTCTTTTTCTATGCCGCATATCCTCATTAGGGTCACGGGGATGCTGGAGCCTATCCCAGCAGACTTTGAGCGAGAGGCGGGGTACACCCTGGACTGGTCGCCAGTCAATCGCAGGGCACATATAGACAATCAAACATTCACACTCACATTCATACGTATGGACAATTTAAAGTCGCCAATTAACCTAACATGCATGTTTTTGGAATGTGGGAGGAAACCGGAGTACCCGGAGAAAACCCACACACGCACGGGGAGAACATGCAAACTCCACACAGAGATGCCCAACGGAGATTTGAACCCAGGTCTTCCAGATCTCCTGACTGTGTGGCCAATGTGCTAACCACTCAGCCACCGTGCGGCCCTGTATTTCATTTTATTTATTATATATATTATCTATATATTTTATTTATTTGTAAGTTTTTAACCGTGTAAGTTACGCGACATGTTATCTTACAAATAAAAGACAAAAGAAAAACAATGCAAGTTCTTTTCAAAGCTTATGTAAAGACAATGGAGAGGGGTGCTGTATAAATTGCTCGGGCATCACATTTGATAGGGCCAGCTCTGAGTACAGTAATGACAAAATCAAATACCACAACAACACAAAATAATACAGATTCTGGAAACACAGCTTGGAACTATCGCTTGTATTTCATAATGGTGTGAAAAATCTACAGTAAACAAAACAGTAAGGATGCGTGTGTGCAGTCAGAACTTACCTCATCATAATAGATTCGGAAATCCGCCTTTTTGGCCCTGAGGTCCCACTGTACTATTGTACCACTCTCAAAACCGATAAGAAGCTAAAAAAAAAAGGAAATAACTGGCTTTAAAATAATGATAAGATGAAAGAAGAAGTTTTCCATCACCTGAAATAAAAAAGGAGCATACTGTATATACTGTACTCAGTAAGTACAGTATATACTAAGTTCATTTCTAAATCCAAAAATGAATTTGTGGTGTTATAATATGGCTGTATAATACATTTCCACACACCGCAATGCATCCAGGCATTTTATCACATATTAAATTTGTCTTCTGTGAGAACATTTTGTCATTTATGAATTTAAAGTTATGTTTTATTGTATCCATATACTTAAACATTACTTATTTCAGCCTATGCAGATATTGTTTGTCTCCTTGTTGGTGTAAAAATTGCCCCATCCCTCGGGAGTTGTCTTTATGTGAAATTCATGTTGAATTTGCACCATGGCACCATGGCACTGCTAAAAACAAAGCTTGCTGTAAATACTGGTAAATGCAACTTATAGTCCGGAAAATATAAATTTCATAATTTTCTCTAGTGTAGTATAAAGTGTCTGGCCCTAAAAAAAGTTGCCACCAAAAAAAAAGCCTACACGCTAATATTTTGTTGGAGCGCCTTTAGCTTTGATTACGGCACGCATTCGCTGTGGAATTGTTTCAATAAGCTTCTGCTATGTCACAAGATTTATTTCCATCCCGTATTGCATTAATTTTTCTCCAAGATCTTGCGTTGATGATGGTAGAGTCTGGCCGCTGCGCAAAGCCTTCTCCAGCACATGAAAGATTCTGAATGGGGTTAAGGTCTGGACTCTTTGTCTGAAAATGATGTCTCATGCTTCCTGAACCACTCTTTCACAATTTGAGCCCGATGAATCCTGGCATTGTCATCTTGGAATATTCCCGTGCCATCAGGGAAGAAAAAATAATTGATGGAATAACCTGCTCATTCAGTATATTCAGGTAGTCAGCTGACCTCATTCTTTAAGCACAAAGTGTTGCTGAACCTAGACCTGACCACCAGCAGCAACCTCCTACCTATTTAATTAGTTAAATCCAGGTGGCAACTTTTTTTTTTCTTGGCCAAGCAGTGTATCATGTTCTGTGCCATCCCCGTTTACTCTGTTGTGACACTGCAAAACACATTAAAAACACTAATGTGAATATGTTGTAGCTGCCATGGTTATAGCTAACCCTGCAGGTAAAAATAGGCACACAGCTCCCACATGCAACGCTGGATGGGAAGAGAGCAGCATCGACAAAATTCCAACAGCAGCGAAGGAAGTCATCCTAGAGGTGCATTGTTATAAAAACAGATGAGTAAAGTGTCCATCCTACTGAGTGGAAAGACTGTGACAGCTCAAGTTGGAAGACCAAGAGAAGGAAATGTGTAAAAGAAAAAAAAGAAAAAGAATCTTCAAAGAGATGTTGTCTGACCTCTTTTACTGTGGTCCGATTCAAAAATCTGGCTTTTTATCTGACTATTTAAAATCCAAGTTCAGTGAATAAGTATACACAAGTATAAACCCATGTTAACCCATATTATTGTGCCATCTGAAAACGTCTATAATAAGAATGACGTCTTTGTCCATTGGACCACGAGATCCAGCACTGTGTCATTTAAAGCAGTTTCAGTATGCTATTATAATCAGACTTAACAGCAGCAGAATCACCATTTAAATTTCCAATCTAATCAGGAAAAAAACTGAAACATCACTGACTTAACGTGCTGTCTAATCACAGGATTCAGTTCATATGCAACACTTGATTGCAGGTAATTTCCTGATTATAAAAACACATCCCAAAGTTTTCTATAATAGGGGGTTGGGCTGTGTCATTTTTATATCCTTTTTACATTTTGAAAAAAGGCTATAAAAGTTATATGTATTTTAATACGATATACAATATTTTTTAGTTATTATTATCATTATTTATTGCTACATTATGTTTAGTCTTTTTTTTTCCAACCATTTTTGATGTGGCCGAAAACAAACAAGCTACGGGCCGAACTTTGTCAGGGTCAACTCTGTGAGCAACCACTCTGCAACTATTTAGCTTGCTGGCTTCCAATGAGCTGTATACAGACAGGAAATAGTGTACCGTATGCAAAAGACAACCTTAACCGTCTGTGTCACTGAAGCGCGAGGATTTTAAAAAAATGTGTTTATGTGCACATACTGAACTTGAAACTAAAACTGGCAAAATGCAAAAAAATGCATTGGGAGCATACATGTTGCCAGACAGGATAATGCAAAATTAAGATGAAAAGTGATGAAAAGTAGCCTGGAATATTATCTCCAAATTCAATTTCATTTTCCTGACTTATAATGTTCTTTTTTTTATTAATTATATTATTATTTTACAATTATATTTATATTATTTTAACAATTTGATTATTATTATTTATTTGATTATTTTGACACACAATGCAATGCTTCCAAATTCAGTTTATGAAATGTCAAATGTGCAAATAAACTAAATTTTTAAACGCAAAAAATTCAATGAAAAATCTTTGACAATAAAACAAATGAATCTTGAGACAGATTAAATTCCAAAATTGTTTTCTTCATTCTCATCATGTAACTACAACATTGGCTTACATTAATTATTGAAAATACTAAAACTGTACAACCCAGGAGTATTTTACCGACTTAAATGTGACATTCAACACTTTGCCTGATGTCATTCTGTGCAACAAGAGGTGGCAGCTGTGAGCGTGTATCTTGTTTTTATGTCTTCACAGCTTGTCAAGCCTGATTTTCCCCGCGGCTCTAAAATCCATAGGGAAAATCAATGTGCTCCTCAGTGACCTCTTTCTTAGCCATTGCCACCTGCCACTTTTCTTACCAATTTGTCTGCAGCTTGACCCTCCGAGAACACAACTCAAAGGATATTATCACTCAGGTCTCTGAAGAGTAACTATATATAAAGCATAGAGAGAATGATATTTTCTTTCTAAGACACTTCTGACATAAAAAACGAGAAGTATGTTGTGCCTACATCAAGAAAAACAAACAACTAAACAAAGGTTTTAATGCTTTTTATCCGCCTCCTCACCTTGCCTTCATCCTTCGGGCTGTCACTTAAATGAACAACCGGTCCAGGATGGGTTTTAGTTGATCTGTAAAGAGAGAGCAAGATAAGAGAAGAAAGAAAATTGCAGTAATGACATGACGCGTAATGAGTGGGTACTGAGATGTCATCATTGCTGTTCTAAGCCTTCATCAAATAAATGGAAAAGTTAAATATAGTCGTCCCTCACCACATTGCCCCCACAGTTTTTCAAAATATCAATTAATAAGTCATGCTTTTTTGTGGTTGACCATGGCCTATTATTTGTTGAAAAATATGCATATTTATTAAAGTGTTTATACAGTATATTTCTTGCTAAATTAAGCATTTTGGAGCATAAAAATGCCCAAATGAACTAAAACACAAATACAATACATTCAATAGACTCATTTAAAAAAGTGAGATGTAGTATGTAGTGGTCACTGGGTGTCAGTAATGTTACTGACTTAATCGCCAGAACAACAGGCCTTGATTACAATTATCTCAAACAAGCACAATAACCCGTAATAAAAACATGGGCTACTGTAACCCAGGCCAAGCTGAAACTCAACTCTACTGTAAACCCCCGATGTCACTTCCTGTCCATCTCTCTCTCAGTTTCTAAATAAGGAATCCTACTTGCGGAAATTAACTGATCACTGTCGGACCTGCAACCAATTAACCGCAATAAGGAATTAATTAGTGTGTTACTTGGATTCAATATTTTAGAAACATGGTTGGTGAACACGTTGATGAGTGGCGGGAGCAGGGGAGAGAATGGAAGAGCCACGGAAGAGTATGTATACAAACTTAACTTTAAAGAGTGGACAGTCAGATATGTACTGTATATTTGCTCACTTAAATATTGTGAACTTCAACAGGCGGTATGATCATCTTTTATGTGTCTCCGCAAAGCCATTCCCCCTTGCAAACTGCTTACCAGGAACCTTTATTACATGTTACAATGTTACATTCCTATTGTAACAGAGAAGGGGTGTCACAAGATCTCGCAAGCTTCCAACATGATCTCATTAGGAGAAAAGCTGCTGCAACAGATCTGCCAGAACTCTATCAGAATGTGAACTACCGCATCACTACTGTGAATAATAATACAGATAATAAAATTCAGTAAAGTCTGTTCATGCTTTTTTTTCACAGCAAAGGTTTCGAACATCATTTTTGCCTTAAATTGCATCAAACAGATTAGCTTACATGAATTTTAAATGTAAAAAAACGGTGTACATTACCCAATTGTTTCAATACAACACAATTATTCTGCCACCTAAATTGCATTTAAAAGAAAACAGGACCAAATTTCACATAAATATTAAAATGTTTGACTGTACAAACAAAGAATGAACACAAGAGACTTATTTTGAAGTTAAAATAAAACTGGACCATTTTCTCTGAAAAAATTAATTAAATCATAACAATTTGTCTATCTTTATCAGACAAGCTACAACAGTATATCCTCGTAAATTTTCACATATTCTTCTTATGAAGTCCTGAATGGATACATTCATTTACACAAAAGCACCACCACGTAGTCCACCTCACTCAAGACAATTCACTGTTTCTATGCACTCTGTGATTTTAAGAAATAAATCAGTTAATTATCTAAAAAAAACAACAATTGCTCATTCATTTTTTTGTGTATTTGTAATTGTTTTTTTAATCAAGTAAAAATACATTTTCTTTAAACAACTAACTGTTCGATAGCTGCAGCACTAGATACTTCCACTCGAATAACCAGTCATGTCATGTCAGATAATGTCACATCACATTTCACTTTTGACCAGAGCTACAGTTTCAGAATGCACTGGATTATAAAAGAATGAACACATATTGATCCGCCCATTGACTTTTAAATGTTTGGTTTTCTCTATCAACTGTTCTTACTTTTGAGCAAGCCATGGATCTCATTTGCTTGCCAAGTAAACCAAACAATTTGATTGAGTGATGTCACCATGTTTGCTGTCACGTAAACTTAACAACTGAAGTAATTACGCTCGCAAACTGCCACTGCAATCAGTCCGCAAGCATAATTTCATGTTATGTTTTATAGTTTCCATTCACTTAATTTGGTCTGTAAAGGGCCATCACTGGGTCCGGATCTAGACCTCGGTCCGCCATTTGGTCATGGCTGCAAAAAACTTAGCAATACAACCTACACTGGTGTTCCCCTTGACACTCGCTCTTGACGTGTGGCAATTTTTTTCATCTGAGTGCAACAGCTGCCCGGGTGTTAAGGTCCAAGCAGAAGCTGTAGTAATTATACATTTGATCAAACTTACTGAAGATTTTTCAACACAAAACAGAATCGTTGTATAAGACTTCTAACAAAACATGTAGTACGAGTGTCTATTTTGGAAATTCACTACCTGGGAACTGTAGTTTGTTTAGGGTTAAAACATGATGAGGTATAGTAAAGTAGAGAAGTGCTTAAAATAATAGCAGTCCAATGTGGCTAACCAGATTAATCACCGTTACTAGTATATTTTTATTGCCACATGGCAAACAAGTTACCAGTAGTTGCAGTAGATTCTCAGAAAATAAACAAGACCTATCATTCACGATATGCACACTCTTAAGGCTGTGCAATTGGGTAATTAGTTGAAAGGGTTATGTTAAAAAATGCAGTGTGGCATTCAATCAGTGATCAATTTTATGAAAAAAAAACAGGTGGCCCTTATTTAAGGATGAAACCAGGACTTGTATGTATGCATTTCTCTTTGAACACCTGAGGAAAATGGGTCGTTCAAGACATTGTTCAGAAGAAATATCAACAGAAAGTTGATTAGAGAGGAAAAATTTATGAAGAGGTGCAAAACATTTTGGCTGTTGGGCTAAAATGGTCTCCAATGCCTTACATTGGAGAGCAAACCCAGAGACACGGAAGACAACTATCAAAATGAATTGAAGAATAACAAAATGGCAAATGGCAAAGGCTCGGCCAATGATCAGCTCCAGGATGATCAAAGACAGTTGGAGTTACCTGTAAGTACAGTTACAAGACGTCTGTGTGAACCTGGTCTATTTACAAGAATCCCCCGCAAAGTCCTTCTGTTAGAAAAAGGCATGTTACAGTTTGTTACAGGTGTTACAGTTAGCCAAAGAACACATTAAGGGGTCTAAAGAGAAATTGAGGAACATTTTGTGGATTGATAAGGACAACATTTTCCGTTGTTTTTTTTTTTATCCAAGGGCCGCAGACAAATCTTGAGATGACCTCCAAACTTTTAATTCAAGCCACAGTACACAGTGAAGACAGTGAAGCGTGGTGGTGCAAGCATTATGATATGGGCATGTTTCTCCTATTATGGTGTTGGGCCCAGTTTGCACATGTCCGAATACTTGAAGAGGTCAAATTGCCTTATGCTGAAGAGGACTTGCCCTTGAAATGGGTGTTTCAACAAGACAATGACCCCAAACACACTAGTAAACCAGCAAAATCTTGGCTCCAAACCAACAAAATTAATGTTATGGAGCGGCCAGCCCAATCGGACCTTAATCCAATCAAGAGCTTGTGGGGTAACATCAAAAATGCTGTTTCTGAAGCAAAACACAGAAATGTTAATGAATTGTGGAATCTTGTTAAAGAATCTTTGAGTGGAATAACAGCTGAAAGGTGCCCCAAGTTAGTTGACTCCATGCCACACAGATGTGGAGCAGTTACAAAAAACTGTGCTCGTACAACTAAATATTACTTTAGTGATTCACAGGATTACCAAATCCTAGAAACAACAAATAGTTTTGAATTTGCAAAGTCAACAGCAGACACTGCTATTTTTTTAAACACACCCCTTTCAACAAATTGCCCAATTGCACAGCCTTAAGAAAGTGAATATCATAAATGCTGAGTCGTGTTTATTTTCTGAGAACCTACTGCACCTACTGGTAACTCGGTTGCCATGTCGCAATTAGAACATACTAATAACAGTGATTCATCTGATTAGTTACATTGGACTACAATTATTCTGAACACTACTGTAATTGCCAATATAGAATTACACGTAAACATTCATCTACAGCAAGGGTGGGCAAACTACGGCCCAGGGGCCACAATTGGCCCGCCAGGCATTTGAATGCGGCCCGCCAGATGTTTTCAAAGTGTTATATTAACTGTTAAGATACAAGCTGGCAACATGACTTTGCTTCTTTTTCGGTATTTGATGTAGTCTAATGTTTAAAGTGCTCCTGAAAAAAGGTACACAAGAACATAAGGCAGATTTTAAGATGCTTTTAGAAATAAAATAAGACAAATAATTCCAGGTGGACTGTTAGAATTATAAGAATAAATTGTGTGCATGTATCAAATATATAGTCTGGCACCCCAGCCAATTTTGTTCTGACACATTTGTCTTTCTTTGTTTTTCAGCTAATAAGACTTACATGTAAGGGGGATCCGTATTCTGCCTATGAAGCCTAAAAAGCAGGAAGGACTTTCAATATTAGTACAGACCTGCCAACATGAATTGTACTCAACATGCAATTTTTTCTTGCATCTTTTCTTCTTTTTCTAGTTCAGTGTCTACAGTACAGATAAATAACTACATAGGGCTCTAATTCCATGGATTGTGCAGCTTGGCGCAGGCCACACAGTGGTAATTTTGTCCGGTGCAACACAGTAAGCAGCCAATTTGGTAATTTGGTAGACCGAGGCGTATTGACATCTTTGATTGTGTAACGGAGAATTGCAAAAATGATCATCATTAATTGGGTAAAACAAGTTCATCTCACAGGCAAACGGGGACGTAGGCGAACCCACACCATGCTGCGCGTGGCACAAAATTGCAAAATGGGCCTAAAACATGCCCACTGGTCTACGAAATTAGAGCCCATACTGTCAGTTTCTCAGTAGTATTTTAAATCGGATGGGCAAAAAACATTTAGTGGGAGGGGCATGACAGAAACTAGGCTGAATATGGGATGCCTTGGGTGAATATGTGTAGGGTGAATATAGGATGCCATGTGACTTAGATATTCCTGCTGTTACAGCAAGATACTGTAGCAAGCTCCATGTTGCTTTCCCTGGTAGGTTGAAGTATTAATAAATATTTCCAATTCAACACATCTCTCCTTTTGTGCTAACTACTGTGAGTGAAGGTCGAGTGCTAATCTTGCAGCCAACCAGAACAAACAATACAGATGTAATACTGTACATGCACTTTTCAGCCCCAGCTTTCCCAAACAAATGTCTTTTGATGTTTATTAAAGTCATTAAGTTTGCTGGTGAGAAAACATTAGCTGGAGAGGCTTGCAGTAATTAGCAGAGTAGATTGCTTTGTACATTGAAGGTTATTTTCTCAAATTAAAGACAGCCTTCACTCTTTCGAAGCCATTTAAACAATGTTCGCCTGTCTGCCTCACTCTTTTTTTTATTTTTACTGGTAAGCAAAAACACATAAACAGAACTTTTGCCAGCATAACCTAAAAATAAGACACATTTTCTGAGAAATTTTCTTAACCCAAAAAACATAATGCACATAATATTCCTGAATTTTGTGCACCATTAAATATGCTATGCATATGTATTTGTGTGTGTGTGTCTGTATATACTGTATATGTGTATATTGTACTGTATGTACTGGTAAATGTGGAGGGTATTCAGCAAAACCCCTCTGTCCAATCTACCTGTTTGGCAAGATCTCTTCAAGGCATCCGTACACTACCACCAAGTGAAGGAAGAACTTTTTAATTATGCCCGTTCTCCATGCCTCAGAAAATGCAATAGTTATCTTATGCTGGCAGGGCTTAACATTTATAAATTGTAGTTTTTGTTCCATAAAATTGTAATAATATATACCATTTCCATTCCATTTTCCTCCACTTATCTGGATCTGGTTCGCGGGGGCAGCAGTCTCAGTAGGGAAGTCCAGACTTCTCGGTCTCCAGCCACCTCTTCCAATTCTACCCGGAGGACACCAAGACGTTCCCAGGCTAGCTGTGAGACATGGTCCCTCCAGTGTGTCCCAGGTCTTCCCCTGGGCCTTCTACCGACTGGGCATGCCCAGAACACTTCACCAGGTAGGCATCCGGACTAGATGCCCGAGACACCTCAACTGGCTCTCGATGTGAAGGAGCAGCGGCTATACTCTGACCTCCTCCCAGATTGCCGAGCGCTTCACCCTAACTCTTAGGGTGAGTCCAGCCACCCTACGTAGGAAACTCATTTCCGCTGCTTGTATCCGCAATCTTGTTCTTTCAGTCACGACCAATAGCTCATGACCATAGGTGGGGGTGGGAACATACAGTGGTGTGAAAAACTATTTGCCCCCTTTCTGACTTTTTATTCTTTTGCATGTTTGTCACACAAAATGTTTCTGATCATCAAACACATTTTAATATTAGTCAAAGATAACACAAGTAAACACAAAATGCAGTTTTTGAACGAATGTTTTTATTATTTAGGGAGAAAAAAATCCAAACCCACATAGCCCTTTGTGAAAAAGTAATTGCCCCTGCACCTAATAACTGGTTGGGCCACCCTTAGCAGCAATAACTGCAATCAAACGTTTGCGATAACTTGCAACAAGTCTTTTACAGCGCTCTGGAGGAATTTTGGCCCACTCATCTTTGCAGAATTGTTGTAATTCAGCTTTATTTGAGGGTTTTCTAGCATGAACCGCCTTCTTAAGGTGATGCCACAGCATCTCAATGGGATTCAGGTCAGGATTTGACTAGGCCACTCCAAAGTCTTCATTTTGTTTTTCTTCAGCCATTCAGAGGTGGATTTGGTGGTGTGTTTTGGGTCGTTGTCCTGCTGCAGCACCCAAGATTGCTTTAGCTTGAGTTGACGAACAGATGGCCGGACATTCTCCTTCAGGATTTTTTGGTAGACAGCAGAAATCATGCTTCCATCTATCACAGCAAGCCTTCCAGGTCCTGAAGCAGCAAAACAAGCCCAGACCATCACACTACCACCACCATATTTTACTGTTGGTATGATGTTCTTTTTTTGAAATGCTGTATTACTTTTACGCCAGATGTAACGGGACATGCACCTTCCAAAAAGTTCAACTTTTGTCTCGTCAGTCCACAAGATATTTTCCCAAAAGTCTTGGCAGTCATTGAGATGTTTTTTTTAGCTAAATTAAGACGAGCCTTAATGTTATTTTTGCTTAATAGTGCTTTGCGTCTTGGAACTCTGCCATGCAGGCCGTTTTTGCCCAGTCTCTTTCCTATGGTGGAGTCGTGAACACTGACCTTAATTGAGGTAAGTGAGGCCTGCAGTTCTTTAGATGTTGCCCTGGGATCTTTTGTGACCTCTCGGATGAGTTGTCTCTGCGCTCTTGGGGTAATTTTGGGCGGCTGGCCACTCCTGGGAAGGTTCACCACTGTTCCATGTTTTTGTCATTTGTGGATAATGGCTCTCACTGTGGTAATTAGGCCTGGGGGTGGCTACAGAAATTGAACTCAGGTGTGATAAACCACAGTTAAGTTATTTTTTAACAAGGGGGGGCAATCACTTTTTTACACAGGGTCATGTAGATTGGGAGTTTTTTCCCTCCCTTAATAACGTAAACCTTAATTTAAAAACTGCACTTTGTGTTCAATTATGTTATCTTTGACTAATAGTTCACTAATTTTTTATGAGCAGAAACATTTAAGTGTGACAAACATGCAAAAGAATAAAAAGTCAGGAAGGGGGAAAATAGTTTTTCACACCACTGTAGATCTGCCAGTAAATAGACAGTATTGCCTTCCGGCTCAGCTCTTCACCATGACAGTCCGGTATAGTGACTGCATTACTGCAGACGCTGCACCGATCCGTCTGTCGACCTCACTCTCTAACCTTTCATTACTCGTGAACAAGAACCTGGAAATACTTGAACTCCTTCACCTGGGGCAAGACCTCAAACCCGCAGGGTACAATCCACCCGTTTCCAACTGAGAACCATGGCCTCGGATTTGGAGGGGCATAGCCTCATCCCAGAAGCTTCACACTCAGCTGCAAACTGCTCCAGTAAACACTGAAGTTCACAGCCTGATGAGGCCATCAGGACCACATCGTCTGCAAATAGCAGGACGAATTCCTAAGGCCACCTATCTGGATTCCCTCAACGCCTTGACTGCGCCTACAAATTCTGTTCATGTAGGTTATGAACAGAATTGGTGACAAAGACCAGCCTTTGTGGAGGCCAACGTTCACCGGAAACATGTTCGACTTACTGCTGGCAATGCAAACCAGGCTCCTGCTCCGATTGTACAGGATCCGAATGGCACATAGTAGTGCACCACCAATCCTGTACTCCCGGAGCACCACACACAGGACACCACGAGGGACACAGGCAAATGCCTTTCCAGGTCCATAAAGCACATGTAGACTGGTTGGGCAAACTCCCACGTACCTTCCAGTACCCTTGCAAGAGTGTAGAGCTGCTCCAGTGTTCCGCGACCGTGACGAAAACCACATGCACTTCTTGTAACTGAGGCCCAACGGTCATACCGTTCTCTCCATCACCCTGGAATAGGCTTTCCCAGGGAGGCTGAGGAGTGTGATCCCCCCATTCTTGGAACATACCCTCTGATCACTCTTTTTAAAAATGGGGGCCACACCCCGGTCTGCCAGCCCAGAGGTACTATTCCAAACTTCCATGAAATGTTGAAGAGACGTGTAAGCCAAGAGAGTCGCTCAACATCAAGAGCCTTGAGGAACTCAGGGCAAAACTCATCCACCCCCGGAGCCTTGTCACTGGGAAGTGAGGAGATAGAACAGTCCGCGTTTGTGTCTTCAGACTCTCCTTCCTCTATGGTAGGTATGTCAAGGCCCTTTGAGAAGGGCCTCAAGTATTCCTTTTACTGACCGACTATTTCTCAGTCGAGGTCAGCAGGCCCCGTCCCCACTGTAAAAAGTTGGAAAGGGGGACTGCATCCCCTTTCTGAGGCGTTGGACCATTGGACCAGTCATGCACCATGGCCTCACCAAACTCCTCCCACACCAGAGTACGCACCAAGTTGGCGTTAGGTGCATACTCACAAACAACAGTCAGGCCCCTTTTTTCAGCCTAAAGGTGTAGGGAAATTATCTTCTCATTCTCCGGGAATGACTGCTACACAGAGGCACCAAGACGGGGGGTTATTAATAAGCCCACACGAGCCTGCCGCCTCTCCCTTGCAGCAACTTGATAGTAGAACAAGGTCCAGCCCCTCGAGGAATTAGGTTGATTAAGACAACCCAATTGGGAATTGAGACAGTCCGACTGTATCTAGTTGGACTGTCTCAACTTCTCGCACGAGCTCGGGCTCCTTCCCCACCAGAGAAGTAGCAAAATTTAGCAAGACCAGGTTGCCCAGACGCCCGCCCTCGACCGCCGCCCAAACTGCATGTCACTGGACCCTTATGCGTGCCCTTGCAAGTGGTGGGTGTGCGGGGGAGAAATCCCATGTGGCCTTTTCGGGCTGGGGTATTTCGCACCCATGTAAAGTGTGGTCCCCCCCCCTTGATTTTTTGCATAAGGGTTTTCTGAGTCGCTCTTTGTCTGGACCAACACCTAGGACCTGTTTGACTTGGGGGACCCTACCAGGGACTTATAGCCCTCGACAACATAGCTCCTAGGATCACTTGGGCACTTTAACCCCTCCACCACGATAAGGTGGTGATTCACGAAGGGGTCATTTATTCCAACAATCATTTATTTTCATTTAGTAGCTTGTGCGGCACTGCTTCCAGTGGTGTATTTGAATGTTAGCTTCTATGTTGACTTACCATGATAATCCATTTTTTTAGCACTTTTTAAAATCATTGTTATGTGTTTATCTTCCTACTTTGACTAAAGTCCCACTTCCTGCTGAAAAAACACAATCCCAAACCTTGACGTACCCACTTGGGTATGGTGTTCTCATGATGTGCAGCTTTTTTTTTGCAAACACATACACGCCCATCAACATTTTCATCTGGTTTTCCAAAAACGTGCGTGGCATTGTGCAACCACATTTTACTCTATCGATACAGAGTCTATTCCATAACCACTGTGTTATATTGCTATGGATTTGTTACTACATTAACAATGGATACTGCTTTGGTGAATTATGTTTTCTCTACAGGGGCGGTAGAACTCTGGAAAATCAATGACAGTGTAATTGAGGTGTGAATAATTAATTCTTCCTCATTCACAGATTATTTCTCAAATAAACTAGTAAGTTCAGCCTGGAAGACCTGTGCAGACACTTGAAAGCAGTCTTCCCACGTAAACAAACAAACACACACACAAGTGTTATGCTTGCTCGCTGTAGTTTGGGTTGTCACGAGAGACAAGATGGCTTGGTGTGGAAGTGGCGATTGACTGACATGGTAGCATGGGGGTTGTCAGTGTAACAACATAGATTAGAACGTGGGTGGCTGGCAATTGTGGAAAAAAAAACAGTCATCAAACACGTGTCAGCCACAGTGGTGTCATTTGATGGCACTTTAATATGTCAATCTACATTGGCCGCGACAAAAGAATCATTTGAAACAAATTGACAGCTAAGATTTTATGTAGGGATTCCTATCAAAACCTGAAATCATAGAACCGGTGCTGGCATAAACGTCAGTAAACAGAACGTGAAACTTAGTAGGTGTCTCCTTTTGATGCTTATACAGTAGTGGTACTGAAATGAGGTATATACTGCAAAAACTAAATTACAAGAAATTAAAAATGTCCCATTTTGAGCAACAGTTAATTTTGTTTTTATTCTTAAAACAAAAATATTGTGTGGCAATTTTCACATGATGATCTTATATTAAGAAAGTAACGTATAACTAGCCAATTATTTTTATTTGCCTGAAATTCAAATGTTTTGCTAAAAGCTAAAAAATATTTTGATTAATCTATTAGCTACAGATTAAGAATATTCATCTTAAATTAACACTAAAAACTGCTTACCTAGCGTTCTAAATTTAAGAACACACAAAAAATATATGTAAAAATTTGCTGACTTTACTTTGGACCAATGTGAAGACCGTACTGCAAATTTCATACAGTGTTCCAAGGTTTATTATAGTTTATTTGGTCATAAAATATGTGTAAATGTGTTATTATTATTATTATTATTCAACTTTATTTTAAAAATGTACTCTCTTTTTATCCAGTTTGACTGGATAAAAACTAAAAATTAAAAACTTGTCATTTTACATAAAAACTACACAAAAAAGAATTCTGATAATATCCTCCTGATTAGCAAGGAAAAAAAATGTCCAATCACATTACATTCTCCAATCTTTGTAAAGTAATTAGAATATTATTTGTAAACTTTGATGTGTCCATTACAGTGGACATTGGTACCCTTAACTGAACTTTGTTGGCAACCAGTTAGTCCAACAGAAAATATCAAAAAGTAAACCTGAGAGAGTTCAACATAAACATAACTGTCATTCATCTTTTTTCTCTTATTTCTTTTGTGCTCATCTGGTATGATGCTTCAAAAAGAAATTCCCTATCTTGGAAGAAACCTTGCAGTTTGTGCACATCACATGTTTGACTTTTGCAGCCGAATCTCCGACCACCATCTCTGGAAGATGGTTGGCACAATAGTGTCTCACAGCGGTATTTGGCTGCAATTTCCACTTCTGACATGGGGAAGTGTCAAAAGTGTGAAGATCTTCTCTATGACTGGCGATTCCTGCTTGGGCTTGAGTAATTAACTCTTCACCAAGGAGCAGTTTGAAGTCAGGCAACTTAAGTGGTTTCTTCCCCAGAAACTGGCACTCTTATACTGAAGCCATGCATGAGTTGGTGATTGCCAAGTCAAAAAACTGGAAGACTACACACTCTGTCCATTTCCTAATGCGAGAGGCCATCCTGTAGAAACTTAACATTCGGTCGACCAAGTCCACACCCCATGTTGGTGTTGTAGTCTGCAATTTCCAGTCGCCCTTGACCTTGATATTCTTGGACCTTCTCCGTGTGCCCTTTGGTTCAATCTCATAGGCAGATGATGCCATGACATGACCTTGTTATCCAACCACATTATGACAGCAAGTTCAGGTGTGCTTTGTCTCGCCACCATCTCTGATGACCCTCATCCTTCATTTTTGTAGGGCTTAACCCCTATGAATTTGCAGACTTTTGGAACCCCGTTATTCATCAACGAACCTCCAGACACGACTCGGTGAAACTGATTAAGTTCGCGGATGACACCACCCTCATCGGGCTCATTTCAGACGGTGATGAGTCTGCTTACAGGAAGGAGGTGGACCGGCTGGTGTCGTGGTGCAGCTGCAACAACCTGGAGCTCAATGCTCAGAAGACAGTGGAGATGATCGTGGACTTCAGGAAAGTTAAAGCCCCCCTGTCTCCCCTCGTCTTGATAGACTCCCCCATCACAACTGTGGACTCCTTCCGCTTCCTGGGCACTAACATCACCCACGACCTCAAGTGGGAGCAGACCAGATCAGCTCCCTCATCAAGAAGGCTCAGCAGAGGATGTACTTC
>QODF01000226.1:354537-427716 GCA_024372805.1 Oostethus manadensis | reverse complement strand
CACTGGTTATTCTCTGTGTTCTTCCACATTCAATGAATATGCATATTAGGTAAAAATCTACAAATTGACCACTGATTTGAATGGTTGTTTGTCAATGGCAGATGTCAGCAACCTGTTGTTCTATTTACCATCTGCTGTGGCTCCAGCTCTAGCGTATTTTCTGACACAGTCATGAGCCTTTCACAGTCCTATATCGGAGTTGAGCATGTGCTGTGCAATTCTCCGCTATAGTGCTACAGGCAGTGTTCTCTGGTGAGTCAGCTCAGTGAGAAACCATGATGCTGGTCAACTATTTCACTTGTTAGTTTCTGTTGACACTAATGATGAACAGTGGCAACTAAAGCGACATGGAGAGTGCTACTGAAACAAGAATAAATCAATGTGCTGCAACACGTTTATTGCAAATGTTCCAAAATCAATGGATTAAGAAACATGGCTACTTGACATGTGTCAACCGTTTAGCTTGTCACAGGTTTTTGTGCCTCAGAGTGGGTTTGAAGGTGGTGGAAATGGGCCAAAATGGCTCTTTTGATGCTTAAGGTTGCCGACCCCTGGTGTACAAGAAAACCACTGTTACAGAATAATATTCCTACATCTACAATATGTAATAATATTTTGGTTAAATCTAGCGTCATGAAAGCTAAATTTATCTAAATCGATAAATCTAAAATGAGCATTTGGCCTATTTTTTACATTGTAATAACAATTTTGTAATCACGTCTTGCTATGTGACAACTTGCAATACCAGGGCTCATTATAATTTAAGAATCACAACATAAATATTCTAGTTATAGGAAAGGTGATGCTTCATTGTGATGGTTGCATTGTTGTTGTTGGGTTTTTTTCTTTATGCAATTACTGTATTTTCCAGACTTTAAGTCGCACTTTTTTCATAGGTTGGCCGGTCCTGCGACTTATACACCCGAGCAACTTATGCATGGAAAAAAAATGTATATCATTTCACAGACAGCCACGAGAGAGCACTGTAGACTTAGGCATCTCCTACTCCCTAACAACTTAAAATGTAAGAAGTAAACATTAACTTGGAAAGATAACTGAACGACTGAACACAAATGCCTCCCAAAGGAAAATCATATTCTGCAGATTACAAGCTGCAAGTAGAGGAATTTGCAGCTGAAAGCAGTAATCAGGCAGCAGAGAGAAAGTTTGGAGTAAATGAGAAACTTGTTAAGGACTGGCATAAAGCTGAAATGAAGAAAACAAAAAAAGCTAATCTTGGGCCAAAAGCTAGATGGCCACAGCTAGAGGAACGAGTTCGCCAGTGGGTGCTTCAACAACGTGCTGCGGGGAGAGGCTTGTCAACCGTGCAGTTACGTATGCACGCTTGGGTAGTTGCCAAGGAGATGGATATCAATGACTTTGCGTCACCTTAAAAGATGCAGCCAACCTGCAACAAGTGCTTGATGGTGATTTTGTGCAAGTGCCATCTTATAAGTCACTTCATTTTGCTCAGTTAATACAGTTAAAGCTCATTTAATGGTGCTTATGCTTAAGTTGTAGGGAATATTAATGTTTTTAGAACTAGTAGGGATGATGATATCGATATTATTATCCCAATACTTGCATAAAAATTGGTAAATATCTTTATCGTTTTTTGTCCTTATGATGAAAACCAATTTTTTGTAAAAATGCTGTAATAAGGCCTATATGCCGGCGCTTAAATGATGACCTCTTCAAACCGCATCTGAAGCTTGTAAACAATGTTTGCGTTTGGCTAATCACAAACTTTCTTGCTTTGTCTGACTTACGTTATGTCTACGCTGTCCCCTTTTGGATATTAAACTTGCAATTTGCAATAACAGCATTGGTTTTGCGACGCGGAAGCAAGACTTCTTCCTTCAATACTTCCAATTTTCAGGAAAAAAGCATCAATCCGAAAATCATGGAGTGTATTGCACTGGATAACCCGCCCAGTTCTGTAGTGCAAGACACCAAATTGACCAAACTTGTGGAGCTTCTCGAGCCAAGCTTTGTCATGCCCAATTGAAAGTATTTTTCAGACATTTTACAATGTTGTACAATTTAATTCCACAACAAAAGATGCAAATTTACACATCTGTATTGTTTTATATTGGGTTTGTATTGTTTAATATCAGGGCCGCATGGTGAATGAATGGGTAGCATGTTGGCCTCACAGTCAGGAGGTTCAGGGTTCGAATCTCCGTTGGGCATCTCTGTGTGGAGTTAGCATGTTCTCCACGTGCGTGTGTGGGTTTTCTCCGGATACTCCGGTTTCCTCCCACATTCCAAAAACATGCATGTTAGGTTAATTGGTGATTAGAAATTATTTTCCTTAAATGTGAGTACTCAACTCAACTCAAATGTGAGTACTCATGTGAGTGTTTTTTTCTACAAATGTCTGGAGGCAATTATTTGTGCTACTTTTATTGTATATTGTGTTTAATGATGGCTTAATCGGGATGGGGCTCCTGTGACCTTGACCTGCAACCACATCTTACCATACCTCAGTAATAAATGCCTTACTGTGGTGGTTTTCAAACTGGGGGTGTGCGGGGCTACCATGCATACATTATCATTACAATATTTTTCGGACTACAAGCTGCTACTCTTTTTTACTTCTTAGAACCCAGCCGCTTTAATAAAAAGCGCCTTGTTTATTGAAAAAAAAAAATCTCCAAAAGGAGGCGTGGCAAAGAAAGTTTGTGAACCACTGCCTTATTGTAAGAAATCACCTCAAAGCTTTTCTGATGATTGGTTTGAACGCAAACGATTACATGTTTTATTTTGTATATACATTTTTTTATACAAAATCTTAGCACGCAAACCACCTCCATAGTTACATTTTTTCATAACTCACAGTTCGATGGCCTTGTTCCACATGACGACATATCCAGACAAAATGAAGGACTCGATGTTGACGATGTGTGTGTTCCCGCGCTCCGTCCCCACGTAAAGCCATTTACTCTGGAAGGGAAGGTGGCAAAAGGTGATCCTGAAGAAATAGAAACAAAACAGGGAGAGAGAAGATTAGAATAGTGTTTTAGACCTTGAACTATATTCTTTTTTGTACAAAACCTTCAGTTTAGACAGCTGAATTATTGCAAATAAGGATGAATACTGGAGATGAGCATTCGCTATTTATTTGTATATTATTACCAGCTTCAAACTGGCACGCTTATGTCGAGCAACTTATCCCAGTCTACCGTGTTCTTTAGCAAATTTTATAGGTACTGATGGTTGAACAAAATACATACACCGTCACCAACAATAAATGAACAAACCAAACCACTGAATGTGAGCGCAAGACTCCCTGAAAACGACATATTTCAACACTACATATGATAGCTGGCAGCCTGCATCTTTTTATGTCACAGCTACTGTATAACAACATTAAGCCAAGGTTTAATAATTGCCCTTTTCAACGCGAGCCACGTCATGTCCCATTCCCACAAATCATAGGCCAGCTCATCCTGAAGGTTTTCATTTGGTATATGGCAGCAATGTTTTCCATCTTTTTCCCCCACCAGCATGTTGGTGTCACTGCCTGAACTCGCTCCTCAAGACCTTAATAATTCCCACTGAGAATAAATAGTTAGTAATGGAGCTGTGGACAGCACCATTGTAAGAAAGCAAATCGAGAATACATTCTGTTTAATTGGTGCACTGTCTCGCAGACATATTTACTTGCTCTATGTTACAGTGTACATTCATTGTACTATAAAATCGAGTAGAATGAGAAGTAGTGGGTGCAACTGTCTAAGTTGTCATTTTCTTCTGGGGACAGTTATGAGTGATCCCTATGAATAACGACAGAGAAAACAGATGTTGCTGCGTCAGCTAGACGATTACATTATTTAATTAGGCAAATTACATTATTTAATCAGGCAAATTAGATTTGTTAATGACTGAACATTGTTGTTAAGAGAGAAATAGGATTTTTTAGGATGTTTTTTTACTACAATAGCCCGCAATAATCACTTAAATAAATTGAAACTGAAAAAAGTGATAATAAAAATTTTGAATTGTGGTTCAAGAGAACTTAAAAAATAGTAAACTAATAAAACTGGCCAGGACAATTTATGTATATCGGTCCCCTTATGTGGGGTGCCTTCTCCAGACTTGTATTTCAGCTCTTTCCTCAGATGTTGAATTGAATTTACTGTAAATCAGGGCTCATTAAAGGCTACTTCTGGATAGTCCAATTTCCAAACTATAGTCATTCTTGCATATTTTTGAGTGGGTGTTTTGAGTTATCCGGTTAAAGGATCTGGGACTGAGACCAAGCTTTCTCACACTGGGTACCACATTGGGCTCCAGAATAATTTCTGTGTCGGGTGCAGCTAAACAACCTTAGAACATAACCGAATCTCATCCGTGTTTCACTGTTGTAACGAAGTCATCATGGTCATCAATCATTCATCCATCCATTTCTTTCAACTTATTTGGCTTATTTTTCCAGTATTCCAATATTTTTTGTCAGTTTCAATTTATTTCACTGACCATTGTGTGTTTTCTTTCAAAGAAGGATAAGAAGAATTTTATCCACGTCCATAAATGTGATAATTAGATAATTAGGAGTGTAACGGTTCACATGAATGTATTGAACCTTTTCGGTTTTGCATGTTTAGTTCGGTCCACTTGCGTACCGTCTGGGCTATATATTTTATGCTATTTTTCTCATTAAATTTATTACCAGAGTGATCGAAGCGCTCCACGTGGAACAAAAGTCCTGTCCGAGTTTGCGGACTCTTCTAAGTGTCGGACACTACCAACTGATGGGGAGGAAGCTCAATCATAGCAAATGCCAGCGAGAAGGCTGACCTGGAAGACGCTCCCATCTCACTCAATTTCCTGTTTGGGAACACTTTGGCTTCCCTGGTGAAATTACGGATAGACAAAGGCACGCAAATAAATCCAAAGTTGTGTGTTGACATTGTTCCACGAAGATTGGGTTTGGTGCAGGAAACATGTCTAATTTGTTAGCGCACTTAAAATGGTCTCATCTGGCAGTGAATGTTACATCTACAAGAAAGAAAAGCAGCTTAGTGCAAACACCGATAGCTTCAGCTCACTACCTCTGTTGCTAGTGAGCAGGTTTTCTCTACTGCTGGAGATATCACTGCAACCACTGCAGACTAGGCTTTCTGCACTAAATGTGGATAACTTGAATAGTTACATTTGACATATTTGGGCTGTTGATGCTAAGTTTACTGTTTTAACTTGTGAATTTATAATTTTATACATATTTTTGAATTTTTAAAATGCAACAGTTTATTTTATTATTATTTTTCTATTTTAAAAAAAAGTCAGAGTCTGAGTTATTTGAAATATCAACAAAATTGGTCGCCTTTTTACCGAAATTACAATTTAGTGTACCGTTACACCGCAAGTGATAATCTACTGTATCCTACTGCCACTATACTAGTGGCATGGAGCCCAAGTGGCTGATACACAAGGAGTTGAGGATTTTGTCACGGACCAACCACTGTGAGACCAACTGAGAAGACAACAGATGTGCCATCTGCACTGTCTGCAACACAACTGCTTCATAACGTGAATAAAGTAAATTTATGTGTCACTAGTTTGCAAAGAAAAAAGAAACTGCTTTTTCATCACAGAAGCAAGTACAATGTCAATTATTTGAAAAGTAGGGGTGGCAGCCCTATGAAAGTCACTGACAGCTATCACAACACAACTATCTCTACCCTCTTCGATGATTCATACATTATTCCCAGGGAGTTTCTGGGGGAGGAGAGTGTTCAATGTGTTCATTCCTGCATTTTCGTAGGGTTTAGCCTCGAGACAGAGCTAAATAGCAAGTTCCCACCTCTGACGTATGATTCATAAGGCCCCCTTTTTTTCCTTTTGTTTTAGATCATGATTCACCGCTCTGCTGCTGAGAACTGCACAGGCCTCCTACCCTATCCTACAAGACAGGTACAAAGTTGTACCAAAATCCAAATGCAAACAGTGTTTGTGTGGGCAAGTGCGTGACACAGATGGTCTGTGTATGCAAAATGTAAAAGAAGAGCAGTTTACTGTATTTACAGAGACATCAACAATCAATTGTAAATAAAGTGATCAATTCAATCAAAAAAATAAATAAACTGAATGAAGCAATTTCAGTACAAACTGCATGCTGAAGCTAAACTGAAATATCTAAAAATGTGTTGAAACCACTTTGAAAAAAGAGGATCAAATCAGCTATCAGCAGGTTGCGAGACGACGGCTCTACGACTTGAACCACGCCATGGTGCACAAGCAGAATGTTACTAATTTCCACCAACGGGGGGGGGCATTGAACTTGTCCATTCATTTTCATTGGGACAAATGTTATAAAAAATGCTGAATTATAAAAAGTGTGGGAATTTTTAAAGAAGCTCTGATAGATATCTCCATGTCCTGAAAGTGCTTTTTGATGTTGGAATTGTTTGAAACGGTTGAGAAATGTGGATGTAGTTAGCAGACTAAAAAACAGCAACATTTCCACCCATTTCCATCAAAATGTTGGAATGTAAGGATAGAGAATGATTGTTGAACTGTACAGTATATACAGTAGTGTTCAAAATAATAGCAGTCCAATGTGACTAACCACTGTTATTAGTATATTTGTATTGCTACATGGAAAACATGTTACCAGAAACAAACAAGACCCAGCATTTATGATATGCACACTCTTAAGTCTGTGCAATCGGGCGATTAGTTGGAAGGGGAGTGTTAAAAAAAAATAGCATTCTCTGCCATTGACCCAACTATTTTGTACAAACTTTTTTGTTTCTAGGATTTGGCAATCCTGTGAATCCCTAAACTACTATTTAGTTGTATGACCACAGTTTTTTTTATAACTGCTTCACATCTTTGTGGCATGGAGTCAACCAACTCATGGCACTCCAACATTTTCCACTCCAAGATTCTTTAACAATATTCCACAACTCATTAACATTTCTTGGTTTTGCTTCAGAAACCACATTTTTTATGTCGCCATACAAGTTCTTGATTGGATTAAGGTCTGGGCATTGGGCTGGCCACTCAATAATATTAATTTTGTTGGTTTGGAACCAAGATTTTGCTCATTTACTAGTGTGTTTGTGGTCATTGTCTTGTTGAAACACCCATTTCAACTTCTTCAGCATAAGGCAACATGACCTCTTCAAGTATTTTGACCTATGCAAACTGATCCATGATCCCTGCTATGCGATAAATAGGCCCAAGACCATAGTAGGAGAAACATGCCCATCTCATGACGCTTGCACCACCATGCTTCACTGTCTTCACTGTGTTCTGTGGCTTGAATTCAGAGCTCCGGAGTCATTTCACAAACTGTCTTCAGACCTTGGACCCAAAAAGAACAATTTTACTCTCACCAGTCCACAAAATGTTCCTCCATTTTCTTTTTAGGCCAGTTGATGTGTTCTTTGGCAAATTCTAAATTATTCTGAACAAAGAGGGACTTTGCAGGGAATTCGTGTAAATAGATTAGCTTCACACAGATGTCTTGTAACTGTCACAGTACTTACAGGTAAATCTAGACTGTCTTTGATTATCCTGGAGCTGATCAGTGTCTGAGCCTTTGCCATTCTGGTTCTTTGATCCACTAGTAGCCTTTCGTTTTCTGCCACATGTCTCTGGTTTTGCTCTCCCTTTTAAGGCATTGGAAATCATTTTGCTGAACAGCCAAAATTTGTTGGACCTCTTGATAAGTTTTCGTCTCTCCAATCAACTAATTAATTAAAGTACGTCATTACTGATTTGTGAAAAGGTGCAGTTCTACTTTGCCATCTCATGTTAAAACTGAGGAACAAAGCATAAACTTGGTGGTTCAAATTAGCAATTTTTCCATGTTAGCATTCTGAAGTTCCAGTATGTTTAAAAAAATTTAATAATGTAAAATATAACATGTAAAATTAATATCTCTGGTAGCTAAATTTGTATTTAAAAAATTGTGAGATTATGATCAAAAAGTTAAGCTTTTGCATTTAATTTTCACAAGATTACTAATACACAGATATATAGCAGTGTACTCAAGCAAATATAGCTCCTGCCAAAAATGTTGTCTTGTCCAGCCCCATTTTGAGCCACATGTTTTACATTACAGTATTTCACTCTCCAGTGCTGCAAAGTCTAGACATTATATGTGACAACTTCTACATTCCCCATTGCCTTGATAATCCGCCCCTGATCCAGTTATTTTGTTTTATAGTATCCGCATCAGTTCTCACCATGGCTCTCGGCAGTCTCTGGTCCAGGCTGATGTATGTTCACCCACTGAGCAATTTCCCTTGTCACTGTTTCTAAGTGCTTACTCGTGGTGCAGTGAAATAGCTACGGTATATATCATATGTGCCACTTTTATGGTCTCAGGTTACAGGCAGTTGGAGCCGAACTCAGCTGACATTAAGTAGGGGGACCAAAATCACCCGTCAATCAGAGGTTACCTTGTCTCTTGCCCACTGTCCACAACTGGGATAGGCCTTACACAGCTCTGCACAGGAAACAGTGCCCTCCAGAAATGTTATTCAGTCATCAATAGCACTGAATGCCTATGGTCAATTTCAAACTGGGTAGTTTTTGACTGTGTAGACTGCATTTAAAGGTGAAAACAACCAGAGAGCTGTCTTTGGGTGAAAAACAAACTATTTTGAATCTGAGAGAAGATGGAAACTCTCGGATCATAGCCAGTAAAACAATTTGGAATGTTCCAAAGAAGAAACAGGGAATAAAAGGTGCTGTCTTCTTATCTGTGCATTCGATCCAATTGTAAATACCTGGAAATAGAAACTGAAATGTGGTTCTCTGGTGTCACATTAACCTTTGATGTTAAACCCACATGTATACAGGAAAAATAAAGGAACTGACCTCACTGTTCCACTGCTTCTGTAGGTCACTGTAAATGAGAACTGAATTGAACTGAAAAGTGCGATGTTATTCTTAAGCACTTTAAAAAAAGGATGTGACATTAGCTTTCACTTAATACTGACGTTTTGTCAGAAAGTAGCCAATGCGGCTTAAAATCCTTACATCAATTTTAAAGAACTGCCTGATTTATCTTGCACAAAAACACAACATTCAAAAAATACTTTAAAATTCTCAACTAGAATGTGGGGCCGCACGGTGGGTGAGTGGTTAGCACATTGGCCACACAGTCAGGAGATCTGGAAGACCTGGGTTCAAATCTCCGTTGGGCATCTCTGTGTGGAGTTTGCATGTTCTCCCCGTGCGTGTGTGGGTTTTCTCCGGGTACTCCGGTTTCCTCCCACATTCCAAAAACATGCATGTTAGGTTAATTGGCGATTCTAAATTGTCCATAGGTATGAATGTGAGTGTGAATGTTTGTTTGTCTATATGTGCCCTGCGATTGACTGCCTTGACTGCCCCGCCTCTCGCCCAAAGTCTGCTGGGATAGGCTGTTGGGATAGGCTCCAGCATCCCGTGACCCTAATGAGGATATGCGGTATAGAAAATGAATGAATGAATGAACTAGAATGTGGGACATATGAGATGAGAAAATGAGGGACTAACACGCGGTCATAGTAAAACGTGCCAGTGCATGTGAAATGTATTCCATGTGGCGCAGCAGAGAGAGAACTGCTCCATTTCAAACTACCCAAGGTGACATTGTCACCATCAAGAGGTAGCAGTGTGGCTGTATTGAAGCCATTATCTCTGCTCTAACAACAAACACTGTTAAAAAGATGGTCCAACTGCATTGGCATGCTCATGTCCTTAGTCAAATAATCGGTTCATTTGATCAATCTAGGTGTGTGATGGTGTATAGGATCACACTCCACAGCCTCCCTGGGAACGTCTGGGGCCCGTTACTGCAGGCCATTTGGTCCCTGTGCAGTTGAAGCGGGTGCTTGTTTTGAATTGCCAGCAGTAAGTCAAACCTGTTCACAGTGGACATTGGTCCCCGTCAACAGTTTTGTTTATATTTATGGGCTTCATTTTTAGGTGCAGCCAAGGCATAAAGAGTGTCAGTTTTGATTATCTTAGGAGCTTATCTCTGCGGATGATGTGGTTCTGATGACTTCATCAATCTGTGACTTCCAGTGTTTAATGAGCCGTTTCACAACTGAATGTGAACCTGAGGCCTAGGTTCTCAGTCAAAAAAGGGTGGATGGTTCCCTCTGGTTTGGGAGTGCAGCTTCTCCCATTTGGAACCCCATCTTGCAGTCTTGTTCATGAGTGAAGGACAGATAGATTGTGAAATTGACAGACAGATCAATGCACCATGTTTAGAACTGTGACTGCTGAACCAGACTGTCCTGGTGAAGATTGAGCTGGTAAGGCACCCTCACTTATAGTCACACGCATAGTCACAAGCTTTGGCTAGTGATGGAGCAAGATTGTGGAAACAACCAAATAGAGCAGAGTCGCAACTCCTTCACATCAAGAAGAGCCAGTTGAGGTTCTATTTCAGATGCCCAACCTGACAGTGGAACTTGGAGATGCTGGCCTGGGAACACCTTGGTGCTGAGGTTTTAGAAAACCTTCCTAATGATTCATCTCTTACCAATAAATAAATGAGTTCCTTGTATGATTTAATAGAGCATAACCATGACTGTCCGATCCTAGCTACACGGATGTATGACAAAAAGGAGTGTGCGTGTGTCTGTGTGTGTAGTGCTCACCTCTCTCTGTTGAACTTGAGTGAATGCAGGATAGCTGGTCGTCTCTGGCGAAGATTCCATAAGTGTAATGTGTCATCGGCGCATGCTGTGACTAACGCCCCCTATCAGCAACAAAAACAAGAAAAGACATTTCAGTGAAGATTCACACCAAAAAAAAACAACAAGTGGTTTTCTGGAATATCATAAACATTAAATTGCGACAATGTGACAAGTCGGGATGCTCCAATTAGGGTATTCCGATACCCGTCATTGGTGAGTGAGAGAAGCAGACACCAATACTGACCACATGAATTAAATGTAGATGTTTACATTTATTTGTGCAGAGTCCTATGGGTAGGCTACATGGTCGCCCAGTGGTTAGCATGTTGGCCACACAATCAGGAGATCTGTAAACCTGGGTTCATATCTCTGTTTGTTTTTTTTCAAAGTACTCAGTTTTTTTTCCCAGATTCCAAAAATATGCATGTTAAGATAACTGGAGACTGAAAATTGTCAATATGTAAAAATGAAAATGAATGAATGCTATTGGCCAGACAGCCGTTAGTCAATTCCAAGGGCCCCTGGCAAATAGGCGACTAATTCAAAATTAAAAATGTTTGGGGAGATTGTTTTTTTATTTATTTTTGGTGTTATTCGTGTGAAACAATATTTATGATATTTAACACAAAACACAAATTTTATTTGGAGTAATACAAATACATGCGAAATAAACTTTATTTTTTAGTTCAAAATTAACAGGATAAAATACATTTTAAAAAATCTGTCCATATAACAGTATAAATTCAGTGTCCAGGTTGCAGGGGTCTCCAACTTTCATCACTGTTAGAGCAGTCAACTGTTTGTGGTTTTTTTACGACTGGCAACATTTAAATTGTACACTACCTTATTTACCAAGCAGATCTCCACCCAAAGAGTGTGGCCATCGTCTTTATGCTATTTTGTGATCATTTGTTGTTATATAAAAGCCATAATGTCTGCTACATGTGTTGGCAGCCCCATGTGACACAGAACACATGTAGGCTTTGTTGCCGCACGCTGATCAATTTTTGTGATTTGCTTTGAAAGCCATTTATCAGCATAGGCTGATAACAGAATTTTGCAGCAATCGCCTGATATTGATTAATGGCCGATCAATTTGAGCATCCCTAATGACAAATGATGTAAGTACAATGGAACCTTATTAGGCGTACACAGTCCCACCCTCCCGTTAGTGTGTTTTTCAGTTAAAAGTTTGCCTCTGTTTGCATGTAAAATGCAATGGTGCACGTCTTGTTGTGTTTTGATGAGTCCAACTGTGTTCTTGTTGTATTTTTGTCATTATCCACAAATGGTGAAAACACTGAACAGTGGTGAACCTTCCCAAGAGTAGCTGTCCCACCAAAATGACCCCAAGAGCACGGCGATGACAGAGGTCACAGAAGACCCCGTAACAACATCAACATCCAAACAATTGCAGGCCTGACTTGCCTCATGTTAGGTCAGAGTTCATGACTCCACCAAAAGAAATACAGTGGAGTTCTAGGAAAAAAACACTGCTGAACATAAAGCACATTAGGGCTGGTCTTAATTTTGCAAGAAGACATCTTGATCATCCCCTGACAAGACAGAAGTTCAACTTTTTTGAAGGTGTGTTACCCATTGCATGTGGCATAAGAAAATGCCGCATTTCAGAAAAAGAACATCATAGCAAGAGCAAAATAGAATGTGCGGCCATCGGTTTGTGACTTCAAGTTTGTGTGTGCTACATGTAATTAATCGTGGCGGTGCATCACTACAAAATAAAAGCCACCATGCCTTAAAAATGTGTGGTTGTTTTTTTGAACAATTTCAAATAATAACATTTATGAATGGTTTTCTACGCTATACAGATACATATATAGCTTATTTTTGACACACACATATTGGCCACAATTAGTTTGAAAATAATTAAAAATATCATAAAAATCTTCAAAACAAAACTTGCTGTCAGTTGCGCATACGTGACCAGCTGTGTTGACTTTCACTTTGTTTTTTTATAAATTAATAGTGCTACAAGTTGGATGCACCTGTGCTATCATAACACAGGACATATTTTTATGACAAAAATATTTAAATTGTTTTGTTAACTGTGTTATTTGGAACTAAATATATTACTGAACAATTTATTTCCCATGTATTGTTCTAAGGCATCAACAGGCATCAATTTAAATCAAGGTTTGTGTCAAATAGTACAAATGTGTCCAATAGTAACATAATGCTATTGGACTAAATAGGTCAGGTAACAAAAGGAGGCTGTCAGGATAACTAATTAAATAAGTCATAAAAATTGATAAGGCCGCACGGTGACTGAGTGGGTAGCATTTTGGCCTCACAGTCAGGAGGTTCAGGGTTCGAATCTCCGTTGGGCATCTCTGTGTGGAGTTTCAATGTTCTACCCGTGCGTGTGTGGGTTTTCTACGGGTACTCTGGTTTCCTCCCACATTCCAAAAACTCTAAATTTCCCTTTAGAGTGTGAATGTTTGTTTGTCTGACCTGCGATTGAGTGGCGACCAGTCCAGGGTGTACCCCGCCCAAACTCAGCTGGAATAGGCTCCAGCATGATATGTAAGCCCATTCAAGTCACCGTGATTGTGTGCGCTGTATGGTACGCATTCGTCTGTGGCAGATCTGACGTCAACGCGTCGGAACTTGTTGAGCAATCCCGATCATTCCGAGTGCGTTGGACAATACAAGTTTGTCTGCTAGGGTTTCTTTTCATAAAAATTGCTTAGTAAAAACACGATAAAGGGCTGTAAAACCAATTTCTAATTGTTTATTTCCATTAAAATCTACATTAGATGCATTTGGAAAAAATAGCCCTGCTCAAAGCTCAAGACATATTGCTTCAATTTATCTCTGGTGTTCCCACGAGTGCTCCCCCCACCTCCCAACGTCCCTGATATGCTGTATTTCACTAAGTTTTAACCCTTTAACCCAATACAGGTGGTTCTAGGCTTCCGGATACATTTCAGTTTTTACATTACATTACACTTTTCCTAGATTGTGATGGAAGTCCAGCTGTAGTTTTTTTGACCGAAAGAGTGGCCAATATATATATTTTTTTACAATGTTCATTTTCACTTCCAAGTCGTTGTACTTACTTGGCGCACTACATAATGAAGTCCAAAAAGTTATGTGTGTGCAAAAGGCACACACTGTATTTATCCGACCTGCACGAGGTACACACTAATGCTACGTTCAAACTGCAGGGTAAGATTTCCATTTCTGATAATTTGTTGGCAAAACAAGATACGCACATTCATCACCTTTGACTTTGGAAAAGGGCTATCATTATTTTTGCCTTTTTTGATATCTTGCAAAGATATTACTGCAGAGATGTGTGCATAGAGCATGTGTAAAACCATTCCCACGCAAAGTAAATCCCATACTTCTACTTGTGCTTAGGAAAATGCCTACATTTCTCTTTCTCTGTTAATTCTTACCTTGCGTACACACAAAACCTACTGGTGAGCAGTGAAACTACAAATAGCTATGGTTGTGCCTGTCTGGCGCAGGACATATCTTGCTACGTGCATCACAAACAAGCCCCCCCCCCCACGTCAGGCAAGCCGATGTCAAAAGCGCAGCCTTTCCCAAAATGTTAATTTTTTTCTTATTTATTTATTGGTGATGCACATTTAGCTGTCTGTCAGTGACTTGGTAATTTGCAGTAGAATGTTTGTTAACACAGGCTGTGCTGCGCATGGCACAAATTCTTCCATCGGCAAGCGCTTTATTTAGTTCTCGAGCAAGTATTGTGTTTACTGTTTTAATTTATTGAAACTCAGTCGTGACCACAAACATCGGAACACAAAGTTATTACATTACTGACATCTAGTGACCAGTGTGCCTCTTCTGAATGCCTAGTATTTGTATTTTAGCGCTGTAAGCCATTTTTATGCATAAAAATGCTTAATTTATGCAAAATAGTATGTACAATTTGCTTAAAACTGCATATATTGTTTTAGTAATAACAGGCGGTATTTAACCACAAAACAACATGAATTATTAATCAATATATTTTTGACAAATTTTGATGAAGTGGATCTGCAAAATTTGAAGCACAAAGTGGCAAGGGATCGGTGTAATTCCAGAAACATAATCCCTGAATTCACCATAATGATTGCATTTCACAGTGTTTTAGTTACTCCATTAAATCTGTGGCAAACACTTATTTTAAACAGCCAAAATATTCCCAAAGTAAGTTACAGTATACATCAATATTTAGCAAGACACAAACTGGTAACAAGCTTGCAGACAAAGAGAGCCAAAAGTCAAATTTAACACCAAAAAAATTGCCAAGCACAGTTATTATATACATACATACATACATACATAGTGGGGTGTGTATTCTGTGCCACTATTGAATGAAACAAAATTCAAATTTAAACTTGTTGTAAATAGATTATATAGGATTTAGTCACAAGTGTAAAAAAAAGCATTATCTTTTGGAGTGCATTGCGGTTCTTGCATTGTCATCAATACGTTTTATACAGGCTAACCAGATAGACCACATATCACATTATCTTGCAAGCTAATTTGGAGTAAACCTTTTTTTACTCTGATGACTTGACCAACTAAAGTATCCATTCTGCAGATGTGCTCACTTAAATGTTTCATAGAACTGTTTATCCACACCACCTTCTACAGAGGCACCATTGAGAGTGTGCTAACCAGCAACATCTCTCTGTGGCACAAGAGCAGCACTGCCTCACACAAAAAGACTTTGGAGAGAGTGGTGAGGTCAGCGGAAAAAATGATTGGGGTTACACTGCCAGTTGTTGGGGACCTGGCAAAACAGCGCTGGCTTTCGAGGGCAACAAAAATTGCCAGGGATCCCTCTCACCCCTATCACGGACTGTTCTCTCACCTACCCTGTGGCAGAAGATACCGCAGCCTGCCATGCAGAATGGTGAGGCTCCATGACAGCTTCTACCCAACTGTCATCAGATTTTTGAATACCTACAAGAACCTCAATCTCTAACAAACCTTAACATTATTTATTTTTTTTTTTTAATTATTATTATTTATATTAACAATACTTGAACTGTTGCAACATATTGCACGTACATTTTTGCACTGATATATTTATATTTACACTGTATGGTTCTCTGACCTGGTTTTTATTCTTCTCATTTTAATGTTATTTATTTTTTCTCTTTTTTTCTTGACGTTTATCCAACTGTTTTTATTGTGACTAAAATGGATCACAATTTCGTTCTGCAGTACATCTTGACAATGAAAATAAAGAATCTGATTTTGAATCTGAATGTCATACATTCTTGGCTTTATAGGATTTTGAGTAGATGTTGTCATCCCAAAATAAAGAACAAATAAAGCACATGATGTTGTTTTCCTGTGGTTCGTTGTCCTCTTGCACCAATGCATATGCCCATCTGTTAGTCACAAAGATGACTTTGTTTTGCACGAGAGTCTACAAGCCAAAGAGGGCTGCTGACAAGGTTGTGTTATAAGATGGACGAAAACAATAGACAGATTCATTAATAACCTGCAGGCAAAATACTTAAGGGAGACTGCATCTTCCTGAAAGCCATAATAAAGGTGCATATTAGACTGCATGCTTGCTAATGGCAATAGAACCAATGAGATCAAGTATGGGTGGACAAAAGCAGAAGCTGAGTCATCATCTCATTTTTTAAAACCAAGGGTAGTGATTTTTTATGTATTCGATCCGCCCTCATCTTTAATTTTGTCTACTAAAGAGCTATACAGTACATGTAAGCTAGAAGAAGCAATTTCAGTTCAAAATTGTGTGTGAATGCTGAAATGAAATGTAGAATGAACGTTGAATTGTCCAATAAATGTGTTCAAATCTATTCACCACCTGAGAATCAAACCATTAGGTTGGCAGACGACCAATTATTTATTATTTATATGATTTATATTTACAGTATATTCATATTTATTGACAATTACAGATGACTCTTTGAGGATATTGGCCCTCATTGAAAATTAGCCTGACACCCCCCGCTCAAGCAGGACAGAGGCTACAGCTATGGGCATGGGTTAAATAAAAAAGAAAGAGTAAAATGAGAAAGCCAATAAAGGAAATGGCACTTTTAGTGTCCTTGTTTAGCTGACAACTTTGGTTCCCCCAACACCTCCACCAAACCTCAGAAGCCAACTCTTCCACTTTTAGATGTATAATTCATAAAGAAAAATTATACATTCAGAAGAGGAAAACAAAGAAAATAATGAGTCTAATAATATCCTGCTCAACACATTGTCTGATAATAATAGCCATTCTGCTGTCCTGATGGACAAGAAAAGGCAGAAACCAGTGGTCATGGCGGGGTGTTTGTATGACACGGAGAATGTTCATGCCCCTATTATTCAAAAACATCAGTGTGCTGATAGATTATGTCAATACATCAAACTTAATCTCGAGAGGCAATTTTGAGAGTGCGAGCATTAGCAGCGCAAAACAGCCCACGACCAGCACTGATAAGGGCGCTGGTATAATTTCCTAATCATCTAAAAAATCCACTTGATTGGAAAGATACGGAAGAACTTTAACAAGAGTTTGCTGGCAGTTAAGATGTCCAGTGGTAAGATGTCAATTGTTATCACCACAATTACAGCTGTAACAAAGTAATCATTTTAAAACAAAATCTCTTACCTCATTGATCAGGAACTGAAGTTGAAGAACAGCAGCACCACTCTCATGCTGACAGAAGCAGTCCACCCCAGGGCGTCCCAGTCTGATGGCGTCACAGAGTCAAGGAAGTATTGAAATATTTCCAAGACGTACGTTGGCCCAGAATACACAAAAATAATACAAATGTTGCTTAGTTACCAGTTTCATTGTACACTCAGCAACACTTTAGTGTTTGTGCCCATCATTCATGAGCTGAACGCAAAAATCGAAAACATTGTCTTTGTATAGTCATTCCCCGTTTATCACGGTTAATCTGTTCCAGACCTGACTGTAATAAGTGAATTTCTGAGAAGTAGGATCATTATTATTAAACTAAATATTTTCATAGTTATGGAATAGAAAACCTGTTTATGGACCTCTAAATTTGGTTTTGAACATTACATAACATTAACATTAGAGCTCTCTAAATGATATAACACCCCTATAGGTTTTTTTTTTTTTTTACTTTTATACTCGTACTCCCTAATATCCATCCATCTATCCATCCATCCATCCATTTTCTATGCTGCTTAACCTTAATAGGGTTGTGGGGGTATGATAGAGCCTATTCCGCTAAGTTCGGGCGAGAGGTGGGGTACACCCTGGATGGGTAACCCGCCAATCACAAGTATGGTAGACATAATAACAAAAATTAGACATTCATTCCTTCATTCATTTTCCATACCGCTTGTCCTCATTAGGGTCGCAGGTATGTTGGAGCCTATCCCAGCTAACTTCGGGCAGGAGGCTGGGTACACCAGAGACTCTTTGCCAGTCAATCACAGGGTACATATAGACATATAGACATATAAGACATAAATAGGACATAACAATATAGACTCAAACGTCACTCAACAGCATTTGGAGAATTCCTTGTTGTGATAAAATGAAGCCGCAAAATTTGAAGCGTCAAGGGACAACTGTACACTAAAGGCCTTTTTTCTCTAATATGGTTCACTAATTATTCTTAATCTGTTAGTGAACACTTTTTTGCTGTGACAACCCTCACAGATGTGGCCTATTAAGATTCTGCTGAAACTACATGATTACTGCACAGGTGTGCCTTAGGTTGGCCACAACAGAAGGCCACTCCAAATGTTCAGTTTTACTGTATCACATAAAGATGGCCCACTGTCTAATCCTGTTCTAAAAGATGGCTAGTGGGGGAGAAAGCATCCGCACAAGCGAGGCAAGGAAGCACCAAGACCCGCACAGATCCAACTGACTGTCTCTCTGAGTCAGGTAAACAGTGGTCAGTCTTTCAATCAAATTTAAATAACATTTACATGTTCAAGCAAAAGTCATTTCTCTAATGTTGCCAACTATGTAAATATCAAGGACTATAGAGTGAACATAATTTAAAAAGTTACAGGTAACTAAAAAACCTTGCTGGGCATAAAAATGGTAAGAGAAAATACTATTACACTATATACACATGGACAACCCAAGAGAACAATGCTTGGCCACATTCTAGTAAAGTTGATAAGCAAGTCTATCAAGCAAGATTTATTCCATGTTCATAGTTGTAGGTAATCACAATTAATCACAGGTAGAAAGAAGTTTTTAATCGCTAAAGTGTAAATTTGAAAGTTCATTTTAAAGTTTCTAAAACACAATCAACATGGCACTGGATAATCTTAGGACTATCAAAGTTAATTTGTTAATATTGTGTTAACAGAAGTTTTCTTTTACGGCATTATTTTATTTTCTTTTTTTGTCGAACAACTTACGTGCGCACGTCCTGTTTGACCTTCGCCCACATCGTATTTTAACGAAGTAGCTGTGACAAAGAAGCCACAAGTGGGAACACATATTGAGCAGAAATGGACAAAGAAAAGAAATAATTAGACTGGTAAATTTGACTTCAAAGCCTTGGCAGATTTTTTTTTTTTGCTTTAAACTGCCAGCTAAAATTAGGGTACAGGTGACCAATAGTTAGTCAAGGACAGTTTCTGGGGGACTTTCAATGTGATCATAGCTGAAGAACTTGCAGAATTAACATTAACATTGCTGACTATCTAGTCACCAGGAGAGATTATCAGTAAAGCATACGTACATTACAGCGAACTAATTTATGTATTTATTGTGCTTTATATAAAACTAGGTCAGAAACAATATCAAATTAAAAGCGCAAAATGAATTTCAGGCAGGTTATGTACAGAACACATATGCGCATTACAACTCAATAAGGGCATCAAATCTTAGCTTTATGCATTCCCACATAGTATCAGCATTTGGGAACAACTATGAGGTGAATAAAAAGGGTCACCAAGTGGTCTAAAGTTACTTAGTGCCTTCAAGGACTGTCAAACAAAATGGGACAATGCCTCTCAAATTGAACATGCAAAATCTGAAGGATTTATGAATGTATATAATTTTATGAATAAAATAATTGATATCCCTGTACATAAAATGTTTTGTCGTTACCATGGTTGTGTATGAAATTGTTTACCACAAAGAGATTTACATCCCTACTCATCATGGATGGAAACTTATTTTTATCTGAGATTAAGTGCGCTGAATTATGAGTTAACTATGGAAACAATTTGTTAATAGAGATTAAACATTTTAATCGATTGACCGCTCTAGATCATATTTTTGCTTTATGCAAATTTTGGTTAATAAAACATTCTGTTTTTTTAAGAGCTCAAGACAAACTGGACCTCAATGTATAAAAAACAAATGTACAAGTAACATTGGTCAGGTAAACTGTCCATTGCTCAAATGATCTCTTCAAGCAAATACTCTCAGGAAATACAGTACTGTTCAAAATAATAGCAGTGCAATGTGACTAACCTGATTAATCACTGTTATTAGTACATTTTTATTACTAAATGGCAAACAAGTTACCAGTAGGTGCAGTAGATTCTGAGAAAACAAACAAGACCCAGCATTCATCATATGCCCGCTTGTAAGGCTGCGCAAGTGGGCAGTTGAAAGGGGGGTGTTAAAAAAATACCAGTGTGACATTCGATCAGTGATCAATTTTGTGAAAAAAACAGGTGTGAATCAGAACACTGTACTATGATAAAAAGAAGTTGTATAGAGAGGGGGAAACTTATGAAGAGGTGCAAAGAAGTATTGGCTATTCAGCTAAAATTATCTTCAATGCCTTAAAATGGAGAGCAAAACTAGAGACACGTGGCAGAAAACGGACAACAACTATCAAAATGGATCAAAGAATAACCAGATAAGCAAAGGCTCAGCCAATGATCAGCTCCAGGATGACCAAAGACAGTCTGGCGTTACCTCACAGTACTGTGACAGTTAGAAGACATTTGTGTGAAGCTAATCTATTCGCACGAATCCCCCGCAAAGTCCCTCAATTCAAAAAAAGGCTTGTGCAGAAGTGGTTATAATTTGTTAAAGAACACATTAACTGGCCTAAAGAGAAAAGGGGGAAGATTTTGTAGACTGAGTAAAATTGTTCTTTTTGGGGCCAAGGGCCGTAGACAGTTTGTGAGATGACCCCCAAACTCTGAATTCAAGCCACAGTACACAGTGAAGACAGTGAAGCATGGTGGTGCAAGCATCACGATATGGGCATGTTTCTCCTACTGTGGTGTTGGGCCTATTTATCGCATAGCAGGGATCATGGATCAGTTTGCATATGTCAAAATACTGGAAGAGGTCATGTTGCCTTATGCTGAAGTTCTCCAATGGAGAACATCAAAAATGCTGTTTCTGAAGCAAAACCAAGAAAGTTAATTAATTGTGGAATGTTGTTAAAGAATCTGGGAGTGGAATCATCCGAAAGGTGCCACAAGTTGGTTGACTCCATGCCACACAGATGCGAAGCAGTTATAGAAAACTAAATATTAGTTTGTTTCTAGGATTGCCAAATCCTAGAAACAAAAAAGTTAGTACAAAAAAGTTTTGTGTTTGTAAAGTCACTGGCAGGCACTGCTATTTTTTTAACACACTCCTTTCAACTAATTGCCCATTGCACAGCCTTAAGACTGTCCATATAATAAATGCTGGGTCTTGTTTGTTTTCTGAAAATCTACTGCACCTACTGGTAACTTGTTTGCCATGTAGCAACAAAAATATACTAATAACAGTGAATAATATGCATAATCTAATCTGGTTATTTTAAACAGTACTGTATAAAAACATTAAATCATATACAAATAAAGGTTTGCAAAAACACCTAACAACTAAGTGAAATTAAAAAAGGGTGTTGGAAAAATAAATAAACGTACAAAAAATGTGCGCTCTATAAGAGTCAGTAGTTTACAGAACTTGAACTGCACCGGACTGTATCGTACTGCAGTCAAGCTGTAGCCTATAGTCTCACTTCACAGAGAATTACACATTCACAACACATTCTCTTTTGGGCACTCATTATCACACTTTTGTTGGTCTGGCAACTTCAGTGGTGTGGAAGTACGACACCTCGGGTCTTTCAACATTCAGCTTTTATTCTGTCATCTTTGACAAACACAGCAGCTCAAGCACAAACAAATAAATCGCAAACAGACACAAAATATAACCCCAATAAATTCCCTTGCAGGCCTTTACTGCCATCTCATTGAGCGCTGTATGTGTGCTCGCTCACTTCCTTCTTTGTTTACCATTCAAAATATCGCTTTCTTTGTCCATTTCTGCTCAACATTTGTTCCAGCTTGTGAGTCAACATCAACTGCCACAGCACTGTGTTTCCTAAAACTACAGTGTGGACCGAGGGTCAAAGATGGACGTGTGCTTGTTATTGGCGTGTCAAAAAAACCCCGGTGGTGTTCAATGGAATTTGCGTTTATTTTGGCATTACTAACGCATTATTAACTTCAACAGCCCTTATGATTTATTACTATTATTGTTGTTGTTGTTGTTATTATTATTAATCATAACGATGCGGTTAAATAAACATATTTGTTTGTCCAGTCATAATTTTATCGTACTTTTTCTAAAATAATGTTAAAATCTTGTCTAGTCTTTTTCTTCCCATTGTCTCGTCAAATGATTTGGGTGTCTTGTGACATCCCTAATCACAAGTCAATCATTTATAGGTCATATTTATAAAAAACTACCATTCACACTCACCTGACTATGAACAATTTACCCTAACATGCATGTTTTTGGGATGAGTGGGGAGTACACACAGGTAGAACATGCAAAATCCATCAAGAGATGCTCCAACAACAATTCCAATCCGGATAACTTACCTGTGAAATTTGCTTAGCAAACAACTCGCAAATTATGTATATAATCAGGAGTTATACGCCACAATAACTGCAAAGGAAGAAGAGAAAATGAAAAACGCAAACACCACCCCCCGAGTTGGGAGTTGTGCGTGCATATCAAAAGTAGCTGTATCCCTGTGGTGGCTGCGTTGCCTTTCCCTTCTTTCTTCAATCTATGATTTCTCTCCACCTCACTTGGCATGAAAGCTACCCATGACATTTTGCAAACAGCTCAGGGCAAGGTGATTGTGTAACAATTATGAGCCACAATCACATATCTGCAATGTTATTTTGAGAACAAAACGTGTACGGCCTTAATGAATTGCAATATGAGTAACAAGAGAGAGTAGCAGGCCACGGAAAAAAGCGGTTGGAGTCGTGCGACAGAACTATGGGGAGGAAGACAATTTAAGAATAGTTGTCGGTTTTATGTTTAAATATTTAGTTACAGATGCATGGCTGAATGTTCATCCACACAACGGTTCAAGTGTCATTTTTTGTTATTATTGTTGATCATCATTCTTCATTTTGTGTGTGTTATATGAACAAATTAACCACCCACACACACACTAATGATGATTAAAATATTCCCTAGTTCGAATCTGTCTATAGTGTCCCAACTATAAAAGAACCACTATCCAGTTGTGACAGAAAATTAAGTCACCAATATTTGGATGCACTTAATTCCACAGAATGATACTCAACCAAACTGACTAGTTTATTAGGCGGACTGTTTGCCCGTACGATAACCAAGACAGTGTACAAAAACCGACATATTTGTGGCATAATTCATGATCGATTATTATTAAAGCAGACACCCATTCATCAGAGTTCGGGTCGCGGGGGCAGCAGCCTAAGCAGGAAAGCCCAGATTTCCCTCTCCCTGGCAGCCCTGGCGGAGTCCAACCCTAACTGTAATGGGAGGAGGGACCTACCTTACCTTTTCGGACTGTGCCGAACGGACCCCATCAGTGCAGGCCCAGCCACCAGACGCTCACCATTGTGTCCCACCTCCGGGTCTGGCTCCCGATGGGGACCAAGGTGACCTCCGGGCAAGGGGAAACAAAGTCCATTTATGTAAAACAGAGTCCTCCAAAACTACAACGTCAGAAACTAGACTTGCGATTTACAAATCTACTCCATATAGAACTGCTTTGTCTAGAAACTGGAGCCAAGGGGCTCTCTCATACTGAAAATCTAAATCAGTTTCCTACCTGTAACTGTACCTGTACCAGGGCCCCAAACTCGACTTGGGAAGGATTTGGCTTTTGTAAAATTTTGGCTTCAAAGTTTTTGGTGTCAAAGTTCAATAATAAGGTGGCTTGAAACAAACCACCCCCTACAGGTTGTCTCTCCTCTCTCACAAACCCAAAATGGCTTTACCATCCTTTTTTTTATTTTTAAATCGCTCAAATGTAAGTTTCCCAAGTTTCCCAAATGTAAGTTTCCCAGGTGCTAAGTCATAGGTGTGACAATAAATTAGCTTTTCTATGCAACTTATGTGTGTTTACATTGATTGCAAGGCCCATGTACAAACCATAGAGTACATAAAAAAAGGTGACAACCCAACAGCATTTCACAGACACACTGAAAAAAAATGTAATCTGAGTAAATTTAAATATTGTTTGAACCAAGGCAATTATTCTTGTTGGCAGGTTACTCTGCCTATTTTAAGAATAACTTATATTTTACCGTATATTACCGTACTTAAGAGAAGCAAATTGGTCTAACATAGGAAAGTGAGTGGGCGGAAAAAACTTATGATAATGTCAAAAATATGTATTAGTGACCTTAACTCTTGCTTAGAGTTCAAGCTTTTTCAGAACCAAAAAATGTATAATGGAAAAACCCAAAAGGTTAATTTCCTCTGAAGATGTACAATACAACATCAATACAATACAATACAACCAACATTACAGAGGAAACTATTTTTAAAGTAATGCTGTGAAACAATGAAATGTTGCAATCATTAATCACAGGGTTGACTTTGATTAATCACAATTTAAGATTTTAAATTTTATATATATATATATAATATAATATATATAATCAAGCTTGTTGCTATTGTCACTAAATTTGACAGGGGTACACTTACGTGCGGCCCTCTTGTTCCATGAGGTGGTTTGTTGTTTGTTGGTGAAAAAAAACCCTCCTAACTCTTATGTCAGTCAACTGTTCCATCATATTTTTGGTGTACTCAGATTTCCCATTGAGAGCGCATGCGCTATGCAGTGGTTCTCAAATAGTGGGGCGGTGAACTGTCAGGGAGTATTTCCAATGTTAGTAAATTGATTATACAGGCCGTGCCGTACAGATAAATAAATAGATATTATCAGTTGTCAATAGTATTTCAAATTGGGAACGCAACAACATTTATGGCGCCTGGGGAGGTGTGACAGAAAATAACTGAGAATCACTCCGCTACTGTAACATTGGGTAGACAAACTGCCCGAAACTCGCTGGCATAGACGTTTCAGGGATTTTGAGTCATTAAGCACTAGTTTAAAGTCGTTGAAAAGATTGGAATGGGCACTACTTTAATGCCGTGACGCCACGCAAGACAGCAGCTAATCTTGCACAATCTGAGCTATGACCATCTTGCCAGGTTATATTTTGTGTAGCTTTTTTGCAAAAGATATTCCAAAAGACGGACCAGTCTCAAAAAGGGGTATTAAGACATAACCATGAGAACCTGCCTACATACCATCACTGATTTTCGTCGCTTAAGGATAGAACAAGCAAAAATGTACTACGTGTGCAAGATAGAAGGGCTTAATAAGAAGTGGATGGCAGCAGATTGAAATCATTTGAATGTCAGTCTGCATCACTCTCCTGCTGACAGGCCTGCATCACATTCAAAATCACATCACACTCGGGGCCACATCAAAACAACCGAGACACTGCCAGAACATAAAGCTGATGTGAAGGTGAACCGCCTACATCCATACAGAAGATAAACACTGCACTTCTGCCCTCGTGCTACTCGTGACTGATTGCAGACATGCCACAACTACAGTGGCATTGAGGTTATATCTGCTATCATTATACCAAAACAAAAACTGACATAAAGATGAATACCTATGTTTTTATTATTTTTTTATAGAGTTTAAATGAGTGTCTTGGAAGGCACATGTTTTAGTGATGGTAGTTTTGTCTCTTGTAAAGAAGTTAAATAGAAACGTTCGGCTCCTAAACTTTATTCGATGCTTACATTGATTGATCAATTTACTAATGTACTTTATTTCTATTCCCTGTACCAGATACTTAGATACTTAATGTTAGCGGCTTAGTTAGTGGACATACTGAGATCTACATTGTAAGACAGATAATTACTTTTACATTACAGTGGGCCAGAAGTTTAAGGTGACTGGTAACACCCGTTGTAACTGAATTGTAACTGTGCAGGTGTAAAGGCGACTCCTTATGAACAAGAACCAACAAAGACGACTGACAGGGGTGAAATAAAGAAATATTACATTCCCCGCCTAGAATGGTCGCCGGCTTAAGTACTCACGTAAGCATTACAACCAGTTGCAGCCAGGTGCTTGCTGGAGTTAATTAACGTGCTCTAATCTGCATATTTGGTACATCACAAACACGAGCCAAGACTTTACTGTATACACTGGTTTGTGCTGTTGATTGTGCAATAACATTGTCTTTTATACCAGTGGAACACATAATAGGGTGCTGTCTGTCAATGTTCTGGCTTTGCAGCTGAGCCATCTGGCGACTCTTTGTCATCTGCATGTCTGCTTTTTTCCGCATCCCTGATAATGAGTCATACTTTCCAGCAGGCCCCTTTTCTGTCATCTGGCTGCTGAGGTTGGATGCAGGAAGACATTAAGTAATTTCATTGTTTTTAATCCTGAAGTTTATGCAACAAAAAAATGGTAGACCCAAAAAACATGTAACCTGTCGGAGAATCCGATTTGGCTGTTCATCAAGAAACAGGCCGATCCTTGGCTCAAATGAAGGTTGTAACAGGTGTCTAGTGCAGGCCAATAACCATTAGACGACATCTGCGAGAGAACAATATTAAGTAAGGATGTCCGAAAATACTGGCCCACCGATATTATCTGCCCAATATTGGCATACAAATACTGGTCAATATTGGTATCAGTTTTTTCCACTATAATGAAAACCAATATACCTAGGGGTTGATCAGCCACTGTTCAGTACCGGCCGATTTCCGTGAAAACTCACAAGATCACCTAATGCCGATCACAAAAGCCAATCAACTACAAAGCTGGCGTGCACATTCTCACATCAGGTTGGGTTTTTATAGTTAAAATAGTTTGCAAGAAAATTGGCGTATGCAAGTTTTCGGCTCCATTTTGTGCATAACCAAGCTTTATAGATGAGGCACCCCTGGTGTCCTTTTTCCTTCAATTCAGGTTGTGCAGGGGTGTCAAAAGGTAACTGGCTATGTGGAGATGTTGCAGGAGGTATCCCCCATGACTCAAGGCCCCCGTCTGTGTTATAACGTTTTGTTCTGTTTTTTCAATAAGACAACACTGTAGTTCACAATGCGCGCCTGACTTTGGACTTCTTCCTGAGGAATAACCTCACTCTTTTGTTCCCCTGATCTTAATCCATCTGAGATTTTAGGGGATGGATGGCAAGGGACGTTTACAAAATTGGCAGTCAGGTCCAGAGAGTGAATGCCCTCCATAAAGCAAACTTCAATTGACAAACAATTGAAGCAACATTCCCAATAGCCTCCTGGAATCACTGGAATCAAGCATGCCCAAAACATTTGTTGAGGTTATTAACAAGAATGGTGCAGCTTCTCATTAATGAGTCCTTTTTTGAGGCAGTTGATTTTTATTTCAGGGGCATTACGATTTTTGTTTTTTGTTTTTGTTATGGTCAGAAACATTTGATCAGCTGATGAACATTTTCGTCTCACTCCAATATCTTCTTTTAGCATTTTGAAGCTCAATTTCAAACCTTTCTTGAAAGCTAACAGTTAAAAATGTAATTTCTCAGTTTTTCATTGGCCTTAAAATCTTCATATAGAGTGTATATAAAATGTCATTTACAGACATAAATCTATATTTAGTATTTTGTTAATTCCCTGGAACTTGCTTGCAGTTCAGAGCTGATATATTTTTTTAAAAGTTGATCAAAGCATGTCATTGCGAAAGAATCACATGACAGCAATTTAATAGTGGCTTGATCCCAGCATGAGCTCCAGGTTTCTCTCCTTTTCTGTATTTCTCCCTTTCGACACTAAAAACTATCATCTGTAGAAATACCAATTATTTCCACCCACACTCCCTTTTTAATACTTTATTTCACATTTTTGCTTGAATGTGTGCATGTATGTGTGAGGTCTATTATTATTATTCTGTGTGTGTTTAATAATAGTGGTAAAGCAGCGAAGAGGAGGCCAGGTAATTTAGATTTGAGTATCATCACGCAGCAGAGTGGCTGTGGAAAAAAGCAGGGTTGTGCAGTGAGGGCGTGCATGCATGATCTGCTTGTCTGCACAGCACAGTTTGCTTGTGATTGTCTGATAACCATTGCATTTTGCCCTTTTTCCCAGCAACCTAATAGTTTCCCGAATTTTAATTTTTATGAACACAACTGATGTTTTATGGGCTGATTAAAGTGCAGATGTTTTGCCAGCGTTCATAGACAAATGGAGGAGTCTAACCATGCGTTGGCACTTACTGGGACAAGTTAAGGGTTAGTGCAAAACATGTCATCATAGCAGACAACATAATGGCTCCTACGTCATTTATGTTTCTCTCTTTTCTCATCCATGACAATGGTCTGCCTCTAAGTGCAATATTTATCAGATGAGTAGAAATGGACTAACAGATCGATGGAAGAGCGTGGGATGCCAGCACTCAATGCAAGTGTTGCCCCACCTGTGTAGTATGGACTCTCCATATCCTGTCCGCTATTTCAGTATTGAACAATCTGTCCCTATAGTCATTATTGAACTTGCACGGACCATCATGTACTATCAGTGCAAAGAAAATACATTTGTAAAATACTTGAACACTAAACTGATAAAAGATCATGAATATGCAAAAGATCTAGTCCTGGATGTGCCAAATGCCAGACACAGCAAGCAATTTGCACTCCATCTGCACACCACATAACATTCATTAATGTTCGTAATTATAAAAAACTATGTGACCATTATGTTGTTACAGTATAGCAGTCCAATGTGATTAAACAGATTAATTACTGTTATTAGTATATTTTTATTGCTACAGGGCAAACAAGTTACCAGTAGGTGCAGTAGATTTTTAGAAAACAAACAAGACCCAGCATTCATGATATGCACGCTCTTAAGGCTGTGCAATTGGGAAATTCATTGAAAGAGGTGTGTTCAAAAAATAGCAGTGTGGCATTAAATTATTGATCAGCGATCAATTTTGTGAAAAAAAACAGGTGTGAATCAAGTGGCCCTATTTAAGAATGAAAGCAGCACTTGTTGAACATGCATTTCAAAGCCTTAAGAAAATGGGTTGTTCAAGACATTGTTCAGAAGAACAGTGTACTTTAATTAAAAGTTAATTGGAGAGAGGAAAACTTACGAACAGGTGCAAAAAACAATTTGGCTGCTCATCTAAAAAGATCTCAATTGACTTAAAATGGAGAGCAAAACCAACCCCCAAACTCTGAATTCAAGCCACAGTACACAGTGACGCATCATGATATGGACATGTTTCTCCTACTATAGTGCTGGGCCTATTTATCACATAGAGGATCATGGATCAGCTTGCATACAGTATGTCAAAATACTTGTTGCCTCATGTTCCCTTATGCTGAAGAGGACATGCCCTTGAAATGGGTGTTTCAACAAGACAATGACCCCAAACACACTAGTAAACCAGCTAAATCCTAACTCCTTTTGACTTGGAATTGGAACGCTGGTGAACGCTGGCGCGTCTTGGCAGCCGCTGCTCACCAGCAAATTGTTTTAAAATGTTTTATTTCATTGTTTAATTGATTTTATTTTTTGATAAAACAACCGTGGACTGAATGTATTGGACTGTCGCGGCCAGTCTCCGTGAAGCGGCGGTCCATGGTAGCTGCTTAGCTTCGCAGCTGTGGAGCCCGGCGGGTTCGGCCAGTGGCGGCTCGACCCACATGTGCTTGCAGGACAGTGGGACGAGTCTTGTGCTCGCTCACGTGTTTGTGGGCCTCCTTGGATTACAGCTTCGGCCACATCCTGCCAGTGTTCAGCGCTGAGAGGCTAGCTTCCTGCTTGCATCCCTGGTCTGGGGTAGCCATCGATGCCGCCATTGCTGCGGTACTCCGCGCCTCTACCCTCCGCCGGCTCAATAACCGCTGTCTCCCGGACTGCACCGCCTCTCTTCAACAGCTTGGACTCTTCTGCTGCTCCCGTCCTACACATCATGGATCTGGACGTACTTTTTTCTACCACAGTTCATCTGAAAACGCTATTCCGTCCATCTGGTCCCACCGCTCTAATATTTCCGCATTACGTCATCACAACAACCTACACGTGAGCAGGTCCAACCTCTGCCCTGTTCCAGGCGCATCACAACTCATAGTTCACTCACGTCACCTGAACTTCTGCCTCCTCAACACCCGCTCCCTTAGCAACAAGGGACTCATCTTAAATGAGCACATCACAGACAATAAACTGGATTTTCTTTGTTTGACTGAAACCTGGCATAAATCTATGGATTATTTCTCCCTTAATCAGATCACACCCCCTGGATTCTGTTTCGTTGAAAACCCCCGTTCTGATGGGCGCGGCGGCGGCACAGCAGTTATTTTCAAAAAAGATATTAAATTAACCCCTCTCTCTCTTTCAAACTTTGACTCATTTGAATATACTGCTTTCAAACTGCCCGGTCCATGTCCACTTGTAACTGCTGTTATTTACCGCCCCCCGAAGCCCAACCCTTCCTTCCTTGCAGACTTCACAGATTTTCTGACTCAGTTAAGTGCCATATCACCCTCCATCCTCCTGCTGAGTGGCTTTAATTTCCACATTGACAATGTCAACTCCAAACCCGCTGCTGAATTCATGGACCTTCTTCACTACATCACTCAATATGTCAACTTCCCCACTCACACTCACGGTCACATTCTTGATCTGGTTTGCTCCACTGGTCCCACAATAAACAATCTTTCCAGCCACACTCCTGCTCTTTCTGTTCTTCTCTCCTCCAAACTGGCTACCTCCCCTCCCGCTCTGTCTGAAAATCCTTCTGAACTTGTCACTTATTACAACAATACCCTCTCCTCTTGTTTAGACGAACTGGCCCCTACCAAAACTAAAACAGTCTCTTTTACCCATACTGCCCCCTGGTACACCCCTGAGCTTCATCAAATGAAATCCCGAAAGCGCCACCTTGAAAGACTGTACAAGAAATCTGGTTTAACTCTCCATCTGCAAATCTACACAGACTACATACAGCAATATAAAGACACACTAAACTTTGTCCGGTCCAAATACTACTCCGACCTCATCCATTCTGGCTCTAATAACCCCAAAGTTCTCTTTTCCACAATAAACACACTTCTAAAGCCCAACAATAACACCTCATCTTCATTCACCACTGAAAAATGCAATCAATTTCAATCCTTCTTTCAGTCCAAAATAGATTCCATTTACAGTTCCATAGACCTCTCCTCCTACCACACTGCTCCACCTGATCCTCGTCTGCCCCATCAACAGCTCTCTCACTTCTCACCCATTTCTCCGGCCCACCTGACAAAACTTTTTCCCAGCATTAAAACTTCCACATGTTCTCTGGATCCCATTCCCTCTCCTTTTATCAAAGCCTGTCTTCCTGTACTTTCTCCACTGATCACACAAATCATAAACTCCTCCCTCTCCTCCGGTTTTGTGCCACAGTCTCTCAAGCTGGCTGCTATCACCCCTATCCTCAAAAAACCCAACCTTGACCCTAAAGTCTGTGCAAATTTCCGCCTCATATCCAACCTCCCCTTTCTGTCTAAAATCCTGGAACGTATTGTTGCCGCCCAACTCCAGACTCACCTCACCTCCAATAGTCTCTATGAACCCTTCCAGTCTGGCTTCCATCCCAAACACAGCACCGAAACAGCTCTGCTCAAAATTACAAATGATCTCCTCCTCTCCTCCGATTCCGGTAACCTTTCCATCCTCATCCTCCTGGACCTCACCGCAGCTTTCGACATCATCAGCCATACCATCCTCCTGTCCCGTCTCAAAAACTTGAACATCACTGGTTCTGCTCTTTCCTGGCTCCAGTCCTATCTCATAAACCGGCAACAGTTCATCTATATCAACCACTGCCCTCCTCCAAAGCTCCTCTGCAGCAGGGTGTCCCGCAGGGTTCGGTGCTTGGTCCTCTCCTCTTCATTTTCTACATCCTCCCCCTCGGCAACATTATTCGTCGTCATGGTCTCCGTTTTCACTGCTACGCTGACGACATCCAACTTTACATCTCCACAACATCCATCAACCCCAGCGTCCACTCCACTCTCACCCACTGCTTAACAGACATCAAAAACTGGATGAATCACAACTTCCTCCAATTAAAAAGCGACAAAACAGACTTTATCATTATTGGTCCACATAACATCACCAAATCCTCTCAACACTTCACCCTGCACTTCGACAACACCACACTTTTCTCCATCCCCACTCATCCGCAATCTTCGTTGTCTCCTCGACCCCACTCTTTCATTTGAACCTAATGTAAAGCACATAACCCAGACTGCTTTTTTTCACCTCAAAAACATAGCTCGTCTCTGTCCATCACTTACCTTCTCTGCTGCTGAAACTCTCATCCACGCATTTATCACAACCAGAATCGACTATTGCAATAGCATTCTCTATGGTACATCATCAAAAACCCTCAACAGATTACAGTACATTCAGAACTCCGCCGCTTGGCTCCTCACCCACACACGTTCTCGTGAACACATCACCCCTGTCCTCCTCAAGCTCCACTGGCTCCTTGTTCCTCAGCGTATCCACTTTAAAATCCTTCACATTACATTTAAAGCACTCCATAACCTGGCCCCTCCTTACCTCACAGACCTGCTCCATCATTACACTCCATCTCGCTCCCTCCGCTCCTCCAACTCCAACCTTCTCTCCCTGCCCTGTAGTACCAAGCTCCGAACCTGGGAGCACAGAGCTTTTTCCATCGCTGCCCCCACCCTCTGGAACTCTCTCCCTAAACCCCTCCGTGACTGCTCTGACCTCCCCACCTTCAAGAAAGAACTTAAAACTTATCTGTTTAAAATTGCTTTTAATGTTTGATTTTATTCTGTAAATTTTGTGCTGTTTTTATTCTTTAATGTATTGTAACGTGTCTTTGAGTTTCTTGAAAAGCGCTATATAAATAAAATGTATTATTATTATTATTATAAATCTTGTTATGTTGTTATGTTATGGAGTGGCCAGCCCAATCCACAAATCAAGAACTCAATCAAGAACTTTTGGGGTGACATCAAAAGTGCTGTTTCTGGAGCAAAACCAACAAATGTTAATGAATTGTGGAATGTTGTTAAAGAATCTTGGAGTGGAATAACAGATGAAAGGTGCCACAAGTTGGTTGACTCCATGCCACACAGAGGTGAATCATTTTTTTTAAAATGTGGTCATACAACTAAATATTAGTTTAGTGATTCACACGATTGCCAAATCCTAGAAACAAAAAGGTTTGTTTGTAAAGTCAACGCCAGACACCGCTATTTTTTTGAACACACGCTTTCAACTAGTTGCCCAATTGCACAGCCTTAATAGTGTGCATATTATGAATACTGGTTCTTGTTTGTTTTTTGAGAATTTACTGCACCTACCCATAACTTGTTTGCCATGTAGCAATAAAAATACAGCAAAAACAGTAATAATCCTGGTTAGTCACATATGCTATTATTTTGAACACTACTGTGCAACCCACTGTGAAAACTAAGGTAACATAATGCTTGTATTGAACATGGAACATGTGTTGATATACTTATGCTGTAAGTTTGAAAAACATTTGTCAATAAATGTTAAATATTTGTGCTTAAAGTGAATAAGTGAATATTAAATGCTCGTGTTGTGAGCTGCTATCGTCTTTGTCTACCAGCAATTACACACACTCTGGCTTTTGTGCACTCTCAAAACGAGCAGTTCACAGAGTAATTAACTTGTAGATAGGCTGTTGAAAGGGGAGGAAATTGTTCCTTCTAAAACTGGAGGATGTCTGCAATATAAATATTCTTCCTACTTGACCCAAACATGGGGAAACATACAATGTCAGTGGTTTTCAAATAGGGGGGAGCGACCACAATGCGGGGTGGGGGGCTACTATGCACACTTTTTATTATTACCGTATTTATCAGACTACAAGCTGCTACTTTTTTCTCTCCCTTAAAACTCCGCTGCTTTAATAATGAAGTGCCTTATTTATGGATTTTTTTGCCACTTTGGGTGTGTTGAAATTCTCTACTGGTTAGTGCGAGTGTTCCAACATCACTCTTAAGTTTCTGTGCGTATCCGTGCGCGCTCAGGGTATGTTGTTCAACGCACGTGTCATAATTTTGGTGTGCACGCTCCCGCAACCTGCATGCAGTTTTCGGCAGGCATGCAAATCTCGGAACAAAACCGGCTCACCAGGCATCGACCCAGAACAGGAGGTCGGGGCGGGATGGGATTGATTAGATATCGATAGATAGATATTGATCGATAGATAGATAGATATCGATAGATAGATATCGATCGATAGATAGATATCGATCGATAGATCGATCGATAGATCGATCGATAGATAGATAATTCATCTCCAAGAGAAATTCAAATTTAGTACCGTATGGTGCGTCCTGCACGGGCCATTCAAGTGAGGGAGCCTAAAAGGGGACAAAAAGGCGAGGCGTTCTGCGACAGAGTATATATTGAAAAATATAGGCCCGGTGTCCCCAACCCAAAAAATAAACTTAACTACAAAATAATTAATAAATAAACAAATAATTAAATGAATTCAATTATTTTATTGTATTAATTTGTAAACAACTAAAACAAATTCTATGTAAATACATATTAATTTTGGAAATAAAAGACATTATTTTATTACAAATACAGTATAATACACATTTACAAATCCCACAGAATTTGCATGTTTATGTTATTTGTTGCTAGCGACAACCCATACCACTTTGTTTGACTGTCTTTAAAAGGTACCATAGTCGTGTGTGTGTGCTAACCTTCTCCCACACTTAATCTACTGTAACCGAGCCCTTGCGGTGTCTTGGGAGTCCTGTAGGAGTGTAGCGTGAATGGAAACACGGAAGCCAGAGCTGTAGAAGGCACGTTTATTCTCAACACACCATCGCTCTCCCTCCTCTCTCTTCTCTCTTTCCTCTCCGTCAGTTCCGGCCTTCAAAATAAAAGCTCATCCCGTCCCACAATAAAGGGGTACAAAAATAGCTTACATATCTCCCCCCCAACAAAATGAAACGTCCTCATTTACAGTGTCAAATCCCCCAGCATACAACACAAAACAGTGCAACATTGTACAATCACTGTAAACCCCCTACACACCAGTATTGAAAAAAATTGCATCAAAAGGTATGTATGCGGGTGTGAGGGTGTAGGCAGACGCCCAGAGAAAGAGGGCAAAATAACAAAAGATAACAAGTTTGAACACAATCTCAAAATACCCAAACCAAGGGAACAGCAACACCCTTTGCATGATCGCCCGGTCTTCAACGGTAGGTAACAAAATCCTTGACACAAGCTGGAGGTTTCACCGCTCTCCCAGCACGTGACGTCGGCAAGAACGACCTATCCCCCTATACCCCCACTACATACTGCTCCTGCCAACCATCCGAAGGCAGTTCCTCCCACAGTGGAGGGGACTCCGGAGTGAGGAAAGGGCGGGTCTCCAAGGGAGGCTCTGGAATTAGACCGCTGGCATATGGTTTCAACCTGTCATAGTGAACTACCTGCGCTACACCATCCACTGCCAGGGGGTCATTGATGCGATAAGTGAGGCCTGACATCCCCCCAGAATCCAGGACCCCTATGATCTTAAAAGGGCCCCTCCAATGGGGAGGCAACTTCATCCGGTCTTCCCGAGGGTTATGCAGCCGCACTAAGTCACCTACCCTATATGGTTTATATCGGGCCTTAGAGTCATGGTACAGTTTCTGTCCCTCATGTGCAACCACCGCCCTTTGCCTGGCATTTACAAATGCCACATCTAGCCGCTCCAACTTAGGCGAGACAAAGTCTGCATGCAAGACAGACAATTTTACATACTCTGCTTGATTCGGCACTACCACATCAACAGGGACCCGGGCCTCTCGACCATGGGTGAGGTAGTAAGGCGTGTATCCTGTGCTTGTGTGAGCAGATGTGTTATAAGCAAAAGCCACCTGCTTCAAATAGTCATCCCATTCACCACTGCAAGCCAGCAGTGACTTCGCTAGCTGGTCAATCAGAGTACGGTTAAAACGCTCCACTATACCATCGGATTTGGGGTTGTATGGGGTAGTGTGTGTTTTCTTTATTTTTAGGAGTCCACACAGTCTGTGTACAATCTCCGCCTCAAACTGTCTGCCCTGATCACTATGTACAGTCTCTGGAATACCATGTGCTAACACATAATCCTCAAACATACACTGAGGAACCCTTTGAGCAGTCTGATCTGCGAGAGCATAAAGGTTGACAAACTTTGAAAAATAGTCCTTTATCACAAGCACATATCGACTTCCCTTAGATGTCACCGGAAGCTCCAAAATGTCCATCGCCACTCTCTGAAATGGCCGAACAGCCTGTAACCCCCCCATCAAAGCACGATGTTTTGGTACTGGGGCCTTGCGAGTCTGACATGGCACACACTGTTCACACCACTGTCGAATATCCTTCAGCATGGACGGCCAGTAGCAGCGCTTTCTAGCTTGCTCCCACACCCTTTCTGTTAAAAAATGTGCAGCAAGCGAGCCCCCATGGAGTTGTGCGAGAATTGCTGGTACCAACGCGGCCGGAACAATCAGCTGATGTTGGGCCTCACCTGTAGGGGAGGCGTTCACCGTCCGACATAAATGCCCATTCACCAGGACAATCTTGGGAACTCGGTCCACAGCTTCCGGAGCCACTGGGAGCTGCCTCTCATCTCCCCTCTTAGTGGACGGGAGCCCCCAGTCCTGATCCAGTTTAACACCACACTAATGTCGGGGTCATTCTGCTGTTGTCGTGTTAGTGTTTCCGTGTCAGTCAAAAGAACAGGCAGGTCCTGCGCCCTAGTGTCCACCTGCGTAGCCTGTGGAACCCCACCGAGTGGGGACATGTTCCCAGCGGGTGGGTGAATGCCCACAATATTAATCTGGACCTCTCTTGAGAGGGCATCCGCATTAGTATGACACGGCACCCGTTTATACTGCATTCCCCAATTACAAGGATCCAGCTCCAAGATCCACCGGGCACTCTTCCCGGATGGGTCCTTATCAAGGGCCATTCCGCGTAGCCCTAGAAGAAGTTTGTGATCAGTTATTATAGTGAAAGCAGACACCCCAATATAATGCCTAAACTGACGAACGGCCCACAGTACAGCCCACAACTCCTTATCAAAAGTGGACCAGCGGCGCTGGGTGTTAGTCATTGACTGGCTGGCATAAACCACTACTCTCTCTAGCCCTTCCTTATCCTGAGCTAACACTGCTCCCACAGCTTCATAAGAGGCATCAGTGTACACTTTAAAGGGAGCAGGATAATCTGGCATAGCAACAATTGTGGCAGACGACAGCACAGATTTCAAGTATTCAAAATCTGCATACAATCATCAGTCCATTCAAAAGGAACATCTTTACATGTTAGATGATGCAATGGGTCAGCCCGATGCACAAAGCCTTTAACAAATCGCCTATAGTAAGAGCACAGGCCCAAAAAGGCCCTCACCTCAGTGGGTGATTGCGGCGTGGGCCAAGTTTCTACCTCTTCTGTGTTTCTCGGGTCCGGCTGTTGTCCATGCCCCGAGACAACATGGCCCAGGAACACCACATGGTCTCGAGCAAGGTGACATTTCCGGGGATTCAGCTTGTGGCCCGCCACCTAGATGCGCGAGAACACTTCTCGCAGGCTGGCCAGGTGCTCTTCCAACGTCGGGCTGAATATCAACACATCGTCCAAGTAGACCATACACACCTGCCATTGGAGCCCTCGGAGCACCAGCTCCATCATGCGCTGGAACGTTGCAGGCGAGTTGGCGAGACCCATAGGCATAGACCTCCATTGATACAGGCCCATGCCCGTGGTGAAAGCGCGGCGATCTTCCTCTGCAACCTCGATCTGCCAGTAGCCGTTCGAAAAATCCAAATTACTGAACCAACAGGACCCCGCCAGCGCGTCCAGGGTGTCATCCACGCGGGGCAGGGGATGGCAGTCCTTCACTGTGACGCTGTTTAGACGTCTATAATCAATTCAAAACCTCCACTCCCCATTCTTTTTTTTTTACAAACACGACAGGCGAGGCTCATGGACTACAGCTCTCCTCAATTATTCCATCATCTAAGAGGGCTGCCACTTGTCTTTCCATTTCCTCCCTCTTTTAAGGAGAAGACCTGTAGGCCTGCTGTCTCAACGGTGGGTGGTCAAAAGTGTTAATGCAATGTTTGACTAGGGTGCATTTACCAGTTACAGCTTTGGAGGTGTTAAAGATGTCCCTATATTCAACTAGCAGGGCCTTCAATTGTCCCATTTGCAGTGTATTGACAGGGGGGGTCGGACAAGGACACCGGCAGCATTTCGGTTATAGCCACCGTGGATGTCTTTGCTGTTATGGGAACTGGGCGAATTTCCAGATCACCCTCATTCAGAGAAAAATTCCCCGAGATGGGTGTGAGGCTTTGGCTCGTAGGGTTCAGCACTCGGGGCCATAGTAGCACCCTTTTCTACGGAGTTGAGTGTGTTCTACACTCGCTCTTACTCTGGGAGTTAGGTTACATGTACCCAATAAATGAAGATATGTGGTCTATCGGCCCAGCGGGGGAAACGCGTTCCGGGACCAACATCTCACTCAAGGGGGGCAGCGTAAGCAAATGTAAGGGACACATTACAACATACGGGAATCAAGTTCTCATGGCTCAGCAAGCTAACCTTTATGCCCCACAGCTGCAGCTTACCACCGGAGAAGTCCAACAGCGCATGGTACGCTGTCAGGAAGTCCAACCCCAGAATGGTAGCTTGGGTGGACTTACGAAGGACATAAAAAACATGCTGCCATGCCTGGCTACCTAAGCGTATTGTAGCCATAACAGTCCCTAGCGTGTCCAGCAGTTGACCATTTACCGGCCTGGCTGCGATGATATTGGCGCTAAGAGGGCGTTGGCGCAGTGCCTGGACAGATTGCCGCAAATCGGCACTAATAAATGATTCAGAAGAACCGGACTCTATCAGAATACTAAGTTCAATACCTTCAATGCTCCCTCGCACGTATGAAGAGCGTTGCTCTACAGGCGGGAAACAGGCAGCTACATGACTGGGAAGGTTCTGAGGGTACCTCCATGGCAGGCCCTGCCACGATGCCAGCTACATCCCGTTTCCCGGGGGGTAGGCGGCGTCAGCAGGGTCTAGGCGGTCTAGGGTAAAGAACTTTACCCCCCGTCATCTTACGGAGTTGCTGTAAGAGTTGGTCGTCTTGCTTGGCGGCTGGCCCCGTCCTTCGGGGGAAACAAGGTCAATCTGGTCCGATGTACTGGTCAACCCGTCGCCCATGCCATCCTGCAATAGGTGAATGCATTTGTGGCTTAGTCCAGGACCACAGAGACTGGCAGCCCTGGCCTCCACACTGGCAATGACACTGCCCGGGGCTAGAGGAGAAGGCCTCTGTGCTTTGGCCACAATACTTCATCCGCTCGCTCTCATCGGAGAGTCTTCTAATGTCTTTCTTCATTTCCTTCATGCCCTCTGCAAGCGCTTCCATGGTACGCTGCCATCAAGCGTCCTCTGAAACGGTGTGCACCTGAGCGGCCGCACCCCTACCGACATGCATATGAACCGGAGGGCAGGTGTAGTCACTTATCTAAGTCTCTTTCCAGCTGCCAGCAATAACTAAGGCTTCCGCCAAATCGGAAGCTCCCTGCTCCTGACATTTCGCTTTGAGGCAGGGGTCAAGTCCAGCTAGGAATCTGCGAAATTTTTCTTCTTTTTGGGCAGCATCACCATAGTTAGGGAAAGCCTCATCCACTAGCTTCCCTATATCAGCCGCATAGACATCCAGGCTTTCACCTGGGGCACGACGTCGAGGCGCAAGGTTTGCTCTAAATTTGTCCAGGAAATGTCTCTGTCGAAAAGCGTCTTGCAGCTTCTCCTTTACTGTAGAATAATCTGCCTGGACAGCAGCGGGTAAACTGTCCCACAGCAGGAACGCAGCCTTGGATAGTCGTGTGGGGAGAATCCGGGCTAGTTTGTCCTCATAATCGCTGCCAGTACTTGCCACTAGCGCTTTCACGGCCACTTTATATTGGCGCGACCAGCAGGGAAAACTTTCATCATCCCCTCCAGCGAAAAATGCCGGAAGTTCAATCTTCACATTACCGGCGAGGGGCCTCTCCCAGCGAGAGGATGTGTAATTCAGCGGCTCTTCCTCGCGTTCCCACATCCTTCTTATCTCACTAGCGACCTCTCTATTACTCACAGGGAAACACACGGCGCCCCGTGCACTTTCTAACTACACTGTACCATCTAAGCTAATTGCTAGTTAGCAGGAGGGCTAACTTCCGTCAGCTGTCTACACTTCCCACTTTACTTACACAGAAAACGATGGGCTTGTGCACTGGATAAATCCCACCGCTGCCACCAATGTAACCGAGCCCTTGCAGTCTCCTGCGAGTCTTGTGAGTGTAGCGTGAACGAAAACACGGAAGCCAGAGCTGTAGAAGGCATGTTTATTCTCAACACACCATCGCTCTCTCTCCTCTCACTTTTGTCCTTCAGTTCCGGCCTTCAAAATAAAAGCACATCCCGTCCTACAATAAAGGGGTCACAAAAATAGCTTACACTACTATACTGTATACTATACTATACTGACAACTATACTGTATATTTCCTGCTATGTGGGAATGCAAAAAGATACGGTTTGATGATGATATTGAGTGCTAATGTGCATATCTTCTTTGTGCACATCCTCAAGTTAATTAATATGCTAGCGCATTGCTTGTTACATTACACATCTAGCAGTGACGTTACAATCTCCGCTCTGAAAAACTCCAGGCTCATTCTGGTGCATGGTCGGTGTGTCTGTATTGATTTTCTCCTTTTTGTTTGATTTTGTTCCTGTCTTAGATGGATCGATTACATCGCTATAATGTACTGAGATTTCAGAAAAGTGACATTTTCTGCCATTTTTGGAAGGGTCCCAACCCGAACAAAAATTTGAAACTCGACATCTCAAAAAGTAGCATGTTCTTCCTTTTTTTGGTTGCTGCTGGAACCACTAATGACAGTGTGGGTCCTTAGTCCAGTTGCAGTTCAAGCCAGCTGAAATAATAAGATTTCATAAAATGTTCAGACCTGAAAAAATGTTTTGAAAATCTGCCTCTGAAAAAAGTGGTGTTGTCTTCCATTTCTGGTACTTTTCATCAACCCCAATTACAATGTATGTGGATTACACATTTTTCAGAGGTTAGTGTTCTTCCAGATCAACAGCATCAACAAAAACACAACATTTGACATTTAAAAACAGCAGGATGAAATCATTGTTATTCCGCTGCAAAATATCACTTCTAAGTCAAGACGAAGCGCCGACATGGTGTTATACATGCAGGGACCAGCTCAAAAAAATTAAGACAAAACAAATGACCTTCGAGTAGAAATGCAATTAGAGAGTCAGGGCTTCTAATTAGGTAAACATTTGCACAAGTGCATCGCCTTATGAGAAAAGACAGAACAGCCAATGCAAGTCCAGACTGTTGTTGTAAAAATAGGCAGCCAACTTGCAACTTAAACACAACAGTCAATAGGAAGAAGCCGATGCCAGTGGAGCTGTGGAGTGAGCGCCTCACAAAGTCAGTTGAACCCAGTCACTTTTTCTTGCTAAATGGCAAATACAAGGGACAAAGTCAGTCGATGAAAGGCAATGTACTTCAATGTTTGCCCTGCGTGTATTCCTCATCTGATTGTTTGGGATTGTTTGGGCAACTTTTGCTCTGGCACAATGATGTACCAATTTTGCACTGGTACACAAGTCATATAAATGTGAGGGACAGGAAGTGTACACTCTGTTGCAATGCACCACTACGTACTGGGAGTGTGCCTAAAAGTTGAGGTCTTGGTGCAGAAGCAAAGATCCTGAACATATGGGTGAGGTTTTTGTTCAAGATTTGAGAATTTTCCTACTTGTTTAATTTTCAAGTACGATTGTAAATCTAAATTCAACACTGATAAAAGTTTGAATAATACATGAAAGCTGCAAGTGGCAGTTTCTTCCGTCTAACAACACTGATTGAAGAGATTACACTCGCTTAATAGTCTGTGGGTTTAGAAGAGGCTCTCCTGACCCCACAGAGGATGAGCCTTAATGAAAGGGAAGGCTGATGTTGTATGGCTGATTGTCAGGCTCTGAACTGGTACACAAGGTACACCTCAATAAATCAGCCTGTTCAAACATGGCTACCTGGCACCTGTGTGATCTCTAAACAAAGCCAACCTCATGGAGCCAGACATTGACTTTTTAAACAAAAGAAGACAAGAACTGCAAAACTAACTACTATTTCACTTCCTGGAGCCTGGTGCACTGCTCTGTTTACCAGAACCCATCCTCAGCTGCTGCTCAAAGGCCTTGGGCAATGGTTGGTACCGTTGGTGCCACGACCAAGTGATGTAGGCAATAGCAGACAGCATTGCACTGAAAGCAAGTGTTTGGGAGACAGTTGAGAATCTTGTACATCAATGCCTCAACAACACTTTGGCCAGACATGGTCTTGATGCCTGGGGCAAGTGGTTCTACTGGAGACAACTGTCCTCTGCGAAGATCAAATGGAGAAAACTCTGTAACGGAAGAAGGCCAAGTATGTTGAGCTGGTAGTTTAGTGTTAGAGAAATGGGTGGGAGGCCAGCTGAGAGCCCATTTGAAGTGGGTTGCAGGGTCCAATGTATGTAGGTCAGTGTCTAGATCCTCCTGGGACAACTATGGATCTGTGGGCTGCACAGGCAGAGGGCCATAAAGAGCATCATGGAAGATGGAGAACAACCTTCACAGTGGCTCCGGTTGAAGAAGAGGGATGCAAGATGTAGTGCCCCACCTGGAAACAAGCTGGGTCACCCGGTTCAGGGTGTCTGATGTATGACTCAAAACGCATCATTGAAAATGTATCCAGGTTGCACCATAAAGGGTCTTTTTGTACATTTAATCATTAGTGTAACTCTTCACAATGTTAGAGCTCAAGGCGATCATTAATATTTTGTGCATGGGTGTGTTTCTTGTAGGCTTTTAAATTGGCAGAGCTGGGCTGTTTGTCAAGTACTTCAGCGACAAGTCCAGCAAGATTTTCTGCTCCACAGAATATGTGAGGTTAACAAAAAGGCCTGCTGTGGCCAAGTCTTCCAGGGTTGCGTTGTCACTCAACGAGCAGATCGGAGAAGCACACAAAACTGTGCAGGCATCCAGAGCCCATAGCCTCTGCTGTCACTTTGTCTAGATAAGATGCAGGTTGACAACAAGAGATATTGATTTAGCAGCCTGCAAGATTTTTATAGAAGACAGCACCATCATTATGACCCATCGCCCTGCCTGCCTGTTTGCCTGCCTCAAGGCCTCCCCGTCAAAGGAGAGACAATGTGTGGATAAACACAAATGGAAGCGGGGAAATGTAATAGTTACCATAAATATAATCAAATTAAGGAAGCCCAAAACAAAAAACCAAAGGATAGGGCGATTAGAGAGATGAAAAACTTGGAGTTATGTTAAACATTAATAGGGGAAATTTGCTGATGAAAAAAAGAAGATAGCTGGATTTTATGATCATTTTGCTACTGAATACAATTTGAGAATTATTGGCCATGCATTTTTTCCTATGACTGCTTCCATGCTTCATTGCTGCAAGAGTTACTGCCTCGTTTTAAATGCGTTTTCTAGTATCTCATCAAATTGGTAGTTTGTAAAGATATAATCTCGAACAACATAATGTGTGGAACATATACACAAATACAACTGCACACATCTGGAGCTAGAATTTTAAAAGCGGTAAATATGGTAGGCCTGATCGAAAAAATTAGGCAAAGCTGCTATAAGATATACAAGAATATATAATATCATAATATATATCAATATAAATATGTTAGTCATATATATATTTATTAGAAATAAATATATTAGTCGAATATTTGCATGCAACGTAAAATACACTTAATAAAATGAGAATATAGATTTATTTTTACAAACTATTATATTGAACATATACAGTAAGATACAATCAGAACTATGTTACATGCTGCTCTGCTATTTTTGTAATCTAAGAACCAGGACAGGACGCACTTCCATGCGAGCCCAAGCCAAATTAGGTGGGTCAAAGGAGACCCCCTTCTTGCTGAGAGGGGTACAATACCTATATTTGCCGGTGGAAACAAGAATGCAGAGCTGAGAGCAAACACGATGCACTAAGATGTCTTGCCGTCTCAAGAAGCCCACTCGGGATTTTTGCATCGGTCAATCACACTGCTAAATAAATCTAAGACTGAATCTGAAACTGACAGATACTTTGCGAGTCAAGAAGAAACGTGCTGACAAAGCTGAGAAGGATGATTCGAGGCATTTCAGGATCACCACGTTTCTCCCTTCGTACTATTCAATTTACTGTAAAAATCTTCTGACCGGACCAGGATCATTACAAATAAAATGGTAGATGGTGTGCCTTTTCTGTGCTCATCAGTGTACTCACAAATTTAATTTAATAACCCAAACCCCCAGCTGACTTTGGGCGGGAGCTGGGATAGGCTACAGCATACCCGCAACCCTAATGAGGATAAGCGGTACAGAAAATGGATGGATGGAACCCAAACCCCCAGAAAAGCAAGACAATTCTATCTGCTTGATAGACATACTTAATGTTTCGGACATAGCATCTTCTGTAACAAGTGTGTAAATCTTAATTAACATTAAACATTACATAACATTAAAATTCTTTTGATCTTTTGTACCTAACCATACTAGAACAATGTAGTATTTGCCATGTATTTACACACTCCCAACAGTAACACATTGTCACTTGGCTCACATAATGATTTCTTCAGGCATGTGCCCAAACACTCCAGTCGTCCCACTCATACCTTTGTCAACACAAGGTTATATTGTGATATGTGCACTGCCCTTGCACTCTGCTCTCTGATGCTGAAGCTGTGTGGACAGTGTTTGTCTTCTTACTCTGATAACAGTCATGTGACATTGAAAGTAACATTGTGCACTTGAGCACCTTGATTAAAACTGTTGGATTTGCTCTGACCTCATTAGGGTCGTTTGTATGCTGGAACCTATGCCAGCTGGCTTTGGGCGAGAGGCGGGGCACACCCTGGACCAATCGCCAGTCAATCACAGGGCAAGTATTAACAGTGAAATATCAATTTATCTTCTCATATTTCATACATATGAAATAAATAAACAAAAATCTGTACAAAATCTTACAAAGTTCATCCATGCATCCATCCATTTTCTTCCGCTTATCTGAGGTCGGGTCGCGGGTGCAGCAACCTAAGCAACCCTCTCCCCGACCACTTCGTCCAGCTCTTCCCAGCGGATGCCAAAGCGTTCCCAGACCAGCTGAGAGACATGGACTCTCCAACGTGTCCTGGGTCTTCCTGGAGGCCTCCTACCGATTGGACGTGCCCTGAACACCTCCCCAGGAAGGCGTTCTGAAGGCATCCTAACCAGATGCCCGGCCACCTCATCTGGCTCCTCAATGCGGAGGAGCAGAGGTTCAACTCCGAGTCTCTCCCGGATGACAGTGCTTCTCACCCTATCTCTAAGGGAGAGCTCAGCCACCCTGCGGAGAAAACTCAATTCGGCCGCTTGTATGCGCGATCTTGTCCTTTCGATCACTACCCAAAGCTCATGACCATAGATGAGGGTAGGAACGTAGATCGACCGGTAAATTGAGAGCTTAGCCTTTCGGCTCAGCTCTCTCTTCACCACGACAGACCGGTGCAGAGTCCGCATCCCTGCAGACGCCGCACCAATCCGCCTGTCCATCTCGCGTTCCATCCTTCCCTCGCTCATGAACAAGACCCCAAGGTACTTAAACTGCTCCACTTGGGGCAGGACCTCATCCGCGACCCGGAGATGGCACTCCACCCTTTCCTGGGCAAGGACCATGGACTCGGACTTGGGGATGCTGATTCTCATCCCAGCCGCTTCACACTCAGCTGCGAACCAATCCAGTGAGAGTTGAAGGTCACGGCTCGATGAAGCCAACAGGACCACATCATCTGCAAAAAGCAGAGACCGAATCCTGCGGCCGCCAAACCGAAACCCCTCAACCCCCTGGCTGTGCCTAGAAATTCTGTCCATGAAAGTAGTGAACAGAATCGGTGACAAAGGGCAGCCCTGGCGGAGTCCAACCCTCACTGGAAACGGGTCCGACTTACAAAGTTATTCTCATTAAATCAAAACTTTAGCCACTTAAGGAATGTTACTTGTGTAAAAAGATCATGTGCTTTGGGTAGTGACCGAATGGGCAAGCAGCTGAAATGAGTTTTTTCTGTGGCTGGGCTCTAGAAATAAGGTGAGAAGCATCATCCACGAGCGTCATCCAGGAGAAACTGCTGCTCTTCTGCATTTCTCATCCCAACCTCATTCTCTTCTCATCTTCCCACCTTTGCATTCACCCTGGTGTTCACACACATACACCCACACAAAACATCTGCTTACACAAGAACGAGTGTATCTTCTGCAAGGCCGTACACGTCATTCAAACCCTCTCTCTCTCCATATTCTGTTGCTTCCTCAAAGCACTTAAGGCATGAACATATTACACTTTGCATGTGTTCATGGCTGTAAACATGCAGATGCGACACTGAGCGTGTGACATTATCTGCACGTTAAAGCCTCTAAAAGGCTGCAGGCGGAGATTAGGAGTGCTGCCGTGCTGAAGCGTGACTCATTCACCTCAGAAACAACACAAAAAAACCCCACCACAACATTCCTGTGATGATGGAAAGACGCTTCCCTATCATGTGCGGGGATCTACTGTGCTGTGAAAATGTCTTCTTTGTGGAAAGCAAGTGCACAGGAGGAAATACATTTTCCTACAAGTAAGCCAGGAGTGTCAGTAGTGTACATCATAAAAACGAGTGTGTCGGGAAAATTACTGTTAATCCAAGAGAAAAAACCCACAAATAGTATTCTGAGTGGAATACAGCAGAGTAGGAACAATGGATGAGGAGGTGTGACATAAAAGTCATAAAAAAGATAAATAACATCATTAAAGTAACTCTGAATGTTACAGCATCCGTAATTGTGATGAATATCAGCCAAGATGGCACTAGTGGTGGAACTGCTGATGGCTCGTTATGATGCAGATGGCTTTGCTTATGGGAGAGGTCATGACTTTGGTTTGCATTCTTTACAGATGGCATGCTGCTGCTTAGACCCATAAAACCGCAGTGCCAATTAAGAGTTCTCAAACGTATAGTGCTTTAAATCCGCTTAAACATAAGCGCTTCAAATTTAGTGGTTTCACTTTATCGTGGATTTAAAAAATGACAATAATTAAAAATCCATATTAATTAATAAATAAGTCCATCTATAGTCAAAAAATGTTGAAGCAAATTGTATGTATCTTATGCCTAGTAAAAAATAAAAATAAAAACAGGGGCTTCTGTTGCTGCAGTAAACCACGCCAAGCTAAACGCTGATCCTGTAATGTGCACATTCCTGTGTGTTGTTGTCCCTGCCTTCTCCTGATCTTCTGTGCAGATGGCTTGCACCTCGCGGGAGGCGGAGCTACTGGTCGCACCTCTTCCCAGCCGACTATTTAGGCTGAGTGCATCCAGCTGGCAGACGCTGGATTATTCCCTCCTATTCCTTTGGTCTACATCCTTCGCCAGCTCCTCTGCCAAACTGAACCCACGTCATTTCGGTGCGCCAGTGGCCTCCTGCCGCAGCCTCGTTCTTTTCCTTGTGCCCCTTTTTCTATCGCCCGGACTATTAAAGTATTGTGTTTTTCACTCACCTTGCCTCTCGCCTTTGCATCTGGGGTCCAGACCAGACCCACAACGTAACAGAATAATCCAGCCAGATAATGGATCCCGAGGAGGCTGATCCGGTGAGCCTTGCACTCCACCACCTTACCCAATGCCTGAGCAGACAAGAGGAACTTGCGCCGGGACACTCTTCTGGAAGCACTGGAGGCCCAAGTGAGTTCGCTGCTCGCCACACTCCAGCATGCCGCCGCTTCCACACCCCTCCCAGCCGCCGAGGCGGCCCCGACGCCATATGCTACCTCTGCGTCCTCCGGGGTGGACGTGCAGGCAGTTGGTCTACTCCTCTCAAGGCCGGAACGGTTCTCGGGCGAGACCGGCGAAGTGCGCTCCTTCCTGACTCAGTGTGAGTTACACTTCGAACTCCAAGCGGCCGCTTTTCGTTCTGAGCGAGCCCGGGTCGTGTTCGCCATTCCCCACCTATCGGGGCGAGCGGCCGACTGGGCTACGGCCGAGTGGGGACGCCAAACTCCGAGCTGCTCTTTGTTCGCCGCCTTCTCCAAGGCCCTGGAGCAGGTTTTTGAACAGAGCCCCCCGGGTCGCGAAGTTTCCCGCGCACTCCTTAGGCTGCGTCAGGGGAGACGCCGCGCAGCCGATTACGCCATTGAGTTCCACGCGCTCGCGGCTAAGAGTGACTGGAATTCCTCAGCCGCAGATTTTCACATTCGTCGCGGGCCTTTCGGACGCTCCGAAGGACCAGAGGGTGGCCCTGGACACCCCCGAGAGCCTTGACGAGCTGATTGCTCTCACTATGCGCATTGACAAGCGCCTGGCGGACAGGGCGGAGGACAGGAACACTCGTCAAACTCGCAGCTCGACCTGCATGGAGCAGCATGCCCACGGCGACTGCCGCCTCGACAGCCGACTGCACGCAACCGCCCAGCCGTACAGCTCACCTCCACCTCATGCAACTGGGAGGTGGTCATCTCACGTCTGTAGAGAGGAACCGTCGCCTCCGGCTGCACCTCTGCCGCTACTGCGGCCAAGTGGATCACGCCATCGATCGCTGCCCGTCTCGTCCAATTCGCCATCGCCTCTGTGCAGCCAGAGCTTCTCCTCCGGCCACCACAGAGGGCGCGCCAGAACCCAGTTGCCCGATGCTGGGCTTGGGGATGGGTCGCCTACTATTGTCAGGTACACTCTCCTGGTTACAAGATAACTTGGACATTGTGGCATTCATTGACTCTGGCGCAGATGGTTGCTTTATTGATGAGAAAATTGAGAATGAGAAAACTCGACCTGCGCAACGCAGACAACCTGGTCCGTATTCGGGAGGGAGACGAGTGGAAGACGACGTTCAACGCTCCCCTGGGTCACTTCGAATACCTAGTCATGCCGTTCGGTCTCACCAACGCTCCGGCGGTCTTTCAGCATTTAGTTAACAACATCTTACGCGACATGCTGGGCAATTTTGTGTTCGTCTTTTTCTCGGCCACACTAGATGAGCACGTTAAGCAGGTTCGGTCAGTCTTGCAGCGACTCCTCGCCAACCGACTCTTTGTTAAAGCAGAGAAATGCATCTTTCATTTGTCGTCTATTTCCTTCCTGGGGTTCATTGTGGAAAAGGGTCAACTTAGTGCCGATCTGGCCAAGATCCAGGCCGTGGTCGACTGGCCCGTTCCTATATCAAGAAAGCACCTTCAAAGGTTACTTGGCTTTGCAAATTTTTATCGCAGGTTCATACGTAATTTTAGCCGGGTCGCGGAACCTTTGTCTAGGCTAACATCCACCAAGGTACCTTTTCGGTGGACCCCAGATGCTAATTCCGCGTTCGAGACACTTAAGAGCTTGTTCACCAAGGCACCTGTGCTTGTTCACCCTAACCCGTTTTCTAAATTTTTTGGCAAGGTCGACGCTTCGGACTTGGGCGTCGGGGCAGTTCTCTCCCAGCGCTCTAACTCCGACCACAAGCTGCACCCCTGTGCCTTCTTCTCACGGCGCCTGACCCCCGCTGAGAGGAACTACGATATTGGCAACCGGGAGTTACTGGCCGTCGTATTGGCTCTTCAAGAGTGGAGGCACTGGCTGGAGGGCTCCAAGATTCCTTTTATAGTCCTCACAGACCAAAAAAACCTGGCGTACATTTGAGCCGCTCAGAGACTGAATCCCAGGCAAGCACGCTGGGCCCTGTTTCTTACCCGATTTAACTTCACCCTCCAGCAGGACTCCTCCACCCTCTACCCACTCCTTCCCGGCCCTGGTCGCATGTGGCCCTGGACTTCATGACGGGTCTACCGCAGTCCAAGGGTCACAACGTCGTCCTAACTATCGTGGTTCATTTTGTGGCTATGCCTAAGCTTCCCTCAGCTCTGGAGACGGCGGATCTTATCGTGCAGTACGTGTTCCTCCTCCACGGCATCCCGCTGGACATCGTCTCGGACCGGGGACCTCAGTTTTTGTCAGCGGTCTGGAAGGCGGTCTGGAAGGCCTTCTGCAAGGCGTTGGGGGCGTCACCCAGCTTGTCCTCTGGCTACCATCCCCAGTCCAACGGTCAGACGGAAAGGGCCAATCAAGACTTAGAGGCCGCTATCCGTTGCCTGTGCCACCAACAACCGGCCTCATGGGCTTACAACCTGCCTTGGATTGAGTACGCTAACAACACCCTCGTCTGCTCGGCCACGGGACTGTCTCCTTTCCACGGAGCATACGGGTACCAGCCCCCGGCTTTCCCTTCTTTGGAGGTGGATTCCACAGTGCCTTCGGTGGCGGCTCACCTACGTCGGGCGCGCTTGACCTGGCAGAACACCAGGGTGGCCTTGGCTCGCACCTCCAAGCGCAACCAGCGCCTGGCCAATCGACATCGCTCCGTGGCCCTGGACTATTAACCTGGACAGAGGGTGTGGCTTTCCACCCGGGACCTTCCACTCCACACGGATTCCAAGAAATTACAACCCAGGTACATTGGTCCCTATCCTATTGAACGTGTATTTAACTCCTCGTCTGTTCTGATCCGCCTCCCGGACTCCCTTAGGATGCACCCGGCAATCCATGTGTCCCTCCTCAAGCCAGTTGCCTCCAGTAGTCTCAGTCCGCCAGAAGTGCCTCGGCCGCCTCCCAGATTAATCGACGGTCACCCTGCTTTTTCTGTCAAGGCCATTTAGGACGTGAGAAGAAGGGGCAGGGGTTTCCAGTACCTGGTCGACTGGGAGGGGTATGGCCCCGAGGACCGTTCCTGGGTCTCGCGCTCCCTTATTCTCGATCCCGCACTATTATCCGAGTTTTACAAACGGTTCCCGAAGAAGCCAGGTAAGCCGCCAGGTGGCGGGAGGCGGAGATACTGGTCGCACCTCTACCCAGCTGACTATTTAGGCTGAGTGCATCCAGCTGGCAGACGCTGGATTATTCCGTCCTATTCCTTCGGTCTACATCCTTCGCCTCCTCCTCTGCCAAACTGAACCCACGTCATTTTGGTGCGCCAGTGGTGTCCTGCCGCATCCTCGTTCTTTTCCTTGTGCTATCGCCCGGACTATTAAAGTATTGTGTTTTTCACTCACCTTGCCTCTCGCCTCTGCATCTGGGGTCCAGACCAGACCCACGACGTAACAGATCCCCTTTTTTTGCTGATACTAATGTTAAAATTCAATACTCTGTGCTTGTGTACCAGATCACACAGTGTTTTTTGATAGCTAGAAATAGCATCTTCTAATGTTTCCACATGATATGAAAATGCCTTTCTGTTTTTTTACAGCAAGTAAAAAAATCATTTTTGAAGTGGAAATGCTCAATATTTTGTGTACTCTCCATCCTGTAGACACACATGGTAATCAAGTTCAATGTATTTGTTCAACAGCGGAGATGAATTTCCATTTAGAGTGAATTGACACACACTTTGAGCATGGTTCCTTTACATGCATCAACACCTCTAGTTTTCTCTACCGTATTTCCACATATCCCATGTTCAAAGCCCCGTAGTGTCTTTATCCGTCTTCGGAATTCAGTTTCTCCACCATCTTCCATTGTATCTCTCATCGTCTTAGGGGGCCTGAGGAGCAGATAAAATAGCCACCTATCATCCCGAGCACGAGCGGACGAAGACGGGGGGAAATAGCGGCAATTGCCATGTGTTCTCATGTCTACACCCTCTGGCTCAGGGTAATCACTATTGTAAAATATATTTCAGAAGATTTTAGAAGTCTCAGAAGTTAGTTCTGCCTGAGACACTACCAGCATGAGTTATTCTGGTTATGATGATCTCGTAACGGGAAAATGTGTACGTGTCCATAATAAGATGAATATACCTGCCTCTCATTGACTTTCCGTTTCTATAATTCATGTATTATGCTCATGAGTGAACGAGGAACCAAACAGGGATCACCGCATTTGTTGACTCGGCATGGCTTTTACATGATCAAAAAATTGAGGGGCCACAGAGGCACGGGTGTTAGCGTGTTGGCCTCAAATTTAGGAGATTTTGTGTTGTAATGGATTCGATTTCATATTAGTTAGAGCTTCACCGTGACGTGAACCCATTATTCATTCACTCCTCAATAACACACTGGTGGTGGTAAACTACATCTCTAGCTGCAGCTGACAAACATGTTAGGCTAATTGCAGATTGTAAATCAGGAGTCTTAAAGTAGCAGACCGCAGCATATTTTGTGGCCCACTACTTGACATTATTGTCTGATCTTCTCTATTATTATATATACTATGGCAATCTTGAACACCATAAGGGTGCTGCAAGGTATGCTAGGAAGCACTCCCAGCGACTTGATGCAACCCAGACTCTCACTCTACAGCCCCCAGCAACATTGAGTTTGAGACCATCTGCTCTTAATTGTCCATAGGTGTCAATGTGAGTGTGAATGGTTGTCTACATGTGTCATGTGATTGGCTGGTGAACAGTCCAAGTTGCACCCTGCCCCTGCAAAACCCTAAAGAAAACAAGCGGTACAGAAAATTATACAGAAATTTGTAGGTGTCTGTTGTTGATGTAAGACCTCTGTGATTGCCTTAATTATTGAAGACTCCCACATCCTCCAAGGAAAGTGGAGGCCAATAAGTCAAGGCTGACTCTGTGGTGAGATGTACTCTCAGGAGTACGTCTCCTGAGAGGACCTGAGAGTGCGTCCTCATCAAGTCAAAACAACACCTCAGTTCCACTCAAAAACAATCATGTTCATCAAGTCAGCCTGTCAGTTAATCCACGTTTGAGGAATTCACACATGCATTGTGGCGTAATTAGAAGGCCTAAGGCCACATGAATGAACAGTGATTGCATTGATTTCTCCTTTATTAGTTGAAAGAAAGCGTGTTTGTTTATATTGCGGTTTTTAACAATTGGGTCGATTTATTTTGTAATATGGCAACAATATGATTGCATTCATTAATGAGTCAGTAACGACGTCGGTAATGAGTCTCTCTCACCCTGCATCGTTCCCGTTATCTATTGCCTCTCATCAGCGCTCCTCTGCAAAGGTGATGAGCGTCTTTATTACATTATCAGTAAAAACACAAGACAACACAAACAACAACAAAATGCCATTTTTGTCATGGCTAGTGGATGTCTACACAACAACACTTAGATTGTGTATGACTGCTCCTGGCCCTGGCAATGAGGTGAGGAATCAAATTAACAAGAGAGGCAGCTGGCACTGGAAAGGCCCTTTGGCAAGGGTCTGTTGTTTAGAAGATAGACAGAATGAATTAATGTGATATGATATGCCACACTGCACGCTCTCACTTTGTGACACCTTGCTGATATTCACTTATCTGCGCTCGCCAAGGACACTGCACGCCTTGTTCTATTCAAAAACAGTTTTGTCCCAATGGCCCACCTTTACTTAGCTGAGTGGCAATGTTTTTTTTTATTAGTGTAACCATGGCAATTCCACAAAGCCACAGCAAATAGTCACCAGCAAGGCCCACCCGCCCCTTAACAACCACTCAGCATGTCTGTGACAAAAACATTGGGTTGCACACTTCATTGCGCAATGCTTGTGCTTGGCAACAAACATGGATAACGTCTGTGGCTTTGAGTGCCCATCTATTCCAAGCTGTGTGAAGTATCATACTATTCTAACAAAGCAATATTTATTGTTGGTGACTGACAGAGATGTTGAAAATACAGATAGGTCATAAATTAGAAGTGCTATCAATGTGCTTGCTTACAAACACACTCTGTGATGCATATTCGACACTGTACGACGCAATTTTCAAACCTTCTCACTAAAAAAGTAACAAGGGAGTCAAACATTAAAGTTGAAGTGTACTCAAAAATATGCAGTGTTCAATCTAGAGCTGCAAAAGTTAATCAATTAATGGAATGTGGGAGGAAACCGGAGTACCCGGAGAAAACCCACACACGCACGAGGAGAACATGCAAACTCCACACAGAGATGCCCAACGGAGATTCGAACCCAGAACCTCCATGACTGTGAGGCCAACAAGCTACCCATTCATCCACCGTGCGGCCCGTGCTCGATTCAAATGTTTTTTATTCAAAAATGTCAATCTCCTCTGATTTTAGTACCTCGAACATTAATATATATATATATATTCCTTAGTAATCCATAAAGGCACAACTATTATCCTAACTGTTTGTGTTTGGGTCATACAGTAGTGTTCAAAATAATAGCAGTCAGATGTGACTAACCTGATTAAATACTGTTATTAGTACATTTTTATTGCTACATGGCATCAGGCCATCAGGACCACATCTGCAAATAGCAAAGACGAGGCCACCCAACTGGACTTCCTCAAAGCCTTGACTGCACCTTGAAATTCTGTCCATAAACGTTATGAACAGAATCTGTGACAAAAGGCAGCCTTGGTCAAGGCCAAACAGGCTCAACTTACTGCTGGAAATGCGAACCAGGCTCCTGCTTCGATAGTACAAGGACCGGTCCCTCTGGTATTCTTGCAAGGGTGTAGAGCTGGTTCAGTGTTCAACGACCGAGACAAAAACCACATTGCATCTCCTGGATCAGCTAGCATATGTCAAAATACTTGAAGTCATGCTGCCTTATGCTGAAGAGGGCATGTCATGTGGAAATAAAAATATACTAATACCAGTCATTAATCTGGTTAGTCACATTTGACTGCTATTATTTTGATCACTACTGTATTTATTTGGTCCATCTAACCAATTACTTAACTAACTGAAACAACAAGCTTTAGATTAATCTACAAAGAAAATTATTGTTAGTTGCAGCCCTAGTTCAATCACCGCCACATCATTAAACATGTAAAAAGATGAATGCACAATATTAAGTTCGCTAATGGTGGAAGATAAAACCTTGCAGTCACCGAAATATCGTTCATTGATAACTTTTTAGATGATCCCATAGCACGGCACATGATTTTTAGATATTAATTAACTAGGTTTCTAATAAGGTAAATAAATAAGTTAACAACATAAATAATAAGGTTTTAGTCATGTAGAGTAATTTGGCCCAATAACAAGCTCTGCTATAGCCACTGAAGTGTTAAAAACCTTCTGGAATCTATCGACCACAAGTGTAATCGTACATCCACAGGAGAGTGCCGAGACTTACTAGAACGGGTAAGGAGGCACATTTCACTATATTAGAAATAAAAAAACAGCACTGATAGCCGCTACAAGGCTATCAGCGCAAAACTACCTGCCCAGCTGCCAAACGGAAGTTGACAACAACAAGCCGAAGGACATCAAACCTCGGCGTCTGACACAAAGAGAGGAGAGTGCTGACAAAATTGGCTACAACTTGGCCTCGCGTTAAGTAGGACATTTTTGAAAGGCAAAATTGGAGCACAGACGGCAGTTTAAGTCAAGCTAGACAGCTAACCGCTACACGGCGTTGCCTAGCAACAGTAAACAATAATGCCAAATTTAAAAAAAGAGAAAGAACGAGGCAGTAGCTCAAGTAAATCGACTCAAAGTACCCCGGAAATGTTACTACGAAAATGCCTTCTTCAGAAGAGCTGTCAAATGAGCAGATACCAAGGAAGAGGGATGCAGTGACCGGCACAAATGTGCAGGCACCACCACCGCGGCCAGCAGAGGAGTCCGTGCACGGCTTCAGGAACCAGCTAACCACGCATGCGGATATACAAATGAATCGAATAACAAAGAAATGTGAGGAACTGGAAGAACAATTGGGAAAGAAATCACAGGAAAACACAATGATAATGGTGGACATTCTGGAAGCAATGCGAAAAGAACATTCTGTAGGAAAACCTGAGATTTTGAATGTAATATAAGGAAATCCGAGAAAGAATGAGAGGACAAATGGACAAATTAACTGATATCATAAAAAAGGATATTCAACCCCTGAGAGAGGAAGTAAAACATCTGAGAGCAGAGAACAAGGCATTACAAGATAGTAATGCTGCCTTAGCTACTGCTCTCCAAGAAGTAAAAAAAAAACATGGAAGAAAAACACAGAATCATTGAGCAACTGCAGACAACAATTGATGACATGGATCAGAAAAAACGAATGAACGATGTGATCGTGATGGGACTCAGGATCAAACCCAGGTCAAATGCCGGTGCAGTCTGGAATAAAGAGGAATTAAACGAAGAAGATGTTGCTTCCGCCGAGCAACAAGTTGTTAATTTTTTTACATTCAAAGGAAGTGGAAGTAGACATCAACACAATTGACACCTGCATCCCACAGTATGGCAGGAACAGCACCACACCCATCATCATCGTTAAATTCGCTAACAGGAAATTCACACTGTTGAAGCAGGGAAGGAAGCTGAAAGGAACATACATGAAGGAGCATCTGACAAAACGCAACGCTGGAATTGCCAAGAAAGCACATGACCTGAGGAAGCAGGGGAAGATCCAAGGCACTTGGAGCGCCAACTGCAAAATTTTCAATAAGCTAAATGAAGGACCGGAAACGAGAGTGCTTGCTGTCAAAGATTTTAAGGACTTGGAAAAATACTAAAGACCACATAAAAACAACAACATGGAAAAGGAAAACAACTCAGAAACAAGACCAACACAGAGGGAAATATTAGATTCAATATTATTTGGAAATGCCATAAGCAAGACACAAGGAACTGATCAACCAGATGCACTCTACCTAGGAACACATCAAAATACAACTAAAGACACTCATAACACAACACTTCAGCTCACTGGACAAGAAGATCTTCAACTGGACACCTTTAGTCTCACAGACCACAAACATCTGGACCTGAAAAAAGACATAGACCCGGACATAACTTTTTTTTCTACATCAAAAATGACTGCCACTACTACACGGACAACATCTGAACCACAAAATGGTCATGTCGCCAACAGTGATGAACTAGCTTTTGAATCTCAGCTTCATTTTCGAAAAATGAAGTAAAGGAGGTAACACAGTAAATAAACAAAAACTGTTTTCAAGGGGATCGGTGACTTGGTAAAAATCGAAATATGGGATGGATTAACTAAAGAAGTAAAACAATTCTCTACAATGAGCGACTTCTAGAAACATTACAAACAGTTGATGTTTACAAAATACAAGGAAGAAGAGTAGTGAAATATTGTGTACATCCAAGGCCATATTACTTTATTCCTTGGAGAGTACATTGTCTGTCTGTTGACTGTCAATGCTATGTTTGTTACTATCACCTTATACTTGTACTAGGAACTTTTCATCCTAGTGAGAACATTGTCTGTTCTACAACAATGTTTTGTTACATTTGTTTATACTTTATACCACTCAGCACCAACAACTACCTTCTGTAGCCGAGGATCGGACCGCCAAGGCCTCTGCCTCCGGCCGCCACCCAGCTCTCTTTGCACCAGACCCATTTGGCCCCTCCCACGAGTGGTGAGCTCATGGGACGGGGGACCCACGATACCTTTTCGGGTTGTGCCCGACCGGGCCCCATGGGTGCAGGCCCGGCCACCAGACGCTCGCCATCGTGCCCCACCTCCAGGCCTGGCTTCAGAGGGGGGCCCCGGTGAGCCACTCTTTGTCTGGTCCCTTCCATAAGACCTGTTTGTCATGGGTGACCCAGGGGCATGACAGCCCCCGACCACTTAGCTCCTAGGATCATTGGGACACGCAAACTCCACCACCACGATAAGGTGGTGACTCAGGAAGGAGGGGCAGGGGTTCACAACTGAGTTTGAAGAAGCTGGGATGAGAATCAGCACCTCCAAGTCCGAGTCCATGGTTCTCGCCCGGGAAAGGGTGGAGTGCCATCTCCGGGTCGGGGTTGAGGTCCTGCCCCAAGTGGAGGAGTTTAAGTACCTCGGGGTCTTGTTCACGAGCGATGGAAGGATGGAACGCGAGATGGACAGGTGGATTGGTGCAGCGTCTGCAGTGATGCGGACTTTGCACCGGTCTGTCGTGGTGAAGAGAGAGCTGACCCAAAAGGCAAAGCTCTCGATTTACCGGTCGAGCTACGTTCCTACCCTCAGCTGTGGTCAGAAGCTTTGGGTAGTGACCAAAAGGACAAGATCGCGGTTACAAGCGGCCGAAATGAGTTTTCTCCGCAGGGTGGCTGGGCTTTCCTTCAGAGATAGGGTGGGAAGCACTGTCATCCGGGAGAGACTCAGGGTAGATCCTCTGCTCCTCCGCATTGAGACGAGCCAGATGAGGTGGCTCGGGCATCTGGTTAGGATGCCTCCCGAAAGCCTTCCTGCATGGGGAGGTGTTCAGGGTAGGTCCAACCAGTAGGAGGCCTCCAGGAAGACCCAGGACACGTTGGAGAGACTGTGTCTCTCAGCTGGCCTGGGAACGCCTCGGCATGCGCTGGGAAGAGCTGGACGAAGTGGCCGAGGAGAGGGAAGTTTGGGCTTCTCTGCTTAGGTTGCTGCCCCCGTGACCCGACCTCGGATAGGCGGAAGAAAATGGATGGATGGATGGATGGACCACTCAGCACCATTATTATTTATTATAATTATCATTCATCAGGATGGCAATATAATTTATTTACCATGACAAGGACTACTATTTAACACATTGTCACATGACCTTACTTATGCATTCAAACTTACTAACTGCAGGAAGTCTACAAATGTATTGAAATAGGGGAGAATCTACAGGGTATGATTTAATAAGGCTTCTTCTTTCTACTCCTTTTGGACATGTGGAACTGTCGATTATATAAGTGATGCATTCCAATGTAATTTACATGCATGTTCAAATAAAATTAAACCATTACCATAACTATGGCCAAATTCCTTGCTTTGCAGTTAGTGTATGTTAGATGCAAGACAGAAGGTGCTAATTAACACGTGTGATGGTGGTGGACGCAGGCAGTGATGATTGTTTCTGGATTACCATAATTCCTGCATTTGGTTATTACTATCCGTGTAGCAGAAGTGGTGTGCGTAAACAGTGCATCAGTAATGACTTCCACTGGAAATTACAGTATTTCACAGGATACAATTCCAGTTCATATCAGAGTCATTTTTAAAACCATGATAATCCCCTAAGGTCTTTTTACCCCAAAATCAAGGATGCAATCTTTATTTATTTTTATTTATTTACGTTTTAAACAGGAATAGCCCCTTGAGATGCAGCATCTCGTTTTCAAGCGGGTCCTCCAGTTGAACAATCATCAATCAAGAAAAGAAAAGACCAATCAAGAAAAGACCACCTTATTCAAGATTCATTTTATCATCACTATAACTCAAGTTCTATAACTCTGCAGGTACAGAAAACATGTCATATCCAAAACTAACAGAAGACAATGTGTTGGCCCATGAATCAATCACAGATAAGCAGTGAGGACAATTAGGAGATAATTGCAATTAGTAGAACCGTAAAGCACAACCTAGGCCACGTACCTATTACCTCAGGCTTCAGGGAATGCATCAAACACGGAGTTTTTGTAATCACAAAGAGGAAGGATCTAGTAGATCATTGACAACAAATAGTTATCTTTATACACCCAGCCACCTAATTCACTCAACACAGTTTATGATCCATTTACATGCCTTTAAAGATGGCTTCCACCTGTTCTCATTTGGATGAACATGCTAAAAATATTACTGTTGAAAGCTCTACAAGGGAATAAGCTTAACGAGCTGTGTTGAACAGCTGAGATTCTCGACGCGGAGTACATTGTTTTTTGCACACCATGGTTTTCAACAAAAATGTAGCCCCTCTGTGGCAATGTTATGAAGCCATTACATTCATTCATTCATTCATTTTCTATGCCGCTTATCCTCATTAGGGTCACGGGGATGCTGGAGCCTATGTCAGCAGACGTTTGGGCGAGAGGCGGGGTACACCCTGGACTGGTCGCCAGTCAATCGCAGGGCACATATAGACAAACAAACATTCACACTCACATTCATACCGATGGACAATTTAGAGTGACCAATTAACCAAACATGCATGTTTTTGGAATGTGGGAGGAAACCGGAGTACCCGGAGAAAACCCACGCACGCACGGGGACAACATGCAAACTCCACACAGAGATCCCCATTGGAGATTTGAACCCAGGTCTTCCAGATCTCCTGACTGTGTGGCCAATGTGCTAACCACTCAGCCACCGTGCGAAGCCATTACATATCAAACACAAAAAAGTTCACCTCTTGTGTGGAAGTGGTTTTTTTTGGCTTATTGGTTCTTTATATTTAGAAGTGTAAAATACATTTGACATGATGCAGATGCATTATACATATACCTGCTTTATACACTACCACGCAAACAATCCAATCACATCAATAAAGTGCAAACGTTCAGCTTTAGATTTACACATTTTAGTCAGGGTAGCACTGCTTTTTATTCATGATTTCAGTCTTGATCTTTGTGCAGGACAAGGGTATATTTGAAACCAAGAATATTTGAACCTACAACCACAGTGGCTGACCAATGCTGCACTAGCTGAATTTTTCTTTCAGTATATGAAGATGCCCCCGCCCGCTAGTCATTTTAAAAAAAGTAGCCGTACGTTAGCAGAAAGACACAACTACACAGCTTCTATTGCACCTTCAGTTCATCCCCTTGCACTCTGCACTTTCTACACTCACAAAGACCCCACAGACTATTTTTGGATCACAGGTTACACAGACTTTTTATTCTGGCTTTTAACCGCTGTACGTGTACAGTGCGCTCGATACGGGTCTGTTCCATAAGAGCTTGTGTGATAGTTCTGGGAAAAAAATCAGCATGTTTCTAAGCACTCTCCCAATACTGTTTGTGAGTGGGAGAATGCTAGTCCCCGTGAAAAATGTGAAGCGACCTCTGATGCTTTTCAAATTATTATCGGTATAGCAAGATTTGTTTTCTGGCATTCTGTGGTTACATAATGCTTCAACGTGTGTGATGAGGATAAAAACAATGATGCAATTATTTTACTAAGAGACACATATTTACTGACTCAGAAGGATAACTCTAACGCAATACAGTAATTCCCTGCCCTTCGCCGGGTTCCATTCCAGACTTATGAGTGAATGCCAAAACAACAGAAGTAATTCAGACGGACATAAAAATGTATATCAATGAAGCCCCCACTGCCCTTGTTCACTCCCAACACGATACAGGTTTAAGGCCGATGCACGCCTCAAACAATTATTAAACATATTGAAAGGTATAAAATCTGTAAGTACTTACCACTAATGAACAAATGGAATTATTACGTTGTGGCAGTTTCCACGAAAGTTATAGAGCGAAACCTCAATTAGCGTGCGCCTCGGTTAGCGTCTTTTTCGGTCACAATTGAAAAAAATTAATTAAATGGTTGTAAACAGTTAATTCCTATGAATGCTGGTTGTGGTAATCAGCCAAAAATCTTTCTACCCTGGAAAAGGTCTGCTGCTTTCTGACTTAACTTTAACTGACTTTAACTATATATACTGTATATACATATATATATATATATATATATATATANCAAACGGTAAGTAATTAAATACTTCTTCCCACGGTAAACAGCTCCATCTTCAATATGGTAAGTAAATATCCTTTACCACCAGTAAGTAATTTCCCCTACTGAAAAGTAGTTTTAAACTCCATCAGTAGGTATTTACATATTATTCCAGGTGAGTCATTTTCTATTCCAGTCGGAAGGTTTACATTGCAACGGGTAAGTATCATCAATCTGTAACAGTTAAAAAATGTCTCCATAAGGAGTGTAATAGGGCGGGATTTCCTTTTATTACTGTAGTTATCGCTGTCTAATTTGGGAGGCCAAACTTCCAGGTTAGGGTTAGGCGTTAGGGTTAGGTGAAGGGACAAGATAAGGGGGCACCCTAACGAAAGGGGGGTGCCCCTACACTGGCACAGGTGGCATCTTAACTAAAACAGGGGATTCAAAAGGAATTTGTTTCTAAAAAACAAATGTTTTTAAGATTATAAATTTCAAAATGAATAAAAATGAAATTGAAAAAAAAGGACTTTCCCATTTTGCCTGAACCACATAAAAAAATCATAAAACATTCTTCAGAGGATAAAAGCCGACCCTTTATCTAAAAGGTGAGAACCTCACCACACGCGCATATATATATATATATATATATATATATATATATACACATACAGTATATATACACACACACATATATATATATGTTGTATATATGAACTGAATCTCAGCTTTGTGATTTAGGTGAAAAAGTGTATTAGTATTAACTTGGCTCTTTGCTCATTTTTGCTGTTGTTTTTTTTCCATATATGTAAACTTTCTAATTAAATAATCTTTGTAAAGTTTCTTTTCATAATATCATGACTTTATTCTCATAGTATTGTCAATTCATCCCTTTTTTATAACATTTTCCCCAGCCCAATGTGCCTTTAATATAGTTTTTTTTCTTTAATATAACATTTGTTTGCCACATAATATTAAAATGTTGTTCCTTTAAAAATTATGTGTTTTTTTTAATATTCTTAATATTTTGAATTTATACTTGTACAATTGCTGCTGATTTTGACTGTTTTTGTATTCTTGTTAAATTCTATTTTTAGAATGTGCTGCACTCCAATAAAAAAAAATAAACAGCCGCAGGGCCCCTGGCCACACTTTGGACCACCCTGTTCTAGATTACCTTGCTAAAGTGTATTTTAAATGTAGTATAACATGTAGAAACATGAATTTTGTGGGTATAACTTTAATAAGTTTTTTTCCTGTTGTAATGTAATGATCTAGCTTCTGTCATATATGGTAACTTGTGCAATACATTCTGTAGTATGACGACTGATTAAAAACCAGTGCCATTTTCCAAATCATTTTCAGCCACACTATTAATAGTCGGCTGACCTTTCATTCCTCGACCTCCTCTCTGGCAGTATGGCCGAAGGAGCAAATAATGACAATAAGGAGGGTAGGTGGGAGAAAAGGGATGACTAAAATGAAAATAACGTAAAACAATTGTATTACACTTGTACAGCGCATCAGCACCTAGCTATTGAATCACCACGGTCAGGACCTCAATGTAATTTTCTGACTTTAATTTCACAGTGAAATTAATGTTACACAATAAGTATTGCTCTTTTCAGACATTTTTTTGAGTAAAAAGTGTATCACAGAATTTGTTTTTTAATCTGTTTTAAATGCAGAATTGTTTTTGTATTGTAATATGGTAGGACACAACAGAAACTATCTTCAGTTGACAGTAGCATGCATGCATGTTGTGACACGTACCACATGAAAGCAGACAATACTACAAAAATGAATATTGAATATACAGTACTTGGTGCTTCAACCTTTGAAGTTTCACTCTATCAAGGTTCGTTCACGGTGGTTAAATATGGCCTGTTATTTGTCAAACAAATATGCTGATTTTGAAAAGTTAAGACAATTTTAAGACACTGTGTGGAGTCATTATCAGCGGATAGTAAATCTATACTGCTATACAAGCTGTACACCCACTACTCCAAGTTTGAATTTTTTATAGTATTGTCCCCTTCAGAAGCTGTAGTTGCTGAAATGTGAGGAGTGTACTCACTTTTGTGAGAAATTCTATGTGCCTTATGAAGGGGGTGTGTTTTTACATTTCATCCTAAGAAAACACACTCTCCCTCGCTCTCTCACACACACACACACACACACACACACAATTCTATGATGCACAATCACACCACAGGCAGCTGTTCAGCTGAAAAGGCTGAAAGGTAGCCTTTATGCAGAGTAAGATATGAGCATTGTTTGCCAGCAAAGTGAATGCAACATAAGTCACATAGAACATGGAATCAAGGTCAGACATAAAGAGCGGTAGGCTTAATGTATGTAAGAGCAGGACAAAGACAGGAAGGAAAGGAAAGGAACTGGAAGGAAACAAACACAAAAAGTAAAAACGTTGAGACAGTTTTTAAACGTTTCCCATTTTATCGACTCAAAAAAATGACACAGAGGCATGAAACAAAAGTCATCATGGCAACAGTCATCGTAGGTATGAATGACAGTTAGTGGCATCATTTTCTGGCTGAAAGGAAATGAGTGATCGTTCAACCAAACCAGAAAAAACCCATAATGGAACGTAACTTGCAGAAACATGAGCAGGAAAGACCAACGAAGCAGCCACTCCGACAAGTAGTAAACAAGTATGGTTCTGCATATGTCCATACACTAATCAATATTAACAGTTATCAGCCATACAGTAGTTCTATTTCCATTCGGTCACACAAAATGAACCACTTTGCTTAATGTTATTTTTCCTGTAATCATGCATTGATTTTGAGTATCACAAAAGGCAGACCGGGAAGTGAATAGCACTGCAATATCACTTTGTAATATTGCTATTGGAGCATAATCTTGCTTTATCATGCACAATCCTTTCCTCAATGTGTAGTCACTCACCGGCTTGTGAAAGGTGCGACGTATCATTATAAGCTCTGCTGCTACAGTTGGCATGTACAGCGCTGCAAATGCTATCAGGAGGTATTCAATCAGGACAGAATGTCCCGCTGTGACAGTGTGTGTGTCGAAGCCTAATTAGCTCGAGTTTGGACAGAGCATTTGTGGTTACAAAAATTATGTAAATACAAGCATGGTGTGTGCAAACAAATCTTGCACATTTTAGCATCTGATTATGGCTTTGCACGCGCTCGGTACTAACTAAGCTACTGGAAGCAGAGAGTGATTATGTTTGGTGGATCAGCTGCCGATCCGCTGTATTTTGAAGATCGGAAAAGACTGCCATTTGCCACAAGATAGGGCTGATAACAATGTTGTTGGTCATGCTGTGTAATTAAAAAAAGTAAATTCAGCAATGCTCCTCCCCTGAGCCACCACCTTATTGTGGTGGAAGAGTTTGCGTGTCCCAATGATCCTAGGAGATAGGTTGTCGGGGGCTGTCATGCCCCTGGTAGGGTCACCCATGACAAACAGGTCCTAGGGGAGGGACCAGACAGAGAGTGGCTCAAAAGACCCTGATGATGATTAAAAACATTGGACTTTGTTTTCCCTCGCCCAGACGCGGGTCACCTGGGTCCCCCTCTGGAGCCAGGCCTGGAGGTGGGGCAAGATGGCGAGCGTCTGATGGCCGGGCCTGCACCCATGGGGCCCGGTCGGGCACAACCCAAAAAGGTAACGTGGGTCCCTCCTCCCATGAGCTCACCACTCATAGAAGGGCCCAAAGGGGTCGGGTGCTAAGTGAACTGATTGGCGGCCGGAGGCAAAGGCCTTGGCGGTCCGATCTTTGGCTACAGAGGCTAGTTGTCGGTATGTAGAATGTCACCTCTCTGGCGGGGAAGGAGCCTGAGCTGGTGCGTGAGGTGGAGAAATTCCGGCTAGATATTGTCGGACTCACCTCAACGCACAGCAAAGGTGGAGTCCTCAGAGGAAGTACTAGAGAGTGCTCCCTCGGGGGATTCCCTTGTTCTGCTGGGTGACTTCAACGCTCATGTTGGCAGCAACAGTGAGACCTGGAGAGGTGTGATTGGGAGGAACGGCCCCCCCTTATCTTAACCCGAGCGGTGTTTTATTATTGGATTTCTGTGCTCACCGCAGATTGTCTACAACGAACACCATGTTCAAGCATAAGGGTGTTTACATGTGCACTTGGCACCAGGACACCCTGGGCCGCAGTTCGATGATTGACTTTGTGGTTGTGTCGTCGGACTTGCGGCCACATTTTGGACACTCAAGTGAAGAGAGTGGCGGAGCTGTCAACCGATCACCATCTGGTGGTGAGTTGGTTCCGATGGTGGGGGAGGATGCCGGTCAGACCTGGCAGACCCAAACGCATTGTGAGGGTCTGCTAGGGAACGTCTGGCAGAGTCCCCTGTCAGAAGGAGTTTCAACTCCCACCTCCGGGAGACCTTTGACCATGTTCCGAGGGAAGCAGCGGATATTGGGTCCGAGTGGGCGATGTTGCGTGCCTCCAATGTCGATGCGGCTGATTGGAGCAGTGGCGGTTAGGTGGTCGGTGCCTGTTGTGGTGTTAATCCCAGAACCCGTTGGTGGACACCAGCGGTGAGGGATGCCGTCAAGATGAAGAAAGAGTCCTATCAGGCCGTTTTGGCCCATGGGTCATGGCCCAAGGCCAAGCGGTCTGCAGCCCTGGCAGTTGCTGAGGCAAAAACCCGGAAATGGGAGGAGTTCGGAGAGGCCATGGAAAACGACTTCCGGATGGCTTCGAAGAGATTTTGGACCACCATCCGCCATCTCAGGAGGGAGAAGCAGTGCACAGTCAACAGCGCGTATGGTGGGGATGGTGTGCTGCTGACCTTGACTCGAGATGTTGCAGACCGGTGGGAGGAATACTTTGAAGACCTCTTAAATCCCGCCGGCACGTCTTCCAACATGGAAGAAGTGCCCGGGGACTCTGAGGCAGGTTCTTCTATCTCTGGGGCTGAGGTTAACAAGGTGGTCAAAAAGCTCCTTGGTGGCAAGGCCCCAGGGGTGGATGAGATCAGCCCGGAGTTCCTTAAGGCCCTGGATGCTGTGGGCGTGTCTTGGTTGACACAACTCTGCAGCATCGCGTGGACATCAGGGTCAGTTCCCCTGGACTGCCAGACCGGGGTGGTGGTCCCGCTTTTCAAGAAGGGGCACCGGAGGGTGTGTTCTAACTATTGTGGGATCACACTCCTCAGCCTTCCCGGTAAGGTCTATTCAGTGGTTCTGGAGAGGAGGATCCGCCGGATTGTCAAATCTCGGATTCAGGAGGAGCAGTGTGGTTTTCATCCTGGTTGTGGAACTTTGGACCAGCTCTATACTCTTGACAGGGTCCTTGAGGGTGCATGGGAGTTTGTCTAACCAATTTACATGTGTTTGTTGGACTTCCAGAAGGCATTCATCCGTGTTCCTCGGGGATTACTGTGGGGAGTGATCCAGGAATATGGAGTATCGGACCACCTAATCCAGGCGGTTTGTTCCCTTTATGACCGGTGACAGAGTTTGGTTCGCATTGCCGGCAATAAGTCGAACCCGTTTCCAGTGAGGGTTGGACTCCGCCAGGGCTGCCCTTTGTCACCGATTCTGTCCATTACTTTCATGGACAGAATTTCTAGGCGCAGCCAGGGGACTGAGGGGTTTCAGTTTGGTGGCCGCAAGATTCGGTCTCTGCTTTTTGCAGATGATGTGGTCCTGTTGGCTTCATTGAGCAGTGACCTTCAACTCTCACTGGATCAGTTCACAGCTGGGTGGGAAGCGGCTGGGATGAGAATCAGCACCTCCAAATCAGAGTCCATGGTTCTCGCCCGGAAAAGGGTGGAGTGCCATCTCCGGGTCGGGGATGAGGTCATGATGCGGCGTTGCGCCGGTCTGTCGTGGTGAAAAGAGAGCTGAGCCGAAAGGCAGAGCTCTCAATATACCGGTCAAGCTACGTTCCTACCCTTACTTATGGTCATGGGCTTTGGGTAGTGACCAAAAGGACAAGATCTGCCGAAATTAGTTTTCTCCGCAGGGTGACGGGGCTCTCCCTTAGAGATAGGGTGAGAAGCACTGTCATCTGGGCGTGACTCGGAGTAAAACCGCTGCTCCTCCGCATTGAGAGGAGCCAGGTGAGGTGGCTCGAGCTTCTGGTTAGGATGCCTCCCAGACGCCTTCCTGGGGACACGTCCAACCGGTAGGAGGCCTCGGGGAAGACCCAGGGCACGCTGGAGAGACTATGTCTCTCAGCTGGCCTGGGAACGCCTCGGCACCTGCCGGGAAGAGCTGGACGAAGTGGCCGAGGAGAGGGATGTCTGAGCTTAGGCTTAGGCTTAGAAAATGGATGGATGGATGGATGAAATTCAGCAATGGTATGGTTGAATTATTTTGAATGCTTTGAAGAGCTATTTTAATGACCATATTCTATTCCACAAATTCATGTTTGTAACAAAAGATTATTAATGTAAAAAAAAAAAAAAAGATTGGTACCTGATCGAATCGGATCTGATCGGATTGGCAAGACTATTAAAAAAATGTGGCAGTTTTGATTCCCACAAGAAATTGTCAGAGGCACCATTGTTTGCTTAAAGAGAAAGCAACACTGAACTCACAATGTGAAATGTACCGGGGACACATTTATACAGAACACTGCCTACAATCACAGTGCAAAGACAAAAATGACAGCACAACATGTAACAGCTGGGCACATAACACACATAGGACAACTGCTACTACTATTGCCCTTTCCAACTGTGACTGGTTCAGAGCTTTTTCAGTGCTGGTTCTCAGAGCTTTGGTTTTCCACTGTCTTAGTTCCATATTATTGGTTCCATTGTTGGTTCAACTCTGGCTCCAAAAGCTCGCTGGGCCGAGTGAGTGAACTGTTTGAACAATGAGATGAGCAGGGTTAAAAAAAAAAGTCAGGAATTACCTTCATCTTTATTACATTGCATTGTAACAATGGAATGCGCTCTGGAACCATGGACATCAGAGAAAACCCGCTGTCTCTTGTCCATTTACATCAGAAGAAGTGCAGAAGAAGGTTGTATGTCTACCCTGCGATTGACTGGTGAGGAGTCCAGGGTGTACACCGCATCCAGCCCAAAGTCAACTGGGATAGGCTCCAGCATACCCGCGGCATAAAAAATGGATGGATGGAAGTAAAGAAGAAATTTGAAATGACCACAAGAATTCGACCAATACTGGAATGCATCAAAGGCTGCTAGGTTTTGTTTACTCATTCAAACAAATAACAAACCTGATCAATTAAAGTAGGACTACTGAGACCAAAAGAAAGACCTAGGCAGGAGTGGCAGTGGTCGGAGGAGAGTAACGCCTTATTTTGAGGATCTCCCAAAAGTTTCGGGCCACAGACGGTGGGTTGAATACCATAATGCTGCATTTCTTTGAACTCCACCGAAAACATGGAGGCCATCACAAAGGAAGACCCAGGTTTAAGTCAGACCTTCCCGGAAACCCATAAGTTGTATTTGTTTATAGTATTGTTCACACCACAATTTTGGGTGTAAATACTATCCCAAGCTCTCCACAAATCTGAAGCCTGCATTGTACAGTCTTTATGTTCAAATGATTTTAAGACCATAAGAGAAATAAACATCAACTATGTTAACCATGAACACATAACTTTAGCAACTTTCTACAAAAAATGCACCACAAGGTATATTTATATGCATGTAGCAAACTAATAGGGGCATTTTGTTATTAAAAAAGACATTAAGAACACAGTTGGTCTCATGCAGTGTATTAATGACATGGCAAGACATGCGCCATATTGTACACTGAATGGTGTGCAAACCGAGGCAAAATTCTGGCCCACATTTTTGATGTTCCTCTGTGTATAATTTAAGACAGACTTCTATTGTTGATTGCAAATATACAACTTGTGAAATACACTTGTAGCATGACAAATTACACTCAACAACAACAACAACAAAAACTACTACTACTTATACTTATACTTATACTACTACTTAGTGGAAACACAGCATGAGGGAAAATTACAGCTACCTGGTGGTACCTCTCATTATACAGTACAGTATTTTCTTCTAAGAAGGGGAAGAAAGAATAAAAGGTGGTTATTTGATATGTTAAAGAGCAGGCTAGCAGGAAAAGACTGGCTTTAGTGTTATAATGGGTAGCATAGTGATGCAAGCATGGAGAGTACGTTTGAACACAACACAAAACCTCTTCATACGTTCCAGTTATCAGATGATTGGGTTTTGTTTGAAATTTTTGCCTTGGATTTCCTACAGTATTGCACAATTAATCTGTCAATTTTCCATGCGCTGTAACGTTCCATGAGCAACAAACCCTCACACAAAGCAACCTACGCCTTGCTGACTCACTGTCTGTGCATTTCTTACTAAATAAATTGCTAAATCACCATAATAAGAAAGTTGTGAGTGCCAGCAATTTCATAACGAAGGTGAGAAAAACTAAGAAATAAAAGTTCCATTCATTCGTTATTTATAATTTCAGATTTTTTTTTGCACTTAAAACTATAGTTATGCTCTATAAAATGTATTTTTGTTAATATTTTTGGGTGTCCGGAACAGATTAATTGGATTTACATTATTTCCGATGGCAGGGGTCGTCAACCTTTAAAACCAAAAGAGGCATTTGGCCCCTTTTCCACCAGATTAAAACATATTCAAACATTCAATTGAAGGTAATGATGCATATTTAGTTTGCTTAGGTGTATTGTCACTTTCCTTTTCTGACTTTCTGGCAGAAAATTGAACAGCACACAATCAATTCCGATGCAGAACTTTGATAGGCCCCTGACGGCGTCAGAAGAGATGGCATAGTGACTACACAAAAGCATAAACCAGCTGCAGTCACAGCAGCAGGATAAAAAAGCTGCAGGTTGCAGAGCCCTCGTCAAACCAAAAAACAATTAATGTACATTTAGCTGCAGAATCTTTAAAAATGACATTTTCGATATGGTTTCTGTTGTGAAATTCCACCATTTTGTGCATTATTTTGCTGCACTGCAGGAATAAACAGGATGACAGTGACAAGGGGACACGAAGGGAGTAAAGGCTGTGAAGGATAGAGAAGCTGTGAATTTAATAAATGTGATCTTAAATCAAGGGTAGAAACAGGCAATGGAGGGCACCGCAGAAACAGTAAATCAGAGAACTGTGAGCATGGAGAAAGAGAATCAGCGTGGGCTCTCATGAGAGCACAGTGAGATGTGTGCAGCATGTCAATACAAATGCTAAGTCACTCAAGGGCTTCCAACCGGCTGCAATCTCACTTTTGCTTCGCCAGCCAAGCAGCAGTATTTCAAAGAAAGCGATGGAATGACAGAGACACACAAAAGAGGGAATCGCATTTCTTCATTTGGATGACTTTATCGTGTAATCAAGATGCTGCTGTGTTAAATGTTGCCATGGTTTGCGTTCGCACGCTTGCTTAGCGTGCAATGTGGCGCGTCAATGAAACTGTTGTATTTGCGCTTGGTTTGATTCCGCAACCATGTTGGATCACGTGCACAAGACGAAATCTTAGTTCACACTTTACTACGGCAGCCTGTAAGGCACATGTAATAATTTGAGCTAATGTTGCAAAAGGACGAACGGTGTCAATAAAACAAAAAACGCAAACCACCAAATTTCTCCATTTCATCAGTCATGTATGTGTCATTGTTTTTTTTACGTAAAACTGTGCGTGTTAAATAAGTCATTCACAGACCACTCCGCAACTACTTTTATAATTACAGTCTATAAAATGTGTTTTGTTTTAACATTTTTGGATTTACATTATTTTTTGTGGGAAAACTTGCCTTGGTTGGACCTTTTGGAACGGATTAATTGATGACGCAAACCAAGGTACCACTGTATCTGCTCTATGTCCAAATATTCCAGACACATCTTAATCCAACTTCCATTCTCCTACTCTAGAATTCACTTTTTCGACAAACGTGGCACCACCCCCTCCCGTTTCTCTTAGCGGAAGAAAACGCTATCTGTTCATTATCTACCCCAGCAGGACCAGCAGCATAACAACTGCAGTATCAATAATACTTTGCTGCCTCAGACTCCCTAAAGGGATGCTAAGAACACTGTGTATTTATGAGAATGTAATCTCCTAGCCAGGTTGCGCTGACACTGACAGGGCAAATCTTTCTCTCTGTGTGACTGGGTGACCTGATGTGGGTGGTCTGGTGGGAATGTGTTGGTGGGACAGTTGTAAACCAGGACAGCCGAGCAACGAGAAATGACAGGGTGGAAGGAAGAATGGGAGGAGGAGGAAGGAAGGTTGAGACGCGGATGATCTACAAAGTAAATACTATTATTTACTACTAATTACTAGTAAAATTTACTAGTAAATATTAATTACTATTAAATACTATTACTACTGTTATACTACAGTATTTCCCCATGGTACTAATGGAAATTATTGTTTTATTGAATGTATTATCATTGCCATTCATGTATATAGGTGGCCTTTTGGTTACAAATGGGTTGTATTACCAGTCTGGGATGTACAGTAGGTTGAGTTTTACAGTAGTGTCAGGATTTATATACAGTACAGCTGAATTATAAGTTTCAGTTTGGGCAAGAAGGTCTGTGAAGACAGACTGCATTTAGAAGTGAAAACAACATGAAAATCAGAATAATGACAGGCATTCAATTAAAGAAAACTCGTTGACCAACTTTTACAATGGACTGTTTTGCCAAACCCATATTTGTCCCTTAAAGGCCACAGTATTTCAAGAGTTGAGGAATATACCGAGTTAAGAAGAAATACAACTGGTGTTGTGTGTTACTATTCTGATTTTGGAACACTGATTTGTGCCTATTTTTGTCTTCTTGTACCATCCCTCTATGAGACAAAACACAGACAAGCAAAACCACAAATTTGAGAAGTTTGGTATTAGCTAGGGGTGTAACAAGATCTCGTGTCACAAGATCTCACGAGATAAAATGTATCGTGGGCACTAGGCCTGGGGCAATACTAAATTCATTAATCATACAAAATATAAAAATGAATTTGATAATTTTGCCAGCCTTAATATTGTATATTGCCTTGTGCATGAGTGTCTGGTTTCCTTGCATCTCTCCTCCAAACAGGCTGGAAGAGAGTTCACTCTGTGTAATGGATTCAGCACATTGGCATGTTTGTTCCATAGAACACCACCATGAACAGAGTGAATCCTTTTTTCGGTCTACAGTTTCTTTGTGTAACATAGTCTAAATAAAACTGGTAATTAAAAAATATTGGGATGATTTTTGTTATAGTTTTTCATTTTACTTTTTTTTTTTTCAAAGATTTGATAAAAACTCATCGCGTAGACCCAATTTCATGTATCGTCTCGTGACATCTCTAGTATCGGCATTCTTGAGTATCAGATATCATCTCCCAAAAAAAGCGCAACCTGAGATAGTATGCCAGCTGTGATGGATTATGTTGCTTTGCCACTGTTTCGTTCTAATATTTGCACACACGGTGTCTCTCCATTCCAAGCAGACGAAAGGATACATCCGAACACCACCTGATCTCGAGCCAATGGCCAGAATCTTCTGCACAGGGTCAAAGGCCAAAGCAGTGGGCTGGTAGGGAAAACCATGGCGCACCGTCTGTGACACAAGACACACAAAAACAAAAGATCATTTTTTTTTTTTTTTTTTTGTCTTGTCCAGCATCATAACAGCTGAATGGGAGTCAAGCTGCCTTTAAATGCTGAGCAAAATTTCTTTGCCAAGGGAGACTTCATAATCCAAATGAGTCTCCTTGACATTTGACTGTGTTTTTTATGATTTTTGTTGTTCCACATTCCGATGCCGGACCTGACCTGAAAAGGGACGGGTGGGGGGTGGGGTGG